>JAHWFO010080555.1:1290401-1308313 GCA_023313115.1 Rhysida immarginata | reverse complement strand
TGTGTGTGTGTGTGTGTGTGTGTGTGTGTGTGTGTGTGTGTGTGTGTCTTTGAGTGAGTGTGTGAGTGTCTGAGTGTGTGTGAGATACTTCTTTGGATTGGGATGTAGAGACCATGTACTCAATCAAGCACGTCTCATCTGTGTATGTGGGACTCTTCCATGAAAAAGTGTGAGAACGAATATTGATTTTTAGCCAAGCCTCTGTTCATGAAGGTGAATATCGCCGGCACTAATTAGCGGCACCCGCTCTCTATTAATATTGATTTTGTAACTGCTTCTCTCTATCTATCTGTAACATGGCGGATGCCTCGTAGGAGTGTTGTACTGGAAGTGACGTGCTTGAAGCGGTTTTCTTACTACCTCGCATAGGGTTACGGGATGCTCCAGTCAGCTCCCTGCTCGCCGTATGAATAGTTATTTGGAAATGAAGTAACTGCGCTCATATAACGTGGCTTCTGGCAAAGGATTTGTTCAGCTCGCGAAGGGAGTTGGAAATTCGAATGAAAGAGAGGAAGTGCGTACGGGACTGTTTTCCTGTCTGGATTAGATCATGAGGCCACATCCGCCGTCATTAATGTATAAATGATGGGCAGTCAAGCGTGGAGGATTGTGGCGCCCTCATCCTTCAAAATTGTCACAATCCAGTTGCACTCGGTTTTGTTTAATGAGACTTCGCTGTCTCTACCTCTCTCTCTCTCTCTCTCTCTCTCTCTCTCTCTCTCTCTCTCTCTCTCTCTCTCTCTCCTTTATCTGTCTGGCTTGTGCAAAATGATTTTTGTATTCAGAGGGAGACTTCATTTCAATATGCAGCTGTTAGCAGAACGTGTTTTGATATGATGTTGTTGAAGTCGTTTGGCTACAAGTGAAATGTTCTCTCTAACAGGTGGTTTTGTATGGATATTTTCGTCGACGAAATTCATAACTCGAGTATGTGCGTGTGTGTGTGTGTGTGTTTGTGTGGTAACCGAATGTTTATGCAAATGCATGTCTTAAAAAGCGATGCTGATCGGAGACTAAAAATAAACCTACGCGAGAAATTTTCTCTCTCCCAAAGTTTTCCATTTAAGTAATCAGTTTACGTAGTTACTAATAGTGATGACTGCGGGCAGTTGAAAGGTTTATAATCAGATTTAAACTGGGCGTTATTCGTGATGGAAACGGACTTGCGGAGGAAGAGCTTTCGTGACAACTCCCTTTTGTCATTCACTCCCTTGACATTGATGACTTTGACTCGCATTACGTATAGATGTGATACAAAGGATTGTAATATGACTCTGTTGGTAGGTTGAATAAAGAATTGTCATCGACAACAAAACCCAAATTAAACAAATGAAATATTTAACTTAGCTGATTAAAATAGGGCGATGAAATATTGACATTGTCCAAGGGAATAGCAGCTTGATTGTATCGTGCAAGTATAATTTGGGGACCACTTTAGTTTGCATCGTGTTTCTTCTTAAGCAACAGTTTGGATTTTATCCTTGATTCAATCAGTTTCCGTATTAGGCTCCTGTATAATGAGTTGGTAGATTGCAGACTGGAGAGACTCCATGAATTCATGATTCCTTTATTAATTGTTTGTTTGAAGGTATTTTTTTATTGTTTTGTCTTTCTCTTGTGGTTCTTTGGATAATTAACATTGTGCTGCTCTCAAGGAACAAACTCGCTAGGAATTCTACATGCCCAGTGTTAATATGAGGCGACCGCTCTTTTGCCTTTGGCAGTAACATTATTAGCGCTGTTCTTGTGCTTATGAAAAAAATTGGGTTAAGTTTCTTCATTTAGGTTACTTCGATCCATTTTGAGTTTGTTTAGCCTGTACAGGCTGTTTGCACAGTAGCTTCACTTTGTGCTCTTTTCTAAAAATTTTTCCTTTAAATGTATTTATAAAAAAATCATTTTATTTACAAGAACATAAAATAGTAACAAACATCTGACGCAGCTGCCATAGAACCAAATTAACTTTACAATCCAATTTGAATTAGTTAAGTTCAGAGGATCATCTCACATATTTTTGGATTGCAACGAAGTTCGTAAATAACCTATGACGATATTAAGAACAGTTTTATTTATTTTAAAAACATATTTTTATAAGTTTGACGTCTATAAATAAAGGTTGATAAAGAGTCATGGGTGTATCTGGCTCTCCCCTTCCAAGTAGTAATAAATTTAGCTGTAATGAACCGATTGGATTATCGTCGGTATTATCATCAAATTCTACATCGGTCGATACTTTAAATCTGAATCATGCATAAAGGCGAGAATGGATTAATTAATTACAGTGAGATTGTTTGTTATGCTTTAGATAAGGAAAAGGGGGGGGGAGAAGGCTTAAATAAGTGGTACGATGGTGAGTGCGATTACAACCCCTCGCAATAACAGTACACCCGATGTAGACGACGGCGGTGTCGGCATTGGCTTCCCTTCCGTTTCGGTCTTTTTCGTGGCAGGCGCCAAGATCTTTTCCTCCTCTTTCTCTCAGACAGATATTGTGTTCATTAAGGGGTTTTAATTGCTTCTGGACTTTGAATTGCCTTAATCGCCTCCACGTTTCCGCTTTGGCGCCCCAAACCCTGAAAAACAAAACAAAAGGAAAGTCTCGGCTCCGTTCCTCTCTTTCTCTCTCTCTCTCTCTCTCAAAGGGCGCTCGGTTTTCCTCACAAAGTCTCTCCTTTTTTTCGAATTCTTTCTCCTTCGACAGTATTGGATGACACTTAATTTCAACGTTCTCCAACATTTAATACCGACTATTGTTAATTCACGGGACTATCTTCGCTCTCTTTTTCCTGTTATTAAATTTTGTTGTTTGGTTCGTACATGTTTGCATGTGTTTTGTGCTTGAGTGATTTTGTGTGTGTTTCTGGGTGTGTGTGTGCGTGTGTGTGTTTTAGGAACAATGGGAAGGCCGCTATACTGCGTTGCACCACACTCTCGACGATAGCCAAACGGTGAGGGAGCAACGTCCGAATTATGGCACCTTATTAGCCATTAAAGGTTTAAAAAACAAAAAAAGAATGAAGAATGAGGGTGCCATTACTGATTTCGTAATATAATAATAAATGTTCGGGATGCTGTCGTTTCTTTTTCTCTTTTCTTTTAATGGCTACAAAAGCTATAAAGCTACCTTGTTTTTTGACCTTTTTGTCTTTTTCCTTTACTGCACTGTCTTTACACAGACAACACTTAAGTAACCTGCTTGACCTTACAACTTTGACTTAGAATAAGGAGAAAATCCGTTCATTTGAGCAAGTGATTTATTTTTTTAGGCCTTCATATGTGAAATCAACCTTTTTTTCTGTATCTAAATAGTAGTTAAATGCTAGATGTTCTGTTGTATAGTAAGGTATTTTAACCAAATAACCATGTGTATCTTACAAACAAAACAAAGGACGGATGTAGCCATAAGAACCCTGGAATAAACTAAAAAATGAAAATGAATACAGGGTGGTAAAACGCTGAAAAAAAGCTGACGTTTCGGATAGAGGCTATCCTTTGTCAATGATATCCGCTACTCTTGTATTTTCTTTCTAAAGAAGATTGTCTGATCGCAAAAAGACGAGAATGCCGTGGATATTTCGCGGCATTTGGAACTGAAGAGGATTGTTGCCGATCGTGTAGCGGATGTATCCATCGGACTGCTCGTGACGAATCTCAACAGAGTGTCAGTGATTGGACACTTCGGTAGAATTTGCGCTGCTGTCGCTTTTGTCACTTTGCCACATAGACCGAGAAATTTCCACGTGGTAAGCCTTCTGCGGGCGAATCAATCAAGGCGTTGCAGCAACGGTTTTTTTTTTTATTGTTATGGCATTTCTCATGTTCAACTACCGCGACAGCTATCTGAGACGAATGAGGTCCACGTGGAGTACATCTCTTTTGTGTAGAATTCATGGAAGAAAAGGCATTCGCAAAACTCCCAAAATTTAGCATTGTTAATTTAGTCAATATTTCTAGAGTTGTTTAGGCGGTCCCCTCTATTCATGATACGTTTTTATACTAATCGTTTTAGATTTTCCTGTGGTTAAATTTAGAGTATAACTCCCAGCGGTTTTTATAGCTTAGCTCTTATATCCAAAAGACCATCCACTAGCCTTGAGCAAAATTTACCGCATTTTGGTCCGTACTCGACCATTTCAGCTTGGACAACCTGACGAGCATCTAAATGAACCGCTTCCTTGGAAAACGAATTGACCGTGTAGGATCGATTCTCTGACATGCACCCGGTCACGTGATTTAAGTCCATTAGGAGGGTTTTTATGCCAGCCCGAGGGCTGATGCTGATGGCTATATTAAAAGTGACCGCCCTCTATCTGTGTAATTTTTGTGTGATTTTTCAATTTTTTGGTTGGTCATTTCCCTATAGAGAAGGAGGAGAAAGCGTTTTGATACAGTTGGTATCCTTTGGCGCTAATAGCCTTTTGAGGAGGAGTTGACCAACCACTAACTTCTAATAACCATGCCTCTGTTGTAGGTCCAGACGTGTGCAGCAGAGCACTGGTTCGAGATTACAAGTTGCAGGAACCCTTTTTGTAGCATCAGTTTTCTTACAAATGGCGGCGTTCATGAGTGAAGACGATTTGGTGCAAGAAATATACAGTACAATTTTCGTTACAATTAGACACCGACACTGCTAAGAAGGTTGTAAAAGGTGTAGTTATGATTTTGAAAAGATTTCTTATCGAGATGTTTAATAATGGGCAAACGTGTTATTAAAAAAAACGGCGACATGACGTTTTCCTGTGCGAACATGACGTTTGCCTCAATCGTGACAGACTTTCTTGCCACGGAGATTGTACTTTATTTTATTTTTATATTTAACTTAGGATTATTATGTAAACTTCAATTCTGATGTTTTTTTAATAACTGAGAATTGGTCACATTAAGTAAAAGAAAATTAGAGTAGTCTTAACGAATAAAAAAAAAATGCCTCGGCGGAAACAACCAGTACAATAAGGCCGAAATTTGTCAAAACATTTCACAATTGTGAAATGATAATGATGAATCAAAGCTTCCTGTAAAAATGACTTAAATTTGCAAAAATTCTCCAATAATAATGAATAATAGTAATCAAGGTTAAATCGGATGCAAAGGTCAAAATAAAATTTTCAGCCTCGCTTTCATATTGACAACGACTTTTTTACTATTGGCAGTCCTTTCAATTATCACAGTCCTATCACAGACGAAATTTTATAATTAAAATCGAATTTACAGACCTCGATTGATCGTCAAAAACTAACTCCCCGAAATTTTGGAACCGAGACACTTTATTCTGGCCCTGAATTGCAGCCGCATTACACGGAGACAAATATATCAAATCCACCAACCATTATAAGTTTTTAGTGCCGA
Source organism: Rhysida immarginata (assembly GCA_023313115.1). Classification (NCBI taxonomy): domain Eukaryota; kingdom Metazoa; phylum Arthropoda; class Chilopoda; order Scolopendromorpha; family Scolopendridae; genus Rhysida; species Rhysida immarginata. The sequence goes on along the minus strand of JAHWFO010080555.1, from coordinate 1,302,967 downwards.
ATGTTATGTACAGAAGCTTAAGCTAGCTAGCAAACATTTCCTTTCTAGCTCTCGATAAACTGAATTTGACTATACAGTTATCAATAAATTACAAATGACAATGGTCATTTCTGTTAATTTTCCTTTCCTCTTTTCAGTGCATTCATATTAAAGTTTGTTTATATATTTTTCGTGTTTATCAAAAAGCAATCATAGTTTCTGATCTATTGAATCATTAGGATCTTTGACATTATTAACAAGAGCTGTTCCGGCTTGAAACGGTCCCCGAATAGATGTAAACAATTGTTACCTGAAGCTACAGGAGTGGTAATTTCAATAACATTACTCCGACAAGGAATGATCTAAAGCCCGATTCACGCTACGACGGAGTTCGTCGACGGTAAGGAACTGAGGTCAAGGGGAAAAAAATTCGTTGTTAAAATGGCTCCTGTATACAGAGCACTTCTATGCGTAGCCCAAATAAACGATTTTTGAGAGCTTAAATTTACATTAGATAACGGCGTTATTTAGGACAAATTCGTATCCCGGCATTCATTATTCGACAGCGTTCTCGGCGCTTGTAAGCATACGGAAAGTCTGTTCGCCTCCGAGTGAAGAAACAAAAGGTGTGACAAAATAGTAATTGAACGTGACAAGTCGAACAATTGACTAAATTGAATGAATTTCACTGTAGAACACCTCGGGGTATATCTCGTAAACGCAGGACAACTTTCTTGATGGTTTATGGGATTACATATTACTGGGCACCGTCTATTCTCTGTATGTTGTTGTTAAAAATGATTGCTCGTTGTTCACAAACTCTCTAACACTTTACTGCAAGTGGAAGAAATCGTTTTATTCTTAACCCAGTAACTGAAACCATTGAGAAATTAGCTGATCACCTTGTGAATACTGAGTGCTATGGATTTGGAACGTTTTCTATCGAGTATCTCTATATAAAAACATAGAAATATGTAAGTAACTGACAACAGCTAACTGAGAAGGTTACGTAATGAATAAACATGGGTAGATTTTACGAAATATTGTACGTTTTGATTATCTATAGGAAGTAATACAGCCAGTCTTTAACAGTAAGTATTACATGTTCCCACCAAAAACTGAAGTAATAGAAACCACTGTTCCGTTCTTATCATTTCCCTAGTGTCAGATATCATATTTTGCCCAATTTGATTTCAATCCGATTTGATTTCAACCTGCATTTTGCATGAGACGCTTATTTATTTATATCTGAGCGATTGGATTATCGCTTGGATTTCCCAAGAGCGAAGCAAGCGTATGCGGATTGCGTGCGGTCCTTTCAATGCGTATATGGATGTAATTCAAGAATAAATGGGGAATTAAGGGTTTATTCCTTTAACCCAGGGAAGGTCCTCCTCCTCCTGTTCAAATAAAGTGTACAGTTGTTGAGGCACTTTCGGCTGAGTGGGTTGCGAGAGCCACTCGGAATGAACTCGAAAGAAGAGGACGGGGAAGGAAGGCATTTTTCCTTCTTGTGCTCTTTAATGCCCTCTCTGCATTGCTTATGATTCACTGGGTCCGTGAGTTGAATGTTGGATTTAATAATTTTTTGATCACTCTGTCTTTAACCGGATAGAGAATTGTCCGTCCGTTCAGTCTTTTTGCTTTCAAAGAAAATTGCAATAGCATTTCATTAGTCGGGTTGCGCCTTTTTGGCGAAATGCGTGCAGACGATAGGCATCGAGTTTTCCAATTGAATATTCTTCACCACGACTATTGAGTTGGCCAAGAGTTAAGTGGGGGGGAAAAATGGGTGACTACTTATCGTGTGCGTGCGCAAAAATTCTACTTCATATCGTTTTAATCCCTTTTGCATGGTTGATTTTTCCTTTCACTCCGACCTTCATTTATTGCACTTTATTTACTTACTTATCTATTTTTCTATAGGCTCATAAATGCAAGCTATTGGTTTGCTATTGAATTTTTATACGTGAGAAAGAGGAAGAGGAGGAGAAAAAAAAGTGGAAGGATGAAAGAGCAGAAGAAGAAGACGGTGGATGTGAACAAAATTGAGGGGCGGATTGAAGAAAGAAATGTTTCTCTTTCCCGTCTCCTCAAAATGATATCTATTTTCTCCCGCGGGATAGGCACGGGAAAATGTTTTTAGTTTTCCTTCAAATTTATTGATTGCGAGACACGCGTTTCCAGCCTCCTTATCATCTGCTGCAACGACACTCTCCACTTTACAACCGAAACAGGGGAAGGACGATGGGTGGGGTAGGTGCGTGCCTACCACCAAGGCCAATTGATTGGGCGACTTCGATTTTTGGAAAGGGGAGATGTGCTGCTTCTGGCATTTACTAAATTATTATTAAACAAACAAGTGTTCTGTAGGTGGATTAGAGCTCGACGATTTCTGACACGAGCTGGGGAATGAGAACGGCTTTCTGCTAAGTACTGTAATAGAAAACTATTTACCATTTCAAAGAATCTGCATGTCTTTTTTTGAATTGAACGTTTTTATTTAATCGTTTATACACGACATCCTTGAAGTTGCTCGAAACTGTCTACCATTTCCATTGTAAAAATGTTGCCACGTTATTGAACGGATACGGTGTGCGGGGTTCTTGTATTCTTACTTTTCATCACGTGCATGTATCAGGCTTTTATGGGTTAAAATTAACGGCGTGCATGAATTGAATAACTGGATGGAAGCATGGTGAGCCATCGTTGTATCTTTTATTTATAGCCCACCCTACCTCCATTATATAAAAGCGGTTTTTTTTTGTTGCGCCCTCCTTGAAAGGTCGATAGAGGAAATCTTGAGTGGAAATCGTTCTCGTTGATTCGTATCGTTCTTGTCATCTCAACTCCCAGTCTATTCTCCACCCCCACCCAGCTTCTCTTTCTCCTTTCATCGTTTTGTGTGTATTAAAAGGAATACCCCCCTATCTTCACTTTTTTTTTTCCTTTCTACCCCTACCATCTCTGTTTCCAGTTCGCATCTTCTCCTTGGCCCAGTCAGACGTCTGCTTCTGCGCCCCAATCAATATCTCCTTACCTTGTGTTCGACGCTGCTGGAAACCTTATTCTCGTTGCTGTGTGTCTCCCTCTCCTCCTCTCTTACACGATATTGTTTATCATAATTTATCTCTCTTTCTGCTGAATTATTCTTTTCTTCATGTCTGTCGCAACACGAAGCAATCTAACGAAAGGCATGATCGTCGTCGCCTTCCCTCTTTCTCGTCGATGGATGCATTGTTGTGGATTATGGGAAGTGGGTGAGTGAGTGGGTCGTCGCCATTCTCGAGTAAAAGGGAAAAGCTACCACCTCCTGGATAAGGAAGAAGGCGCCCTCCTGCTCGATTTTTAAAACCTTTTTCTTTTTGGGGAGAAGAAATAAAATTGTTTCTTTTGATAAAAATATCAACTGGAATGCTTCAAATCCTCTCGCCTATGAACCCCGAAAGGTTGCCTCTTTTAAAGTCAAGGGGATAGTGTTGTTTTATTTATTTATGTATTTATTTATTTATTTAGATAATTGATTGTCCTTGTATGTCTAGCAAAAACATCGCTTCAATGTATTTAGTTAAAAATATGTGCTTCGTAAGAAAAAAACAAATTAAGACCGTAATAATTAATGCGGCCGATTATACATTCAGTGTTATATCTTGCAATGTCAGTCTACACGATTAAATATAATCAAATTCTTTTTAGAGGGATGCTTTACTATGTTGGCCCCTGTTCATTATTTAGAGGCGCCTGAATTTTTTAATGAGAAACCTTTTTATTGTCATAAAATATTTCATCTTTTCATCATTAAATTTTAGTCTTCGCACGAAAGAGATAAAAGAAGACGTGCAGTCCATGAAACTTGTACATCACCTTTTTACTTTCTTATACATAGTATAAGCATAGTATTAGAAGGCGGTATAAGGAAGCATTGTAATCACGAAAAATTTCGACCTCGAGATTTTCACTGATCTTCACGTTTTCAGGTACCTAGATTACGAAAAAGTGATTTTTGGAAAATGTCTCTGTGCCTGTGTGTGTGTCTACGATGGCGTCCAAACAGCTAAAGCTATCGAGACCAAACTTTAAACTTAAGATTATAATCTTCCTCGGGAGGTCTGATTAGTTTTTCAGTGGAATCGGTGAACCGGAAACATCAGTTTACTCCAGCGCCAAAATATAAATTTTGAAATATCTCGTTAACCATTGCGTTTATGAAAATTTTAAAGGGATTGAAAAGTGTTGCAATTACAATTTTGAACAACTTTTGTTATGAAAATTTTTTAAAATTCCAACCGGAAGTACCAGTTTTACTCTTATCAAAATCCAGTTTTTTCCTAGTTAGGAAAATTTGGAATCTTTACCAGAGTGTTTAGAAGCTAATTTGAAGTAACTTTTATTCACAAACTTTCAAAATTTCTATCGGAAGTAGCCATTTAGACAGTTGTTTAATTTTTTTCTGTATTTGGACCAGGACATTTACGTATAAGAAAGTCGGGTGGTGATCACACTTCATTTTTTCTTTTTGGGTGGATGCATTTTGGGTTTGCCCAAGGCGCAGGAAATAACCTTGTTGTGGAGCTATGCCATAGAGAAAGGAAAAAAGAGAGACAAGAGAGCCCTTTTTTTTAATTTTTGATTTTGTCATCTTTCATCTTAAAATACACTGCTTGAAAATTGCTAAGGAACAGCAACATTTTTGTTAATAAATACTGTCCCAAGAAATAAACGTTACCAAAACTTGAGTAGACATATTCCAGTGACTTTATGAACATAAAATGGCATGGAATTTGAACTAAGGAAACGAACATAATGGCAAAAGCAGAAGATGTATCATGAAGCATCAATGAGTGACTAAAGAAAAATGTTGGTTGTTTGTCTCCGGTTTGAAAAGTGAGACCCTTAGTAGTGAGTATTGCCAACACCTCCTAGAAAGAAAGCGAAACAACTGAAACTTCATACATTGTTACATCATCATATTTCGACCAATGTTAATCGTATTTCTACCAATAATAAGTCCTAAATTTGGTCGACTTATGATGATGTAACAATGTATGACATTTCAGTTGTTTGGCTTTCTTTCTAGAAGGTGTTGGTATTGCCTCTTCGAACCGCAATGCGTGTTTTGCATCTGTTTGGCATGCTTCCCACCAGACTGTTGAGAAGAGCAGTCGGGATCTTATCCCATTCTTCCTGTAACGCAGTTATCAGTTCCTTCAGCGTTCTGGGAGGGGGATTCCTTTGTGCCACATGTCTACCAATAGCGACCCAGGCAAGTTCTATGGGATTGAGGTCCGGGGAGTATGCGGGCCACTGCAAACGCCTGATATCTTCACTCTCAAGAACATCCGATACCATGTTCGCCCTGTGCGGACGGGCATTGTCGTCCACGAACACACAGTATGGACCAACTGCTCCACGGGGAAAAGACAAACGTGATTCAGAAGAATCTGCCTGAAATACCGTGCTGCTGTAACAGACCCTCCTGCAAAGATGTGAAGGAGTGTTCTAGCTTCATGCATGATGCCCACCCACACAATGACTCCTTGACCAAAACGTTGCACATCCCGAACGTGTTGTTGGTGATAACGAGTCCCCTTTTCACGCAAGATCGGTTGATGCCCAGAATCACTCTGCACAGTGAACCGAGACTCGTCGGAGAACATCACCATGGACCACTCCTAATCGCCCCAAGCACGGTGCTCGTTACACCATTCTAATCTCTTCCGTCGATGGAGCATAGTGGAATGCATTTGCCAGGCTTCCGTGCGTACAGCCCAACATCATTCAACCGACGGAAATGGTTCTGGCAGAAACACGACTGCCTGTAGCCGCTATCTGTGCGGATGTCTGATTTCTTCCTCTTTTTGCTGAAATGGCTATGCTACAGTCCTCCCGAGCGGTTCTGCTCCTTCGACGACTACCCCAATGCACACGTAAAACGGATCCTCTGGTAGCAGCAGCAGTTTTCAAGCGAGAAACAACACTTTTCGCAATGTCCATTGCTCGCGCAACTTCAGTCACACTTTGCCCTGCCTCAAGCCGTCCAACAGCTCGTCCACGATCGTAATCACTCAAATGACGTCTCTGCGGCATTCTACACACGATATGTGATAGAGGGACTGAAAATTTACTGTAATGTTCGCAAAACACCTGCACGTGTATTCGCCCTAACACTCCACGGCTACTGATTTTCACTGAACCACAGCTCATTTGACACGTGACTTTTATTCAAATTATGCAAATCGAACAACAGAGTAGCAACCAATATTTTGACGCGTCCTGCATTATTTTCCAGCGCCCCTAAATAGCGGAATGCGCATGATCCTTAGCAGTTGTCAAGCAGTGTATTATAAAGGGCCTTGTTATTACGAGTTAGTTGAATTTTGACACGTATATTAGGGTTTTAATTATAAAATGAACCTACTAATACGATAAATTTTAGTTGATGACAATTTTTTTGGCTTTCATTTTTATTTGTTAAATAAATGGATATGTCTAAAACTACAAGCTATGTTGTTGGATAATAATTATTCTTATTTTTGAGCATAGCAGTTATTTTTTGTATCGGATATTCTTGAATCATCATGTTATTGTTTCATAAATTTTTTATAATCATGAGTGAAATTAAATTCATAGACAAAGTGTAGAAATTTTGTTGGACAGAATATAGATAATGTGAATTAATATACTTTTCTTTATACACTTCTACTTAACTCACAATTTCTGTTTGTTTGTTCGTTCAAATCTTGCAATCAATTTTTCATCCACTGCCTGTTGTTCAAACGACTTTAAATTTAGCGTGTGCAATATTATCAGTGTAAAAAATTTCAAAATTCGAATTCTTGAAAAGGATTAAAACTGATTTTCATTTAATTTTCATTCCGGGTAAGAGAGGGGGTACCTCTTCAGGTTTTCTTCACTTTCGCAGCATATTTGTAGTACAGCATGGGTTAAAAATCTAAAAAAAAAAAAAAAAAAAGCTTTTTAAGCTTACACTTTTACTTTAAAAAATGCACTTAAAAGCAGCAAATAATTTTTTGTACTTTCCATTTAAATAGAATTCATAAAATTAAAAAAAAAATCAGATGTATGGCGCGCGCGTTTATATTAACGCACATATATTGAATATACAGAATCTTTTGAGACTCTAATTAAACACAGTAATATAAAGTTATTGAATATTTCAAATCTTTATATAATGTTTATAATTATTAATTATTATTATTATTATTATTATTATTATTATTATTAAGACCATTATAAAGTAGAATAGGAATGTCTGTAAGACCCACTCTCCATCTCTTTAGTCTTCGTCAATAAAATTGGGTTCAACTTTAAAAATTCCGCAATTTCAGGGCCTCTATCTCCTAAACGGTTGGATCAATTCAAAAAACACCAAGAACAAAACATTTCTCGAATATCGTGTACAATTTGAATATACCATTAAAAATGTTCCTATTTAAGATTTCTTATTTCAACAATGCCACTTCTATTATTTCTAAAGAAAACTTGCTTGAGAATGAGTCCTGATATGGCATAAGTGCGACTCCCTTGAGAAAGGTAGTCTTGATGTGACCGTAAATCGTCTTGAAGGTTTAGAAGGTCTTTTTCAGTATTCTTTGGTTTAAAAATTGTGCTTTCTATAATATTGAGGGTATTACTAGGTAACCACAAAAGTTCTTGCCGTTTTTAATTCCGGAAAACATAAATGATGTACACAAAAAGTAGCGTATCGCTAGTCCCCAAAGGAATCCCCATTGGCATCTAGCACCTTCTGCCAACGTGTCTCCCCTGGCTGCAAACTTGCTGGTCTTGGACTCAAAGAAGTCCGTGAGAACCTTTCGCAGGTCTGTATCATTGGTGTAGGATGTTCCACGAAGATGGTTGTCCACAGAATTGAAAAGGTGATAATCCGTTGGAGCAAGATTTGGCGAGTAAGGTGGATGACACAAAGTTTCCCAGCCAAGCCGCTCTTTGGTTCCCTAGCCACCCGCGCCATATGTGGCCAGGCATTGTCATGAAGGAAGAGTTTCCCTTTGCGATTCACCAATGCTGGCTTCTTCTGCTACAGTGCCTGCTGCAGATGTCCCAACTGCTGGAAGTACAGGTCCCCAGTGAGGATTTGGCCAGTTGACGGCAACTCCTAGTGAACCATTTGGAGTCTAGTTCACCAGACACTCTAGACTACGGGGTTCATCAGAAATGGTAAATTCTCCCGACCTGAATTTCTGGAATCAATTCCTTGCGGTGCGTTCATTCACAGCATCAACCCCAAACGCAAGACACATTCGGCGACTTTATGCTGCTGCTGACAAGCCCACTTTGAAGCCATAAAGCAAACAACACCTAACCATCTCCTTCGATACCACCATTTGTCTTCACTTCTGCTCGAGATGTGATTGATGTGAATGCCCAACAGCCCTGTATTTATTCAGGTTAACCTTCCTGCTCCCCCTGACAAGTTTTGGACCACACAGTACACTCATTTGCATATCTTCTATCACTTCCTTTTATGGCAACATAAAGTCGGCAAGAACTTTTGTGGTTACCTAGTATTATACTAACGTTTCAATGGATTTATAAAAATTATGGAATTGGTATCCAGTTGCAATAATATGGTTCACAAATGAGGGCTTCAATTGGAATAGACGACACCTTTAAAATCGGGTTGTAAATTTTCTTTGAGTTTGTTCTGTATAAAAATGTCCATACACAAAATATGTGAACATGTGAATTCACACCTTTCAAATTTTTTTTTGTCAAAACAGTTCTCTTTGTTTGTGTTGATTGTTTTCTGTCATCAGTTATAATTTTAAAAAGGTTGAATATTCTATATAGCCTGCTTTCCTTTCTGGTGGATTTTTATTTCCATTCTATTTAATATTCGGATTTCTGTATCCATTGTAATTGGCAATTTTTTGATAATTTTGAGTCCTGCGGATTTAGCACTCTTTCATCCCCTTTATGTATAGTCGCTTGCAAAAAGCTTTTTACCTGCTCTGTAGGAACTGCGCTTACCATATGTTGATCGGTTGCAAACTCGGGTACTTTTCCTGAGAGTCAAGGCAGATTAGACTGGACCTGTCCCTTCTGTATGAAATTAGGGTAGCAGGTATACGCTTGGGATGTGCTATTCACGTGCTCAACTATGACTTAAGTCTAAGCCTTTTTGCATTCGACTGTACATGTGCAGGGAAAAGTGCTAACTTGTGAGATTTTGGATGGTTGTATTTCTTATGGATAATGATTTCGGTTGTAAGTTTGCTTTTTCACATGCTTGTGTTTCTTGAGGATTATTTTAATGTTCTTTGGGGCAGGATGGTAAAGGAGAACTGGAGAAGTTTTAGGTTTGTTCCTGTCGTGGTGTTATTTGTAGGTAATAACATGGATATTAGAGGTTAGAAATTAGTCAACTCCGCCTTGGAAGGCTATTATCGTCGAAGTCTATCATTAGATGGCACCGACTGACAAAATACTCTATTTTCAATATATTTTGAAGCTGAAATGAAGTAGATTTAAATTTTGAAGAGAATAAACTTAAAACTATTCTTGTAGACCTACAAGAGAATATCTCTTTACGTACTCATCTATCCTAAGAAGTTCATTTGTAATTAGATATTAAAAAGCAGACATTGCATCCGACTGAAAGAGTGCTAAATCCGAATAGTAAAAAATCCCTGCTGGTTAGGATTCGAAATTAAATTTTTAAAGGCTTATGTAATGGGAATACATGTGCTGTTTCGCCTTTCTAACAGATCGCCCTTCTTTAAAACGCAAAATTATCGGGGACATGACCGTACAAGCATTTTTTAAGCGAATATGAGAAGAGAACGCTTATTAATTGGGCGCTGTACTTTATAACGGACAACAACATAAGTAGAGCGAAAGTAGGCGGGTGGGTCCTCGTGAAGTTGCAGTCGACTTTATTTTATGCACCGTAGTTGTCTTTGAAGAGGCGGTGGGGGGGGGGGGGTAGCGAGAATGAAAGAAACAATGATGTCATTTTGCGAATGGCTCCTTGAGATCCTCGAGGGGACTCACGGGTTAGAGGGAGAGGAACAGGCGCGGCGCAGGGATTCTCCTCGTCGTCTCGTAGTCATTCTGTATACAAGTGTCGTATTTCGTTTGAAGAAGAAGAACTTGGAGCAAGCGGAACGCGAAAGGAATTGTTAAGAAGTTGATGGAAGCCAAAAGAGGGAAGGGCGGCCAGGATTTTGGTAGATTGCTTTGCTCAGAAGAGGCGAAAAAAAATGGAGGGAAGAAGGGTGTTGCCGTTTATATGTGTATATAAATGTATCTCTCTCTCTTTTGAATATCTCATTACTCCTACCGCCCTTTATATTACACACTAGGCACCACCCACGAGTGCGTGTTTTCTGTGGCGTGTGCGCCCTCCCACCCTTCGCCACGTTTTCTTAGCAATGCGTCGGGTGTTTAATGCTACAAATCGCAGCAGAAGCACTCTCGGCTTCTTCGATTAATAACCGTCGTAAAAAATTTAACGGTTTCAGATTTCAGTTTCGGAGGGGTAGTGGGATAAAAATGGGAACTGGAGGGAGTTGGGAGTTGGCATGCGCATGGAGCGGCTGTTGAGCCTTCTGTCGGGGGAGCGCCAAATACGTTCGATGGCTCCGCTTTTCTTACTCTGCTTAGGCGCGGGCCTTGAAGTGAGGCGTCATTGGAGCTTCTCGAGACGACACTTCCCAAAAGTCGGGCTTTTCGATTTTAGATTAGATACACGGCGGCCTCATTAGGAGAGGAGAGCCACTGAAAATTCTCTTCAGAGTGACCGGTGGTATACCCTCGTCTCGCAACTCGTTTTCTTTTTCCTCAAAAGTTGAAAGGTCGCTTACAAGCCCAACATGATCGCTGCGTGACTCCACAGACGGTTGTTCCATTGAACGTCGTCAAGTAAAGCTTACGTTTGGGTTCTCGAATTCGATTATTCTAAACAGGGCTGTAAGTGACCGTGGAATTCATGTTAAAGCTGTTTTGGGTCCGTAGATATCTATTCCGAATTTAGGGATGCAGAAGGAAGTCCTGGGAAAATGTGGAAACATTTCCGTGTCATTGTGTTGTCGTCATTGAAGTAACCAATGAGTGGTAGTTTTTAAAAAGACATTTCATTGGTTTCTCCGTTAACATTTAGGGAAGGGATTCGACCTAAAGATACAGCCTGGTGAGATTTTCTCGTATATTTGGTACGAAATGCTGAATATTTCATTTAACTCATTGAGTTATGCCATGGTCATAGGCTCCAATGCTCTTACCAAATAAAGGCATCCGTGAAAATTTTCATTAGTACTTTAGCATGATAAACCAAGAGAAATGTAAAACTTTCAATGAATACTACATAAAAATTTAATTATGGAAATGTTGGTTAAAAGGAAGAAGACTTCTTTTTTTTTTGTCCCCTTTAAAAATTCTAATGATCCGCATAGTCGAGAAGAGAAAACAGCCAAAAATAGTCATTCTCGAACCTTACCAAGAGCTTGAATCGCGACTCATCATACCAAGCTACGTCTTTCCAGTCATCTAAGGTCCTCCGATGGCCTGCTTTGAATAAAGGCACTCTTGTCAGTCTTCTGCTGCCATCTCTTGTCAGCGTGTCTTACCTCATAGACACGTTTCTAGTATCCCCTCATTGAATGTGGGCGTTAATTGATGTAGTGCGTGTGCCTGTTACGAAGGACCATCCTGCTCAGATGTTGCTGGTCACAAACATTTAGCCTGGTGGGAGATAATGACTGAAATAAGGTACTCTCTATACATCTTGACACTGTAGATCGAGCAATGTTGAATGCCCGTACCACTTCAGAAATGGAATGTCCCATGCGTCTACTCAAACTATCATACCGCATTCAAACTCTGATAATTATCGCCGTTCATAAATACGTTACCAGATGCTTCAGACGACTGCTAATAGTCCAATTGACAGCATTAATACCGCTCTGCCTATTGATACACCTTTTACGCGATGCAAGCGACACCTGCAAATTTACTTATGACTTCCCCATGACTTTTGGAACTTCTGTTAAATTACAAAATTGTCTTACAAACGGCATTTCTTGGAATATTTTATTCGAAATGGCTAAAGTATCGCTGAAACGATCGTCAGCCATTTTAATAAAATAAGTATTACTGAAAAGATCTAGTTTTTTTTAAATTATTTATTCATAATCTTGCAATACAAGAACTATAATTTTTGAACTTACTCCTGAATCCATCAGATGAGTTTCCTTTTGAATGCTGTCGCCTTTTTTTCAGCGTAATTTTCCCTGGGTGAGTGGGAATTACTGACGGGAAACCATTAAAAAAGAAAATTTAAAAAGTAAATGTACGTTGTCTTTCAGTCTTTCTCTCTGACACACACACACACACACAAACACTCGTACACATGCACACACCTATATACACCCATTTGCACACACCTCTCGCCCCCACAGTTTTATAAGCTTGAACCAACCCTACAAGCAGAAATCTAAGGGATTTAGCTTCGGTGATCTTGGACAGACACACACACACACACATACACGCACGCACAAGCACACACACACACACACACACACACACACACACACACACACACACAC
>JAHWFO010080555.1:1226851-1290391 GCA_023313115.1 Rhysida immarginata | reverse complement strand
ACACACACACACACACACACACACACACACACACACACACACACACATCCTTCGATGTGGAACGTTTTCTTCGTTTAATGTCGATAAAAGCAAGCCTAAAGAAAACCAGAAAGACCTAATGATACTCTAGATTAATGGACACGCGTGTTTTTATAAATTGGATATTAGAGCTAATACATGTATTGCGCCTTATTCTATTCTTTAACAAATTGACAGGTGTTGTGGTTTGAGAGATAGAAAATCAAAGGATATCCTTGATATGTTAATTTCGGTTACCGGAGAATGAACTGCACGTGTGGCTAATGAAATCTATAACGCTTGCCTCTTTGGAGATGGACAAATCGTTGTCGGTTACACGTATACATAGCACAATGCATTCCACGTCCGGTTCCAGTTACGTGAAGAAAAAACGATTTTCGGTGAGACAAGAAAATACAAAACTTGCTGGAGGGGCATGCAGTAAAATAGAGGGGACGAACATTTATGAGAAGCATTAATTTATTTGGGAAGATATTTGGTGATTCAGTCAATTACAACTCTTGGACATAAGTATTTAATATCAGTTGCCTTACCATTTCAACAAACAATCAACTCGCTTAAAAAAACAATAAACAGACTAAAAATTAAACAAAAATTTACGCATTGATAAAAGGCATGATTCTTTACAAATTTACATTAAGAACGTTATCTAGTAGTAACAAGTTAAATAATAAAAAAATATTAAGTTAAATTTATACTGGACAAAAATATTTAATACCTGATGCTGCTTGGACAAAAGTATTTAATACTTTTTAATATTCTAATTTTGCTGAACTGATATCCTTAACTACCTCTACAATCAAATGGATTTGACCATGTTAATGAAAAAACCCAGCAAAAAAAGTGTTTTTTCCATATAATATTGCAATTGAAACAACAAAGTCATGGGTAAAACACGCGAACTTTCCATAGATGCAAAAAAAATCGTAATTACATTGTGTAAAGAAAACAAAACCCAAAAAGAAATTGCAACCATTGTAGGATGCAGCCAAGGAACAGTTTCTAACATTATAAAGCGTTTTCGAAATGAAAAAGTACTGACAAGACACGTAGTGGTCGTCCAAGAATCACTACAAAAAGACAGGATAAGACTTTGAAGAAAATTTGCCTACAAATGCGCAAAGCATCGTCTAAACAGATGAATAGAGTGGAAGAAATACCAGGCCCATACATCAAGCCGTACTCTCAGACGACGTCTATCCGAAATGGGTTTTAAGTGAACGGTAGCCAAAAGAAAACCTCACCTGTCACGTCGTCAGAAGCAGGATCGTTACAAATGGGCCAAAGCCAAAAAAGACTGGACCGAAGATGACTGGAAAAACGTTATTTTTTCAGATGAGTCCCGTGTGTGTCTTGGACTTGGAGATGATGGTCAAGTTTATGTGTGGCGACGAGTAGGCGAAGAGTTGCATGATGACTGTATACGAGGTACACAAAAATTTAAGCAAGGAATTATGGTTTGGGGTTGTATAACGGCTAAAGGCCCTGGTCGTTTGTGTATCCTTAAAACAACAGTGACAAAAGATGTGTACGTTGAAATACTAGATCGCTTTCTGATTCCAACTCTAGATGATTTTTTTGATGATGATGATACTTTCATCTTTCAAGATGACAGTGCCTCATGCCATCGTGCAGGACTTGTCAAACAATTTTTAGAAATCCACAACATTCCGACAATGACTTGGCCAGCGAATAGTCCTGATTTAAACCTAATTGAAAATATTTGGTTGATTTTCAAAAAATTAATTGATGCTAAAAATCGTACCAATTTGAACGAATTGCGAGTTGCAATCCGAGATAGTTGGCAAGAAATTAGTACAACTGAGTGTGCTAAACTGTATGCAACCATGCCACGGCGAGTTACGGCAGTAATTAAAGCCAAAGGTGGTTGCACAAAATACAAACTATTGGTTAGTACTTAAAATATTGATTGATTTGTTAAGATATTAAATACTTTTGTCCAGGCAGCTTTAGTATTAAATATTTTTGTCCAGCCTTGAATATGTTTAATTTACTGTCACATTCTAAGTTTTTGTTAATGAGCAGAAAAGTTCACTTAATATTATAAAAAATTATTTTTTTTGTTTCTGTATTAAATTTTATTGGTTTATTTTGTTTCTAAATTAGTGAATTATGTGAATAAAAGTATTTTGAAACACAGAGCTTGTCGTTATTAAATACTTATGTCCAAGAGTTGTATTTTGCGTAGTCTGGTTTTTCGCGGAAAGGCAGGGTCCTTGGTAATGTACCACTCGCAGAATTGTAGCGAACTGTCGGTAGGTTCAGCTGAATTGAATAATTCGAATTCAAGAGATTTAGTTTCGACTAGTACGCAGCGTTTTATATAACGAATTTAATGGGGAAGATGATGATTGAGTAGTTCACGTGTGAGTTACTCGTGGGTTCCCTAGCAACACAGTTTTCTCTCTTCCCGTCTGTCTGTGCCACTCGGATTGACTCACTCTCCCACTGGCTCGTTCCCTTGTAAATTGTTCTGCCTTTAATACGAAGTGCCTGCAGCCGGAATTGATAAGTCGTCGACGAAATTTTGGAGAAACCTGAAAAAGAGGATTTTTTTCCTTAAATACTGGAGAGAGAGAGAGAGAGAGAGAGAGAGAGAGACGAGTGAACGAAGTTGGGCAGATTATGATGGGATCAAGGAATGCAAGTACAGCCCTTAAACACTATATCACAGTCGACAACGAGAACATAGGCAAGCGAATAATCTTCTTTTCGTAGACGTTATATGTACTTTTATCAAAATAGCTCCCGAGTGCAAACAATTCAACGATTAGATTTGGTTTCCTTGAAGTGATACTTTTGTTTGTTTTTGTTTTGTTTTTAATTACACCCGTAAATGATAAATCATGTTGAGATGATGGCACTAATGGGGGATCCCATCAGAACTGCACGTGGCATGGAATAGAAAACATTATTGAAAGTGAAGTAACTGTTTGTATAGGGTTCTAAGCGAGTTGACGATGTCGGTGCAAATGTCCTTATCAATGTTATTACTAAGGAAACGTTCTTCAAATTGATTTTAAGCAGAGGATTAAACGATTTATTTGAAAATTTTGCTGATCCAGGTACTTTTCTCTCTCGAAGATAATTTCAGTTGAAGCTGGAGAAAAAAGTGTCTATTAACTTTTGTGGAGATAAATGTAAACAATGATAAGCTCTCTTTGTTGAGTTGAGAAGGAATAAAAGGATTCACTCATGTAGTCGATTTAATTGGAAATTTTATTCACACGGTTTATTAAAGGGGAAAATAATTGCTTAAAATAGTCACGAATTCTTTTAATATTAGTATAATATTTGAGCCAATTATTTATAATAAATGTTTAGCATTAAAATGCTCAAAATTCAGTCAATCCAAGATCCACTAAAGTCCATTTGTTGCATATAATAATAATAACTTAGACGTGAACTGTTTATAATTTGGAACCGATTGAAAATCTGAATAAAGCCCATTGATAAGAAGGAGTGTTTTTATATAATTGTACTACATGTACAGGGTTATTCAAAATGAATGATGCAAAAAGAAAGCGTAGTTGTCATCAATATAATCGGTACGAGCCAACGAGAAAGACAGGCCCCGGCGCGGAAAAGTCACCTGACCCTACTAGTCCGAGTACACTGTTACATTCATTGTTTCCATCTTGGATTGTAACAATCAATATTTTTTCGTTTGTTGAAAATAATAAAGGTTGGATTGTTGGCCGAACTACTATGGTCAGTTGACTCTTCCGCGGCGGGGCAACACCTCTTAGACAGAAGGCCCGGGGGTCTAGGCTGAGCTCATCGACAAGCAGTCGACTGTTGGTCACGTGGTTAATGACGCATTTGTCGATTCGAGCTAGCATGAACACGACTTGTCTACAGTGTTTACAGAGTCTACAGTGTAGACTTGTCTACAGAGTCTACAGTGTACAGACTCTACACCGTCGATTTTCTAGTGTAGACGTTGACCATCGACAACTGCCTTATTCTTGTCTACAATTCAAGAGCAGTCGACTATGCACTTGGCGTTCGTTATTTCAGAATTTAGCAACAGATTTCTTATTAAAATCTTTTTTCCTTCGTTTCCGGCCTGCAGGCTAAATACACATAGCTCAAGAATACACATTTTCTAAAAATATTAACAAAAACTTGTTTAAAAATATTTACATACATGAAATATTCTCTTGTGCTACGAAACTTGAACTGTGAAAATAATAATAGTGTGTCTACAGTTATGTGTTTATGTATGTGTGTATGTGTATACATGGATAAATGTGTAAAATTATGTGTAAATGTTTGTAAACTTGTGTATATCAGTGTATATCACTAGCCATACGTGTGTAAACCTGTGTATAAATGTGTAATATGCCACTTATCGACGATTAGATTTTGTCGAGATCGACAGCTTGTCGATGAGTTCAGCCTAGACCCCCTGATAACGGAAATTTCATACATTGTTACATCATGCTTAGTCGACCAAATTTAGGGCTTATTATTGGTAGAAATAGGATTAACAATGGTTAATGATGATGCAACAATGAATGGCTTTTCCGTTATGAGGCCTTATGTGTAGGTGTGTTGGCAAGGGCCTGTCTTTCGCGTTGGCTACGAATCGGTATCTATATTATAATCGTGCTAAACGTCATCGCTATGTTGCCAAGGTTACGTATACATTGTTTGATGGCATTTATTTTTATTTATATATATTATACAGAGCAAAGCTAATTTTGTGACTAAAGCACCACACGTCATGGTACCGGATGTTTTTTCTTGAGAGTTGGCGTACGTTTTTAGGATACTCTTATTGCAACAATAGGTATCAACAATGATATCAACATGCAATGCACCATCATTATACAGGGAACAACAATATATATCTCAAGACCAACAATGCAAGGCAAAGTTTGTGCTATATAAATAAGGTTCAATTTGTAACAATACATAGAATTCCTGTTATTCAGGCTTTTCTTAGAATGGAGAGCTCTTAGTACTTAACAGTTTCTTGAAAATCTTTAAAAATTATCAGAACTGGAAATAATGGAGAGTTAGCAGACTATTGAGAAAGAGTGGAAAGACGACAGAGGAAGCAGTTATTTAGCTCCGTGCTGTATTGAACAAATGGTAAGCATGTCAATAGAAGAATCGGCGACCACTAGATTACCCAAAGTGATGAATGGCCAAGTTTTGCTTCAAGACATCGAGAACAGAGTGGGAGTTGCAACAACATCAAGTGTACATCTAAAGTAAGATTACGTGACTAAGAAAGTATTTGCTAGCTGCGGCATACTTGGGAGAGGTCCATCCATTGTCAGCATTAAAAAAAATATTGTTTGAATTTTCATTAAGAATTTTTACTGTATTAATTCTAAGCGTTTTCTTGTGTTTATTTTTAAGACATTGCAAAGTTTAATCCAAAAAACAAAGAGTCCGAGCCACGCCGGGTTTTTCACCTAGCTTATTTAATAGCATAGCAGATCCAAACATTTCATAAAAATACATTTTGACCATATTCTGTGTGAATGTGAATATTTTGGAAACTGAGATGCTGATAATGCGATGATTGAACGTTCGTTTCCAAGAATTACTAATAATGAGCATTAAATGACGATGCAGTGACAGGACATAAATAAGGCAGTGTCTATTGAGGAGGAAAAGGAGTCACACGTATCTCTCTTGAGCTCCCTATCAAACATCTGAACAACGGGAGTTCCAAATAGAGGAAGAGGATATAAGAGTTTCTACGTCAAGGGCAAGAAAAACTTTGATCTAAAGTATCCAGTGATGTTCTGGTGGTGTAGATGGATATCATTTTAATCTGAGGCAAGTCAACAAGAGATTAGATAAAGTTCCGGTATATCACCTAGAATTCCTGTTTGTCGGATTTTTCATAGAATGGATAGTCCCTTCGCTCTGTGTTATATTCATTGAGTTATTATTGAACCAATTTGTAATTATAATTTAGCTTCTTGAGATTGTATTGCTTACCTATATTTGTAGTATTCCGGGCAACGCCGGGTCCTCTTCTAACTATACAGGGTGTAAGTTATCTCCTTCAAAAAACTACACTAAGATGTAGACGAAATTCAGACATTAAAGTGATATAAGACACGTGGGGTCGCAAATCGCAAGCAACGCCGTAAATTGAACCTCAAACTAAGCTGAATGGCGTGGCGCTGCGTAGCACGAGACAAATTTGGGCGACTGTGTTCGCGCGGCGCGGCCTGGCTGGTTCCCCCGCTCCCCACTACCTCATCCCGAAGAGGCCCGCCTTCCACTCCAACGTGACGTACTCTGCTATCGGTATTAAACAAGGTTGGTACTGCTCGTGCTACTGACACTGGCGCGAGAGCAGTAGTGGGGACTGGGGGAATCAGCCGGGCCGCGCCTCGCGAAGACAGTCGCCAAAATTTGGCTCGTGCTATGCAGCGCCACGCCATTCAGCTTAGTCTGAGGTTCAATTTACGGCGTTGCCTGCGATTTGCGACCCCAAGTGTCTTATATCACTTTAATCGCCTGAATTTCGTCTACATCGTAGTGTAGTTTTTTTGAAGGCGATAATTTACACCCTGTATAGATGTGTGGAGAGAATTTCTTCTGCTACTTTTTCTGGAAGTAGAGAAAAAGTTCTCTCTATATTAGCATTATGAGGTGGAATTCCACACTTGTTATTCAAGGGCGAAAATGCCATTCAACTCTCTGTTGTAAGTATTGAGATACTATATCCAGTACATATAAAACTTCCAGCCCTGAAATATCTTTTTTCAATTAACTCGCTATTTAAATTGGAAGATAGACATTAAAGAATGTACCGACCACAAATAATTGAGTCTGGAAGAAGCTCTTCAGATTATCTGTAGGGTTTGCTTGCTAATTTTTTAGCGAGAGAAAAAAATGCTCTGAGAGCATCGGAGAATTTCATTATTTTCTCAATTGTAGCGAATACGGAGAGCCATCGTGTTTTGCTGTAATTAAGCTGGTGATACCGAATATTAACAGGGTCACAGAATTCCTGTAAGTTGCTAGTGTCAACGTGTAAATGGAAAAATTCTTATATATACGCGGGTTGGGGCATAAGTCATGGCAACTATTTTTTTCTTGTAGTTATGTGAACGGATTACAAACGTATATGTATCGTGTGGAAGTTCTGCAGGCATAGTGTGTATGCAGAACAACAGATGGCTCTGTGATAGCTGGTAGTAGCGCAGCGAGGGCTGTGTAATCAGTCAGTTGGTGAGTGTCGTGCGAGATGGAAGTAACCCGTGTTGAGCAGCGCGCTTACATCAAAATAGCCGTTCTCCGAGGGAGAAATGCGATGGAATGTCACAGTGAATTAGTGGAAGCCCTTGGGAATAATGCCCTACCATACCGTACAGTAGCACGGTGGGTAGGAAAGTTTCAGCAAGGACGTGTGTCAACCAGTGATGCTACCGTAATAAATTGGTGTGTTACGATATTTCAGTGCTATTCATTGTCCACACATGTAGTTAACACCTTGTCCTTTCGTCTGTATATGTCACATTTTCCAACTGGACTGGTATCTTCAAGAAAAAAAATAGTTGCCATGACTTTTGCCCCAACCCTCGTATATTTTCAGCACAATCAAGTCCATATTATTTAAAACTACATTATGTTTGACCATTGACAAATGTGGAAATGCCAAGGGTCTGATCATAGATTTTTCTGAGATCAATAGGAAGAGAGGCTAGGCCATACGGAGGTCAGGAAGGGGACGAAAACTCATAAGCACGCAAACCCAGACGCTCCACTAAACCCGGACTGCGGTTCAAAAACTAGGACATGTCCGGGGAAACCCGGACGTCTGGTAACCCTGCCTTAAGGGATTGGAAGAATATTTAAGAAGATCTACGACCTAGGATCGACTCAGGGGCCACGACTCCAGACGTCGCTGCTCTATAAAGTTTTGGTTAAATACTTAATGTCAATATTTTGGTAGACAGTATTTAACCAAAACTTTATAGAAAGATTTTATTTCTATGTAGAAATATTTTTCATAATTTTTGATTTTTTTGATTTATTAAGAACTGAAAATTCTATCATTTGCATTCCTGATTAGATACACAACAAAATTTGATATAGAAAAATGATAAAATATATGTCGGAGTTCTCTGATTGATTGATTCAGAAATCGACATGATCAAGACATAATATACTTGTGGCGTTTTTTAAAGTTAGCCAATCAATGTTTTCTTAGATGGAAAGTTTTCTGTTTGTATCTTCTTCACCGTCTTGAAAATGTTCTTTTCTGTAGAGGAAAAGAAATAGTATGAACTTTTTATAAAGCAGTAATCAATTTAGTGATGGCAATGCTTGGATTTTTTTGACAGTTTTATTAAAATCTGGGGAAATATTGAGGCAATTTGGACGAAACTTCGTAAAAAGCAATATGAAGTATTTTGTTAATAAGTGATAAAAATTTGAGATTGATGAAGTCACTTTTCTAGACAAATGTTATAACAAGGCAAATGTAGTCACATTTTGTGTAGGATTTGCAAAAGACAAAGAATCAATGAAAGTACCTATTGTTCAAAATTTTGGAGGCATAAAATTCATTGAAAACAAAAAATAAAAAGGACGCTAGAGAGAAATTTTTTGTCTGGAAGGATGACAATGCTGTCCAGACCAAAAGGTTTATTGCCAAAAGTAATCGAACATTATTTCAGTATCAGCTTATACTGTAAGAAATGCAGTTAATGAAAAAGGTTTGAGGAGTTGTCAAATAAATAAGTCTATCATTAACGGTATCAATAAAAAACGACATTGGAATTTGGTCATCAATCTTATCATGATGTACCAGTTTGTATGCAGTTGGAGGTGCTTGCAACATTAAAGGAAATTTGAATGGGGAAACTGGGGCTCAAAGTCTGCATCCATATGTTTGTCAGTGAAGAAACTGTTGTATGACAAACATATTTTTCAACATAAAAGCGCTTCAATCAGTAATAAGAAATCATCTATACCCTGTCTCAGTTTTAGTTGAGAGTGACGTCACGTGTGAAGCGGTTACAGTTCGTCCGCATGAAGAAATAGTTCGAAAGATAATCTGCATAAAAAGTTCAAAATTCTTTCTGCAATCATATTTCATATTTTTCTCTTCGATATAATAAAAAAATCGGCGGATAGAAAAGCCATTTGACGAAATTTAAAAAAAAACGAAAAAAAAAAAAAAAAAACGAAATCGGTCTGTGGTCGAGATTATTTGATCGTAAAATGGCGGCGTCTTGTTCCTACGTGACAGATGTGTCAGAAATGAAAGATGATCGAGTTTCCACGAAGAGGATTAAAATATTTTAAACATTAATTTAAAAAAATGGTATCTAACAGATACCATTCGATTATTCTACTTTCGAGAAGCCATGCGATTATAAGAGGATCTAACGTAGCATAACTTATTCATAGGCTAATGGTACTAGTCTAACGGCGGAAGGATACAATGTTGTGCATTATGTCTGGTTAGCGAAGTCATTCCGTGAAGTCACTCTCAACTGATGCTGAGACAGAGTATAGAATATGGTTCGATGGATCTCCTAATCTAAATCTGATTGTAAATCTCTGAAGAATATGCAAGGGGAAGCTAAAGACTGGCTACAGGGTTAGAAAACTTTAGGGTTGATTTAAACACATTCGGATGGTATGGACTTCAAAATGTTTACAAGCTTTTGCCGGAACTAAGTAAATATTAATTGTGGTAGACTTGCAATCCTGGATACATAATAAATGATTCAGCGATATTATTGCATTAATATATGAGCAACTAATAAAGAACATGCTTCCCGTTTATTAACAAAATTATATACGTACAAATAAGCAGCTAATTTGCCTCACTATTTCTTTATACATTAAGTTGTCAAGAAATCCAAATACAAGGGATCACTTTTTTGATTTAGTGTAGAGATAGAGATAAGTAAAATTTTCGATATCCGCCACACACAGGTTTCGCTAAATAGGCCTATCTAACTTTTACTAACTTTTCAAATACGTTTATTCTATTTTTTTTCCTGAAAGTATGTGGCAACATTACTCGACAATTGAAAACATAACCCCCAACTCCTTGAGGAGGTACTGAATTGGAACGTACAAGAAGAACCTGTAAAATTTTCTAATGCTTAATTAAACAGTTGACTGTAGAGTCAATCTCTTATTTTACTGTCTATTTGGAATAAAGTGTAGGTGAAATTGTGTATTAAGAAGTTAGAATGGAGTAATAAGATGCAGATATTAAAACAGTATGCAAAGAGGCACGTGAACCGTTAATGTAAATTTTCAAAATATTCTAAAGATACTAGTTTAACCCTTCACTTTTTCTCTTTTTTTTTGACATGGCCTATCAATTTTTCTGCTCAAGCGACTGCTACAAAATAAATGGCTGGAGAACGTTTTTATTCGATTTCTTTTAAGATATATTATAGACTGGCGGGAATTTTGTTTTTATTTTATTTTTTAAATAAGAGGGCGAGGAACCTGGCTTTTCCATAGATTATGAGATGCAACCCCGTGAAACCTATACCCGTGTATAGCTCAGCATCATCCTATCCTTTTTTTTTTTCCCTTAACAAAGTAGAAAGGAAATAAATCCGAAGGGGCCCATGTGGAGCTCGTGCAGTGTAATTGTTGTTGATGGCAGAGCGGAGGTCGTTGCGGACTCAACCATCGCGCGCACTCCAGGGTTGGGAAGAGAGTTGGAGGGAACTTTGGAGAGAAAATCGTGTTTTGTTCTGATCGATTCTTGGTTAAAGAGTTGGTGCTCTCTCTCTCTCTTTCTTGGTGGTGGCACAACACTTCCATCCTCTTCTACGGCCACTTCCGTTTCCATTTTTCACCGCGTTAAAACTTTCTCAGAAATTGTCGACGTTTTATTACGATTATTACTTGAACTAGTAGCATTATGAGCATGCACGATTTGTGTGAATAATTTCAGTAAAGAGGTTTGGATTATAAAGTACGCCCATAACGAACATGCAATGGTTTTTATTGATGTGATGTGATTAATGAAGACAATTACATATATACAAAGTTAAGTTTCTTTTAAGGGATCTGATTCCTTGAGGTCCCTTTCACTTGCACTTGCTTTACAGGGAAGCTCCCTTTTGTTATCAATATTGAATGGTGAAGTTACTTGCTTACTTCGCAGCCCAGTGATACTATTGAATAGCTTGACAAAAATTGATGGCATTCGCGTAAAAACAGAGATCACCAAATTTCTTTTTTCAAATTCAAAATCGTTAATAAATACAGATTAAATGTGTTTTTTCAAAATTGTTGAAATCGATAGAGGACGTTAAAAAATATTCCTTTTTTATTAAAAAAAAATTATTTTTTTTTTACACAAAAAATATTTTTTCTCATTGTTGTATGTTTTGTTCTGAAATATATATGTTTTACTTGTTATCTTTAAAATTTCAAAGGGATTTGAAAAAAATTAGGTTGAGATATGACTTTTTAAACAAAAAGTACCAAAAAATGTATTTGTTTATAACTTTTTAACAAATGGAAATTTTTCAAAAACATTTTGGGAATTTTAATACTCTATTAAGTACTACAAAATTGTAATAAGAGTTTTAAATTTCACGACATGTTTGTTTTTGAGGGGCGCACTTCAGGAATTCTTATGGTGAATTTATTTTTTCCGCTAATGTTTGAACCTAACTCAGTGACATTGAACCTACCTCTTTTTGTTTTTATTTAAAAAAGCTATTTACTTAAGTATGGAGCTTTGTAGAATTCAGAAATAGTCTGCTATTTAAAATAAGATTAATGTGAAAGTTAGCAAAGAGGAAATTTTATTTATTTATTTTTTTTAATTACTAAATCCCATGTAATTGTAATAGGGCTACTGACTTATGTGTCTGCTCAAAAATAGCTAATAAAACAGAAAGATGAATGCAAGGCATTCGAAAAGCGTTTACAGGATTATCAGGTTGTATTATTTCAATTTGTTTTTTGTTGTGGTAAGAGTTTTTTAGTCTTAAGGTTTACACAGAAAGATGAGGTATTACTAAATACATGTATATTTAATATGGGAATTGAATCGGAGTTTTCAACAGTTTAGGATAGGGGTCGCCAAACTTTTTTTATTAAAGATTTTTAACCTTTTCTAAGGTTTTTAATATAAAGTTCACTGTTTCCCTAAAAAAATTTCAAATTATCCTATTTCTGGCCGTTCTTGCGCATATTTTTAAATAATCTCGAGGGCCACATGGAATCCGGTAGCGAGCCGAAAACAAACCGACACCGTAGTTAGAGACCCCTGGTTTAGGATAGTGTTCTTTAAATTTAAGTTCATAAAAACTTTATTTTAAAACTTTAATTTAAAATTGCGATGAAAAGTTGTTGTCTCTCGGCTAACAACGGAAGTACACGAACATGTACCTCACAGATTCACGCCAAACTGAAATATATTACTCATCTAAAGCTACTAATTGATGCTTGCAAAATAAGAAAATGCTAAATTTTGTTTCTTTCAAAATAAACCTAGAAAACGAAAAAAATGTGAGCACATATAGCCTTACAAAGACTCCATTGTTTTAGCGGTTTGTATTATTAAGCTCTCAACTTCTTTCTTCCACTACTCAACAATACGCACGAATCCACTTCACCTGAAAGCACGGTCTATAGATATTCGTGGTCATCGAACTTCGGCCATTTTCCATTGTTTCGAGAAGCTAAGAAGAACAGGTCGCGCCAAGTGCCGCACAGATTGCACTAAGGCAACACCTCCTATAGAGAAGGCCTGCGGACAAAAGGTGTATACATTGTTACATCATCATCAAGCGGCTATTGTTATCGTATTTCTACCAATAATAAGCCCTAAATTTGGCCGCTTGATGATGATGTAACAATGCATACACTTTTGGTCCGCAGGCCTTCTCTATAGGAGGTGTTGACTAAGGCCGATCGTGATCTGCGATAGTTTTTCATCGAAACTGAAAATAAAAGCAAAGTTTCTATCTGTCGATAGGGCGGCGCTGCAGGCGCAGTTGGGCCGATTGTACATGCAGCGCCACTTTTCAGTAGAGTTCTCGCCCTACCGGGAGCTAGAAACTTTAGCTTCATTTTAACAATGGAGCTCGATGACCATGAATATCTATAGACCGTGCCTGAAAGCAACACTATCGCTTCAAGCTATGCTTTCGCGCAAAAAAATTAAGTGCGTCGGGCAACTACGTGTACGTCTCTTGTAAGTTGCTATGTTCATAAGCTTTTACTGAATACATCAGCTGATAACTTGTTACATAACGCTATCGTTAGGACGAATTGTTAAAGGATTATTGATAGACTTTGCAAGAATGGTAAATGTACCACTGAACTCTCGGACACTTTTATTAGAAAAAGATGGTCCTGAAAAAGTGGGTCAAAATTAGGGATTGGATTGGTCTCGTTATAAAGATGAAAAAAGTCCCCATCAACGTTAGTCCAAAAACGCATTCTTCAGGAGTTGCGACGCATTGAATGACTAATACCAGATTCAGAAAAAGGGAAGGCCATGAAAAGAAAAAAATTTTATATGTATTTAAACTAATTTTTGAAAATGTCCACCGTTAACTGAAACACGCGCTCTCATCCGTCTAACCATGGACTGTCGAACCACACGGATTTTTTCCGTTCGACTAAAAAAGTTTCCGAGAAGTATTGCCGCTGTGTGCGATAATAATACTGTATTGGACTTCAATTTTCACAAGAGATAACTCGATTAATTAAACTGCTTGTTGAACACTTTGGCTGCGGTCAAAAAATGTTAACAAACTCAATTCTGGGTTAACGTTTTTGAGTGAAGTCATTAACTTTGATGATAATTAAATGCGTCCTTGTATAAACCATCGGAATATAGTTTCAGAATTTTAAAAATATTTTATAGACGGGTTGAAGGTCAACATCAGATGTCAATTAATCTGTGGCTAAATGGTAATTACGTAATCGTGGAGCAATTTCTGATGGGACTGTTAAGACTGAGAAACAATGACAACTCCAACCGGGTCGTGAATTTCGTTTGAAAGGTTAACAAGTTTTTTTTCAGTTTTCTAAAGCGAACATAAACTACTGTTATCAAGTAACGGTATTTTTCATTTGCTATTGAAAACCATTTTTAGTTCACTGTTATCAGGCACAGAATTATTTCATGTATTTCTGTCTCACAGAACTAGCGTTAAGACTTTAGCCTGTCTAACGAAAGAAATACTGGGCATATCCTATTCAATTGTTATAAGAAATTAAACATTTTTTAACAATTGAAATTGAACTTTAATTGGCATGCCAAATTTTTCTTTGTTTAGTCTTAAGGCCTCCACACAATTATCCTTAGGCCTTGCCTTGTTCAGACGGCAGTGGTTATCGCGATGAGAGGCGTAGAGTTTCGGCAAAAAAGAGATCATAATCGCGATTGTCGAGGGACAAAATTCAGAGGTGGTCATCGCGTTTCTGGAACGGGATGTGCTCTAATCATCGCGTTTCTTCAGCTCTGACTGGTTTCTAAATGCCACTGCAATGGAGGTTAATTCCTCATGGTCACAGTGACAGCTCGATCGGATACCGTTTAATCAGTTGCCTTCTTAATCGGTTTCGTCCCCACAAAACAAACTGAATTTGTTCCTCATTGACTAAAAACTGCTGTTGAAGTGACAACAGTTGAAATTGCCGTAAAAAAGTAGCTCGCTTTTCTTCCTCCATTCATAATTCTGCCACTAGGCGGCGAAGGACAATCGCGTCGTTGACCTCATTCTACTGTGATCGAGGCTAATGAGAGACAGGCCAGGGCACTTAAAAGTCACATGATCATCGAGGTCCGGCCAACAATTCATCTTTCATTGTCTCCATCTTGGATTTTAACAATCAGTATTTTTTCGTTTGTTGGAAACAATAAAGGATGGATTGTTGCCCGGATCCCGATGATCATGTGACTTTTGAGTGCCCTGGTCTGTTTGTCGTTGGCCTCGACTGTGATGGTGTGTGAACGCATGGAAATAATTTCATCGCGTCATGCCGCCACATCGTGCAAGAGAACACGATAATCACTGCCGTCTGAACAAGGATTTGATTGGTGGCAGTTGTAGTAGTAACAGTCAAATATGCCGGTTCGATGGCCGAGACCGATGAGGTGCAGGCGTTATCGCTCTCGGAACCAGAGAGCCGGGGTTCGAGTCCTGCCGGGAACATGGATGTTTGTGTTTGTCCCTAGGTTTGGCAGGGGGGAATCAGTGCTAAGATTTTCGTTGGCCTTGTGCAACGATAATCTAACCGAGTTTAATAATAATAATAATAATAATAATAATAATAATAATAATAATGTAAGACATCTCAAAAAGAGTTGCTCCCAACAGGCCGAAGCCCAAAAAAAACGGGGTTACTAAAAACGAAAGTAATAGATAAGAAACATCAAGCCCAATAATTGCACGATTAAAATAATCGGCAAGATTGAGCCTGAGGTTAGAAAAGTCGGAAAAAAAACTTAACTATCAATAATAATAATAATAATAATAATAATAATAATAATAATAATAGTAAAATAATGACACATTAGAACAAACATAATAATAATAATGAAACAATCAAATGTACACAAACAAGAATAAACGAGAAATTGTTACATTATTTCAAGCCTCCCATTCTTGTAACAATGGTTTAAATAGAATTTTTGCAACAATGATTTGAAAACTGAGCCTTTTATTCTTATTCAAGACATAAAACATTGAATTCAACGAGAACAGACAAAAATATTCAAGGAAATAGCAATTGAGACAGAAAGATACAAGAGAAGAAAGAAAAATAAAAAACTCATGTTCATGAACTGTGGCGATAGCAAATATACTTATGCTTTCTGAAATTATTCACTTAGACTTTTAACACTTTCCATCACCATTTCATGAACCATTGTCAGTATTTTATTTTATCGAAATTTTTCTATTTAAAAGGAGAAAAATTAAAATTAAATATCTAAAATAGTTAAAACACGGACTGTGTTCCTGCAGAGAGGAACGCATACATATAAAGAACATTTCTAAGCAGAGGCCAAAAGACAATGTTCGATCGTAGTTATTTAATTACTGTTAGTTTTTTAATCAAGTTATTTATTAGGATTAAAATAAATGTTAGTAAATGTTTATTTACATAAATTATTATTATTTTTTTAGGGACGGATATTTATAAGAGAAAAGGACGAGACACAAAAACCCTTTTTATATTTGATTTTATATTTCTAGTTTTATTTTGATTTTACTTATTATTTATTAATTATTTTGTTAATTATTATTTTATTTTTCATTTTTATTTAATAACTATCATTTATAATTTTTTTAGTAATGTTTATTTTTAAAAACAAGATGGGTGAATAAATGGGTACTCGTAAAATGAGTTTCGTGTTAATCTTTTCAAGTTTTACATTGCAATCTATGCTTTCTAGAAAAGCCGTTTTAAGTCTCTCCCCTTTTTCGTCTTGATAAGATAAATGCGGATTTGTCTTAATGCTTTAGAAGCTGTGTTATTGTCATCCCTCATGTAAATATAAAATCGTTTCTGTTGCTCAGCAAATAAAATGTTAAAAAAAACTGAATCATTTTCTTCAAATAAAAATCTGTGAAGAAAATAATGTAGATCAATATCGTCTCTCTTATTCTCCTCCTATTTGCCTGTATTCGCCGCCGCGGTTGTTGAGCTTCTTCCTTTTAAAGAGTCTCCCTCTCCTCCCCGTACGATTAGGCTCCTCGTTCGCTCAGTGTTTGTTTGTTTGTTTGTTTATTATGTTATTTATTTAGCTTCTTTCAGAGAGTACGCAGTAAAGTTTAACGACAACCGGTTTAAGCATCGCAGAGAAAAGGAGTTTATAATTTAATGAATTCAAAAGTTGTTGTTTATGGAAGCGATAGAAGTTGTGGAATTATTGATTTATGCGTCCCCTTAAAGGGGAACGGCGGCTGTTAGCGCCCTCCGACGGCAATGGGCGACGCAAATCGATGTACACTACACCATGCTACAAGATAGGGAAATAAGCGACCTTAAAGGAGAACGGAATGGAAATATAGGGGAAAGGAAGTAAACGGAAGAGTCGGTGGTAGGATATAGGGTAAAATAAAGGCTGGGTGAGCATTTATATATAAATAAAAAAAGTCACAAAAAATTTCGAATTTAGCATGCCGCTCCGAGAGCTATTTGTTTGATTGTTAGGGGCAAAGAAGACGACGACGATGTTGAGCGTGGTGCAAACGCCGTTGTTGTTAATCCCGGACGGATTAGAAGTTGTAACCGAGGATGATGTTGAAGGGGGATGGGATGTGTGTGGTAGTGGTAGCGGCGGTGCGGGGGGAGTGGGAGCAGATTTGAAGACTCCGACGATCAAAGGCTTCTCTGGCTGGCTTCTCTTTTATTTTAATGCGGCTTATACAAGGGATTTACGCTCGGGAAACGGAGAAACCCAATCATCTTTCATCAAACAGGCATTAAAACGGCACCGGAACGAAGTCGTCTTCCTATCGAGAAGATTTAATTAGCGGAGTTTATTTAATGCTGGTTAGCACTGGCGGAGACAGGCCGACCCAAACATGGCCGACGATCTAGTCGCCCTCCTCCTCTGCCGCAATCGAGCATAGGTTTTTCGTGTTTTCCCTTCTGTTTATACGAGAAGACCCACAACGCAATGGACATTTTTTGTTGCATTTTATGACGATGATGAACTATTTTGCAAATTAATGTTTTAATACGCGTATAATTTTGTGAATTAAAGAAAAAACGCGGGGAGGGGAGGCAGCAGCTCTTTCCCTTCCACACTTTCCACCCTCTGCCATTTCGTGTTTTCCTTTTATGAGTGGTTTTCATGGCACGAGTATCAGATTCTGGCGGAATTCCAACAACTGATGCTCAGGGTTGATTGGAGTGTGTGTGTGTGTGTGTGTGTGTGTGTGTGTGTGTGTGTGTGTGTGTAAGAACTGAGATTTATGTGGTTCATTTATTTTCTAATCAGCTGGAGATAAAGTGGAGAGATTTTTTGTGAGGTAGGAGGGGGAGAGAGGGAGCAGCAAAGAACAAGCATAAATAAATAAACAAACAAATAAATAAGAGAGTCTAGGTAGTAATATTATGATTAAATATGTGTCAGGATGGTGTTTCGTTTTATTAGATAAACTCTTCAGTGGAATTCTATAGGTGATTTGTCCTTTTTTGTCGTACTGACTAAGGGCGTTGGGAAGGGCATACAAGAAACGGAATAATTTAGAAAATGATAACTGACTTAAGTGGATCAGTTGGTTCCGTTGGTCAGTTCTGATCAGTTGGTTAAGGTGAACACAACCCATGGTTAATATCGATATCAGCCGTTGACAAGGATTGGGGATTTTGTTAGGAGACCAAAGTGAGTGACACGAAGAGAATATGCCGTCATATAAACGAATCGCTCTCTCCTCTTTGAGGAAAACGTATGATCAACACGTGCACATTCATTCCATTATAGAGTACAAAGCACTCGGGAAAAATTTAATTTCTTCAGATATAAACGAATAAGCATTCAATCTGGAGTTGTGGGTGCTTTCAAAAGTGGTTTTTTGTTTTTATTTATTTTTTTATTTTTCTGTAATTATTTTATATAATTAGTAAGTGGCGTCGAATTTTATGCAGAAATTTTAAGTAGAATATTTCTTAAATTTAAGACTGGTCATTGGAAGCTATAAACTTTGACTTAAAGTCATCACTTCTTTTTCTAGAAATAATGCTACTATTTAAATATATTACATTGTAAGAAACTTTGATTTTTTGGGGGTTTTTTTTCTCTTTGTTCCCTCCCGTCCGTCTCTTTCATATTTGCTTTGAATGGAAGCATCTGCTCATAAATCATTCCCTTTAACCATCGATTAACTGCATACAGATTAAATGCGGATTTATTCACTGGATACAGAAACCTTATAGGAAACCACTCGGAATCTGGTATAATCTACTCCAGTGGTTTCAAGCTCAAATAGAATGACAAGGTCTTTAAAGCCTGTTTTACAATTAAATCGCCCGCATTAGCCCCAGCGGATCCGCCAAGGAAGCGTATACTAGTACCTCCGCTCGCGAAGCAGGCGATTTAACAACTTTCCGTCTCCATTTCACAACTAAATCCGCGGCCTCATTAACTGTCTTCTGATTGGTTCATTCCCAAACGAGATCGACGTCACATAAAATGGCGTCTCGCAGCGACCTTCGTCGCATTCATAGGCGAAGGCCGTTTTTGACAACAATATTTTTAAAATTACGTTCCCAAATGCCAATTTCACATCGACAGTGTGTTCGCCCAATATGGCAAGAAAGATGCGCCGAAACTTGACGTTTTCTGGTTGATTGAAGCAGTTGTGGATCCGCTGGAATTAAAAATCCGTCCGCAAAGCAGTTCAGGAATCCGCTAAATTTCAGAATCAGCTTGAATTGAAAATTCCGCCCGCAAAGCAGTTGCGGAGAGCAATACGGCCGAATTCCGCTAATTGTGAAACTGCAATCCGTGCGGAAAATCTTCGTCTTAACTTGCGAGCTCCGCACCCGCCTGTTTTCCACCCGCAAACTGTAATTGTGTAAACAGGCTTAAGACCTACCTGTAAGCAAAGGCATACAAGAAACTAAAAGTTGCAACGCACATTTTAATCAGTTTGCGGACCGTGAAAGCATCACTATTGATGTTACATTAAAGGTTAGGTTATGTTTGGTCTACATAAAATCCTGACTTAAATTATATTCAAGAAATTAATTTTTAATAAATCTCTCTCTCCTTTTTTATTTATCATATTAGGAATAAAAAAATTCAGCACAACAATTTTATTTTTCCGTTTTCAATTCTCGTTAACGCCACAAATGCGTGACAAATTCATTTGAGATTTTACTGTTAGAATGGTGATATTTTTTTCTATGTTAGCAACTACAATGTGTGGCAATTAAATACCCGGACCGGGAGTAAAATGTAAACAGAAATTCAACATGCCAAGACACGATTTGTACGAATCCACTATCGCACTGCAGCTGCATGGATTTTTATTTTATTTTATTTTTATTTTAGTATAGCGTGAAGAAAATTCTTCTTCAGATAGGCATGATAGCGACGCATGTAAACAACTGTCGTCGAGAAAACATGGAAATACATGTATTGTGAAATTCTGGTTAGGGTCGTCTAGTGCAAAGAGTTCGACTTAAGTAGAGTTCGCAGGAAGTTGGGTTCTTCTTCACAACAATGCCCGGCCGCAGACCGCCTTAAGGGTGGTTCACATTCAGCGATTTCGCGTCGAATTCGCCCTATCTGGTGCATTAGACGCGATTTTGGTTGCCGGAGCCGTATCACATTCAGCGAATTCGTGGCGGAAAGCGGGTTAGAGCCAACAACGGCCGTGTTGGAATTTTCAGAAGTCGCTCCTAATGCGCAGCCAATCAGCTACGAGTGAGCATCTCTCCAGTCCCAGAATCCTTAGCAACTGTTTCTAACCCACTTCCACTATAAAAAAATAGTCAAGTCGCCCATATGGAAATTCGGGAAAACGCTTTACGCCGCGAAGTCGCTGAATGTGAATCGCCCTTTAAGTGTGAAGCGATTTCTGACCTGTGTGAAAACGGGATCACAGAGCTGAACCATCCATCCGCCTTATTCTCCGGATTTGGCCCCTCCAGACCTTTTCCTGTTCCTACAGATGAAAATCGATATAAAACGATTTCAAGACGTTTCCGACATTGAGAAAACCGTGACATCGGATATCAAGAAGATTCCGTCCGAGGACTTTGAAAGCTATTTTACAAACTTGTACAAGTGCTAGTAGACAATAGTAAAGGTAACTATAAAGAACAAATAAATATGAAACCACTTTCTACAACAAGAGTTTTATAATACTTCGAATGTACATTTCACTGTACTTCAGCGAGAATTTGGACAATCGGTAAACGAGAGCCGAAATGAACAAAGTGGAAAGCAAATACTGTATATACAGAACGGTAGAGTGTAAATAACCAATCCGGGACAAACATAAACTAAAAATTCCTGAACGCTGGGTTATAAGCAATCCGGTGCTACGGACAAAAAAAACCAAACCATTTTTTAAAGGAAGCTCATTACTCACTTAGTGGAGAAGGACAAAAGCTCTCTTTGGTAAAGGATTGTGAAACAAGCAAATACTCGGTTACTTTTTTACAATAACTCTGCCCAAAGACAACCAATCTGTTACAGACATCGGCCGGTTATTGAATTCTATCTAATAATTTAATCAAATAAATTCATTAAATTAAAGACTTAATGACGACTGGTTTCCTTAATAAAAGTTGTTGTAATAAAGCTCTCCTTATCCATATCTCACTGTTAACTAATAATAATATCACTAAGTTATCACTCTCTTGAGGAACCATGATTTAAGATATTACGTACTATTATTATATTAATTTCTTGAGGAAACCAGTCGTGAAATGGCTAGTAGGCGTTGCTTAGGTTAAAGAGCTCTCGTTTTATCCGTAGAGTTTTAATCGTTTTCTTTATTTTTCTAGATATGCTGGTATTTTTTACAAGGGTTTATTTTTGCATTTGTATTTTTTAAAATTAATTTGAAACTTTCCTGTTTAAAATAAATTCCTTTATGCCATGAAATTTGCCTCTTTGTCCAGTACACTATTAACCACCAATATGGAACTACTCGTGCAAAATTCTTGGTTTTCGTTTTCTTATACCGTTAACCCTAAGTCGTTATAGATTCCTCTTTCTAAAGCTTTTAGCAGAATTTTGTTGTTAGACATTTCATTCTTTTAATTTTACATCTCATTCCCCTCTTTCGATAGCAAAACTGTTTCCTTACGAACTACGTTTGATTAAGAGAGTTTGCTGCAGTGACTTTACCCTTATAAAGTGGTTATAATTATACCGGAAAAGTCATATGCGTAACGAAATCTACTTTAGTTATAAAAATAAGGGAACCAATCAGAAATTCTCCGCTATTTACGTCATTGTGATGTCGCTGGCAAATGGCGGCCAGAGAAGACTAGTCACAATCTTGCCGAGTGAACTGAAGCCTTTCGTTACAAATCTAAACATTTTGGTCTGCTAAAAATGCCACCAAGGCAAACGAAATTTAGATTTACAAATGCAGAAAAATTAAGAGCCGTGGACAAATGATCTAATGTCATCTCTGAAGATTTTTACCTCTGACCTCATCATGTGTATTAAGGTTTGCATACTGCAACCAGCTTATTTGGATCAAAACCTTATCTTATGCATAACTCTAATGAGACTGTATAACATAAGGGAAATTCACTGCTCGTAACATAGATTGACTTACATACTTTCAGACCGTACTTTTTATTTTCTTATGATGCTTATGGTTATTTTAAATGATTTCAGTAATCTCAGATTAAGACTGCATTTGTTTGGAGACAACCTTGAACTATTTCTTGGTTACGCTTTCACCCTATTTTGTTTTGGTCGTTACAAGTACTGATTGTATAACGGAGTTTTAAACAATTGTATGATGGATTCCCGTAGAGCTCTTCGTTGTGATATGCACTTTAATAATGAGCACGAAGGACTGTTTTAAAGAGAATAAATGGCATTTCACTTTAAAACAGAAGCACAGATGCGTAATTTAGTTTAAACGTACAATTAGAAGCATAGGGGAAAACGATGAAGAAGGCGGCCGGCTGAATTTCGTGAAAGGTTAATCCACATTAGACTCCGATATCTCCGTTGCATATTTATTCTGTAAGTATGTGTGTGTGTGTGTGTGTGTGTGTGTGTGTGTGTGTGTGTGTGTGTATAGTAGGAAAGGAGGAGTTGTTGAAATAGGGTATGATTATAAGACATCGAAAATAAATCATTGTCGCCACTTTCTTCTACTTCCCCCCCCCTCGTCTTCATTGCATTATATTTGGCGAAATTGAATGAGAGAGAGAGATTTCATTGAGATGCGGAGCAATCATCCTAATAAGAATGGAATGAAGAGATTGACGCCGAGAGAATGGCTACGGAGACCGGGGGGCCGTTGCCTCGAATTTGTTGCGTCTCTTTTCCGCCGAGTCGAATCAAGACATGAAGGGTGAAAAGGGAATAAAAAAGAAAGTTGCGGATGAAAGGACAATAACTGGAAATAAAAAAATATTGCTGTTATTATTATTATTATTATTATTATTATTATTATTATTATTATAAAATAAAAGTTTAGCGTAGATTATATAATGGTTATGATTATTTTTCCATGTCATTTTTCCATTGTTCCTATTCGTCACGAAGGTCGATCGAGAAACTTATTTCGTCGTTGTCAGTCATTCAATTTGTACTTTTTCATTTTATTCTATGGCGACTTAAACAGATTTTTTTCCGCCGTCTTTTAACTCGTCCAGGCGAGGAACTGGAGCAAGCGCAACGTGTGCTGTTCACGTGTAAATCATTTGGGCTCCGTAGGTGGCGCTAAAAGCTGTTTGTCTGGATTGGGAACTATAATTAAGTAAAAGGGATGGCTTCGGCGATGCTTAACATTAACCAGGCGTCGAGACCCCTTCACGCCCGGCTCTTTTTTCCTCTTTTGTGATGCTAAATTTTCTTCTTTTTTAATTTTTATTATGAAATGCTTTCTTTCTTTTTTAAAAAAGTTTTAAAATGTTATTGTTACTGTATACTCCCCCCAGTTCTCTTAAAGTCAGTAGCCAGTAGTCGTTATTTGTATAGTTGTTATGGTTGTTGTTGTTGTTGTTATTTGTTGTTTAAAAAGACAACTCTGTTTTTAAGAGTTTTAAAGCGATAAATCATGTTTATTTAGCGATGAACCTTAAAGGGATTAGTTAAAGGCGAGCCTCTTCGTCGAAGGTAACGCGTGAGTTTTGCTTTGATTTTTCTTCGTCTCATTTAAACAAAAAAAAAGCTCAGCTGTTACTTCAACGGGGAAGGTGGTTAGACCTGTTCTATTAGATTACGAAGAATGACTTTGTAAAAAGAAGCCCAAAGAAAAAAGAAATGAAGGGATTAGGAGAGAGGAAAGCGGATATTTCTAATCTAATCACGGTGGATGATGATGATGTGTGGTAAATGAGTTCAAAGTCGTCGAATGTGTGCTCCTATGGATTGAGGAAGTCACTCTTATAAAAGATTTCAAGTTACAAGAGGAATACCGAATTTACGGGGTATGTCGGATTTCGTTCTATATTACGAGGGGCGTCCAAATTTGACCTGGGTTTTATTTTTTATAAAATCTGGAAACTACAAAACACACACACACGCACATACACACACACCTACACACCCACGCACCCGCGCACACCAGTTATTTCTCAAAGAACTTTCCTTGTTTCTCTACATATTTCTTTCCAGCATTCTGGGAGCATCTGGATACCGATTCTGTAGAAATCTTCAGGCTTATGTCGAAACAACGTCAAGACAGCCTGTTTCACTTCCTTACTGGAACCAAGAACTATTTCTGCCCTGCCAAGAAAAACTCTTTCAGTGGCCCAAAAAGGTGATAGTCGCAATCGGAGAGATCCGAGGTGTATGGAGGATGTGGTAAGATGTCCCATTTGAGTTCCGTCAGTGTGTCCATAGTCAGTTTGGCCAACACCACCTAAAAATCAGGCCTGAGTGCGGAAACGTTATACAGTGTTTCATCATCATAAAAAGTCATCTTTAGTCGTATTTCTACCAATAATAAGCCCTAAATTATGACTTCGTATCATGATTTAACAATGTATGACATTTTGGCGCTCAGGCTTTCTCTTTAGGTGGTGTTGGTTTGGCTGTGAGTGGTCTGGCATTGTCTTACAGAAAACAGACACCACTGGTAATGAGTCCTGGTCGGTTTTTCCTTAGTGCCGGCTTCAGGGACGCCCTCAAAATGTCACGATAGTAGGGTGCATCATTTTTGGTTCGATGTTCTTCCAGAAAATCGACATGAATGATACCTTTACGGCCATATTCACCACCAAGGATTAACAGCCGATTCAGCTTTGAGCGATAGTTTTCCTATTCACCATAACAAATTTCTCGGATTAAGTATCGCATTTGATTCACCGTTTGATTCGAGGTTGTCCGAGGATTATCTATCTAATTGAGAATTAACGCATGCGCAGTTGGTTGAAATTAGTTAAAACAAGATGGACGACTTTACCGATACTTATGACAATGTAGTATATCTTCAAGAAACTGGTTTGTTTAAGAAGAGTCGACCTCGAAAAATATATTCAGTTAGAAAGGATGACATACAATAACTTGTTTAAATTTTTATTGTCACTATAAATTGGATAAAAACTTTATTTCTTCGCTTGATGAGCAGTTCCTAGGCTTATCAGGAATAAAAGACCAAGTACTCTTGCAACAATGTGCTTTTGCAATAATGGGATGCTCTTACATTGTTATAAGGCTATCGCAGTTACAAGACTTACTAGATTATTATAGACCTGTTTTACTGAATAATTTCCATTATTGCTTTTCGCACTTCTCAATTTTGCCATGGCGCTGCGTAACCCCCCCTTATTTTGCCAACTGAGATAAACAAAATGTAGTGCAAACAAAATAAAAAAAAATACATAATGTATTAAAATTTTTTTGCATAGAATCTTTTATTTTAAAAGGAAGTTATATAGCGAATATTAAGAAACCTAAATTTGGTTAAGAAATGAATGCTTATTCAGTTTGTTTTTAACGTCACTAAAAAGTCGCCTGACCATCTTAGTCCAAGCAACAATGTAACCTTCATTGAAACAATCAGAGAGAGGGTTAAGCAGCGCCATGGCAAAATTGAGAAATGCGAAGAGCAACAATGGAAATTATTCGGTAAAACAGATCTGTAAAAATATAGTAGGTCATGGCAGTTACATAGGCAGGGATTTGAAATTCGAAAGCGAAAAGAATATTGCCTTTCATCTTGCGCATCAAAATATGCGCATGCCATCATCGCGTATTAACCAATCAGACTGAGTCTTACAATGAATCCTGAATTAATCCGAGAATCACTCAATCCGTGGTTGGTGAATGTGAAAGGTAATTCTGAATGAAATAATCCTGAATTATGGATTATGAGATCCTAGTGATTAGTATTCTTCGGTTGGTGAATACGGCCGTTAATGTCCCAGAATACAGTCGCCATCACTTTCGTTGCCGACGGTGTCAGCTTGATTTTTTTGGGTCGTGATGTGTCAGTGTGTCGACACTCCATGCCCGTACGCTTGCTTTCAGGAGTATGGTGATGAATCAATGTCTCGTTGGTAGTCACTACATGCCTTAGGAAGCTATCACCTTATCTGTCATATCGCTGCAGCAGCATGGAACAGATTTCCGCCCGGGTGGTTTCTGTGATCCGCGGAGAGTTGCTTAGGGACTCATCTGGCACAGATCTCGTTGAATTTCAGCTTATCGTGGATGATGGTCTCTACACTGTCAGTGCTGATGTTCAGTATTGAAGCCAATTCTCGGACATGAATCTGCCCGTTGTCCCTTATCCGCTCATTTGTTCATTTGATGATGCCATCATTGACAGCAGTTGCTGGCCTTGCCATGTGAGGGTCATTGCCGGTGGATTCTCGCCCTCCTTCAAACTTTGGCAGCAAGCAAAGACGGATGAGTGAGACAAACATGACTCGGTGAACTGTCTTTGAAGTCTCTGATGAATTTCAGATGCTTTCACATCTTTGATGTGGAGAAATTGATGACTATTCGTTGTTCCACTTATACTTCGTCCAACAAGAGAAAAACAGGGTGTGTTTCCGGTCTGATATCGACTACTCACTCATCCGCAATGCTTTGTGGGATCTCTCCTTCAGCGGCTGCACAAGTCAATTTGTAATGGCGACGCCCGTGCAACAACTCTTCAGCCAAACAAGGAAAAACTATTCCCAGCCAGGCTAGGGAGATTTGTGTGGAACGTATTTTGCTACTTTAAAGGAAAATAGTGTTTTAAAAGCTCATCTACTTTGATAGAAGAAACTTCCAAGGCAATGCAAGTTTCTTTTTCTTGCGTTCGAACAATTGTTCAAGAAGGAAACGAAGCGTCTTCATGCGAAGCTACCACCCCCCTCTCCTCGCTTTTCGACTCCTGGAAAGAAAAGGCCCAGGGAATCTCGAACAACGATATATATAAAATTGAGTTAAAAGATAATTTTATGAAGGGTACAACATTTTTAATTATAATTAAAGCAAAGCAATTGAATAATATTAAAGCTTCTGCTGTAATATTATAAAGCGCTTCTTCAATGAGACATGAGACAGAAGTGATTAAGCGCTTGAGGCCCCCTTTCTCTGATTGGCTAATCTGAAACTTCCTGTGACACACCCTGTTTTTCTCTTGTTGGATGAACTATAAGTCGACACATCGCTGTCCGCCATTTTGTTTAAGCACACAGTCGGTTGTCATGGCAACCGGATAAGAGGTGCTGCATTTGCATGAAAGGCGCCAGTTGCCATCCCAACAATAAAAGTTTAGATTTTTACAACAATGAAATTTAAAAAAAAGTTTAAATTTGAACGCCCCTTCTACGTACGTACTGATTTCCCATCTCCTTAATGCGTACACGTGTTTTTTTTATGAAGAAAAAAAAAAAAAAGGTTGGATTTCAAAATGCACTTTGTCATATATTTTTATATTGCTTTAATTTCACCATATTGTCTGGCGTTATTGTTCAATATTCTATTTATTAATGCAATTTTATAATATATTTTATTTAATAAATAAAAATAAATAAAAAAAAATATAGATTTACATTGAATAGATTTTTTTAATAATTTCAAATTATTATTTGCCAAGTAATTTCTTCTAATATATGTTTATTTCGTATGATATGGTAATTTAGTAAATTGTATTTGTCTTAAAAGTCTAACCAACAGTGTTATCATAAAGCAATTATAAACAAAACAATGTATAAAACCGTCAATTTTAATGCAATATTGTTGTAACATATACCTTGGAAACTACTCCCTTGAAAATGATGTAAATGGAAACGCGTCGAAAGAAATATATATAATAAAAAATGCGTTAAAATTGTATTAATAAATAGAATATTTATATTAATTTGTTATTTTTTAATGAATGCAAGTTAATTTCTATTACAAAAGTAATCTGTTATTTCTAAAGAGCGCGGAATTTCCTGTAGTAAGCGGAAAACTAATTTCGTTTTAAATTTGAGCGATTTTTTTTTTTAAATCTTCTCTATTTTAGTTTTTTTTGTTTCTGTTGTATCTCTTTATTCTGCTTTGTTTCCTCTTTGTAGAGGTTCGTGATGTGTAGTTTACGTATTGTGCTAACGCGTAGGGGACGTTTTAGAAATTTTGTTTTCGTTTTGTTTAATGAATGAATTTAGCCGCAGACACACCCTTTTAATTAAAAAAAAAAACAAAAAAAAACACAACTAAGTTAATCCTTGATTGAGAATAAAGATAACACGGGTTCGACAAGCTTTTTCCTTCATATTTGATGTAGAGGGACCGCATAGAAGAGGAGGAACGGAACCTCTTTCTGTTGTCGACTGAAAAGCAAGAACTTTTCCACTCCAAGCTCTCTCGCTCACTCTCTCTATCAATCAATTGGTTTCCAGCCGCTCCACCATTTCCTGGAAAAGTCCATTGCAGAAAAGCAGGGGTAGGGGGATGAGAAAGGGGTTGAGACGATGGGCGGGGCGACTCTATCTACCCGCGTACAGCTGCAACAATGGGTGGAGCGAGAGGGGCTTGCAACTATGATAAAGAACAAGAACACCCCCCCCCCCCTATCTTCTTTTCCTTTTATTTTTTTCGGTTATTTTCTTCTCTTTTTGTTCTGCTGCTGAGTGGGCGAAATGGAAAGAGAAGAACGGAGGAGGGAATTTGGGTTACTTCTTCGTCGTTTCGAAAAAAAGAAAAAAAAAGAAAATTGTTACGCTGAGGAAATTTGGCGGGGGCGTTTTTCCCCTTGACTGAAGAGGAAACGTTTTTTTTTTTTTTCATTCTCTCTCTAAATGGTAAGCAATTTGGAAATTGATGCTGAGCACGGATTTAATAAAATGCGCAGTAGTCTTTAAGCAGCAGCAATAATAATGTTGATGATTGAAAAAGTGTTCAAGAACAAATACCACGTCCCTTTTCCCGATTGATCTTATAATTAACGGAAACACCATGGATACCGTGTGCAATCCCGTTGTTGCGTTCATGTTCTCTCCTTCCCTTTCCTCCTACTTCGAGGAATTATGAACCTGAGAGAGATTTCACACTGTGATTATTTGCAACAAATTCGAGGCAACAAAAGCGGCAAACATTTTGCGGTTCCTCTAACACGATCCAACTTTTTCTTGTCTATAGTAAGGGGGAGGAATCAAATAAACGTTTTTAGCACCCGCCCACTTAATAAAATTTTTGCTTCTTGTTCTTAAAAACCGCTTTTGTTTTTTTACTACATTCTATTATTCCCAGATTTAAAAAAAAATGATGTCATAATGCAAAATTCGAGGCCAACTGGCTTTAGATGGCCCTCTAGTAGCAACTAGGAAAATTCAACTTTTACCAATTCTCCCGCATTTGAATTGAGAGCACTATGAGTTTTGCTTTGCTTATTAATAGCCCATGTAAGTATGTGACGGCCTGAGGGACCCGTTGAGTGGTTTTGGTTTTTTATTTTTTATGGCCATTTACGCCGCTCTCCCGAGTGGTGTCACTTTGAAAGTGTTGGCCCTTGGTTCAGTTTTTAAACCATATGTTTTTGACCCACTCACTGCTTTTCTATGGTGTAGCTACTATACGTAGAATGTTTGCTGTGTGATTTGAGCCATTACATTACACTAGACAGGTGAATTTGCACATCTGTTTTATTGTCTATTTCTGGAACACGAATAGGCAGTTCTTAATTGCTCTAACAGGTGTTGTTGGATAACGTGAATTGATGCAAGATTATAAGAGTCATACAGGTGCAAGATTTTAAGTGGATTTTTTCTAAAGTGTTTCTATTACCATAATTGCGCTAAGATGTATACTTTATCAGTTTTCATTTCTATGGCGCTTCGATTTGGACGACAGTCATTATTATTTTGGATGCTAGTAGATAGTAAATGCGTTGTTGTTGTAGGTATACTTGAAGATGATCCCCACACGGTGTTTATTTAGTCATAGCCTATGCTGCTACAATCACCATCTTTATCGATCGCATAATGTGTATCTTTCGATTCTGCTCCTGTAAAAACATCAACGCGGATGTTTCTTGGAGCTTTTGGAGAGTCATGGCGCTGTGTTGAGTTTGGGCTATCAAGGCTCAAAGAGGGAGAGAGTTTGGCACCCTTCCCCTAGAGAGAGAGTCCGTGAGTCCTCCAATGTCGTCATCAGTCCGGTAGGCATGGTTAACTTCATTGTCGAGACATAAATTGTTCACGAAACATTACGCCCTGTAGTTGGGGACTGAAGAGGCCGTGTGGATGCACCAGCGCACTCAAAAGGTAACCGCGGCGTGGCGCATTGGACCAATGTGCCAATTATATATGTGGCGTTTGTCTCTGAAACGTGGAAATCTGTTAAAAATGATGGCAATCATCTACTTGCATTTAGTTGATTAGGTTAGTAATTGTTTGGGAATGAATGTTAACAAGGCTCAAAGGGGGTTAATTCTATGAAATTTTTATAGATTTAATTGCCATTTTTTTTTCTTTCCCCTTGTATCATATTTGTTGTTATTACTGTATTCCATCTCAACGATTATAGTTCAACAGATAAGTCATGAGAATCGGTCCTCCTGCAATAAATCATGTGGTCACGATGGTGGCTAAGTTCATCAGCCAGTCAGCGGCTGCCTTAGCCTCCTTGCACAGGTCCTTTATTTATCGTTTATATTTCCTGTTTAAAGTGCACTTTGTTCAACACGTGCCC
Source organism: Rhysida immarginata (assembly GCA_023313115.1). NCBI lineage: Eukaryota > Metazoa > Arthropoda > Chilopoda > Scolopendromorpha > Scolopendridae > Rhysida > Rhysida immarginata. The sequence goes on along the minus strand of JAHWFO010080555.1, from coordinate 1,259,562 downwards.
AGGCAACAAGTCAAACAAATATTACGATTCTTCTGAGGAAAATTAATTTTTCATTAAATGCAAAGAGGACCTTTTAACAGTAATTCACTTAACAGCTACCTCAGTAGAGGCTAAATTTTACTCCGTTATTATATAAATTAAAATTTTATACCTTAAAAAGGATTAAAATCAAAGTCTTACGCAAACGCACGGCGATTCTCAATTTATCCCTTAATTATTAGAGCAGAAAACATCGACATAATGAAATTACCCTTGTTTTTAAATAAATTCTTCTGTAGTTTATTCTAAATAATGATATGATATTTCTCATGTAATGAAATATATTTAAGTTCTATGAAAGTAAATTTGACCACTCAGATGTTAAAGCTCCCGATGATCTCTTGTAGATCCAAACGTTGGAGGCTTTTCTAGAAGAAATTCTACGCAGATGTTGATATTCGATGATAACACAGTCTTAGTTGAAAATGATAGTAAGTTGTTTCTCTTCAGCCTTTTCCCATTTCCACATAGGGTCGCTGTGTTGATTTGGCAATGATTTTTTTACGGCCGGATGCCCTTCCTGACGCCAGCCTCACGAGAGGAAATGTTAGAAAAGAGACAAACACAAACATCCATGCCCTCGGCGGGATTCGAACCCACGATTCACTGGGTCCGAGAGCGGTAAGACCTGCGCCATAACCCTCTCTGCCACCGACCTGGCGGTTGAAAACAGTAAGGTGACTGCTTATTAGGTGCCAAACGTTGGAATTGGTTCCCAGATTATAAACAATCTCTCACAGTCGGATGTGGTGGTAAATTATAAATTGGCATTTTATTACATGGGAAATATCATTACTTTTAAATAATTCTATTTTCCATTTTTCAAATTAAGTTTTACTTCTGTATTTTAGGACTCACAGCTTTGCCTACTTAAAAAAGTTAACTAATTATTAATCTTTCCAATTATGCTTTGTTGAACTAATTAGTTCAGTGAACTCCCGCTAGGAATTTGGTCAGTTTCCATATTATTATTATTATTGCTATTCCAAAATTTATTTTGTATAGGTCACTTATATATATTAAAGCGATAAATATTCTCTGCGTTAATTCGCGACCCTATGAAGCTCGGTACCCCTTCTAGCCACTATATCAAAGCTGATCGATTATCACTTACACTCTCGCCAAGGCTCCCGCTCGCGCGGCCATTTTCTATTCGTTTCATTTTCATTTTATTCTCAATAAACAGCTCGATTTGAAAACGTATGATATGGTATGGCCTATCTCCATCTAGAACGTTCAAGAATTATTGTACCCAAGTTTCATGTAGATTGATGCGGTAGATTGTACGCCAAGTTGAAAAAAAAAATTCACATAGCCTTTTATTTTATTAGTAAAATAAGATATAAGGGCTTACATGACCGACTGCCTGGATTTTTCTAGGCATGCTTTTAATAAGTCTCAGGATCTTCTTTATATCGATTTCGGACCATTTCGTGACCGATGTACATTTCAGAGGAGTCAACTTCGGAAGGAATTTACTCTTGCTCACAGTCTGTTGCAACATGTCCTAAATTTTCTCGACGAATTGAAATCCGGTAAACTGACGGGCTAGCTAGTGTGGAATGTCAGCCGGGTGCTTTTCAAACCAGTCATCCACAATTCTATTGCGACGGACAGCACAGTAATCGCCTAGAAATTGTGGATCCATAATTTGGCCCTCTTCTTTTAGAAACACCGACAAATGGTAACAACTCATGTCACATAGTTATGGAAGCAACCTTAGGACAGGTATGACGTTCTGAGATTGTTTGACTTAGAATAGCACATTATTATGCTGCTGCAACAGTTCTTAATGGAGTTTGGGATTGATAAAGCTACGGTCCCGATTTGTCATAATCGACTTTTGGCCACTGTTCCTGCGTCTAGAATGTTGTTTCCAAATTTCTTTCACTGTAAATGAACCCTACTCACCACTTGCCACCTATTCCAGTGCAAGATCATGCTCTCGATCAAAAACAAAGGCTCCATTTTACCATACATGTTTTTTTCCGCTACACGATTCAACCCGAAAACAAAAATGGTTTGCAAAACTGTGCTCTGAAATTACACTATGGATATATACGGTAATAGGCAAGGAGTTTATTATCACGATCTTGGCAAATGTTTACGTTCCCGGCTTCATATTTTAGTTTTTCCAACATTCCGCAATATTTTTTTTTTATTAGAGTCATTCCAAACCTTGATCTCTTGATAGATATTTCCTGAACCTGCGGACCACGTTAAACGCAGAAATCACTAGAAAAGTATCACTTTTGTCAATATTTATTTTGCATTTAGTTTTTCACGCATTTTATGAAAGTTGAGATTCGTTCACCTTATTAGAAGTTTTAGCAAAAAGCTACTTATAAGAGTGCACGCTTGGTCTATACTATAGTATTAGAAGTATCCTTCTAATACTATGTCTATACGTTTATCCGGCCATCCGCGGTTTGCACGATAACTTGAAAACGAATAAACTTTTTCAAATTCTGTTTTCAGAAATATGACCATCAAGGTCTTACTTAGCTCGGCTGTATCAACTTTTCAGGATTTTTCGTGGACCCCTTCAAGTTGAATTCACGTGCTAAAACAGTGACCGTAAAGAATACTAATGGCATGTCATAAACAATCGAGTCGTCAGGAATGAATGCACTCTCACTTTCTGTTCATATTTTAAGCATTGTTGACTGGGCACGCTATGTCGAAGCTCAATAAAACTAACACCTAAAAAGAAAGCCTGTGCACTGAAAATTCATATATTGTTACATCATCATAAGAAAAGCATTGTTAATCGTATTTCTACCAATAATAAGCCCTAAATTATGACTTTTTATGATCATGAATTTTCAGTGCAAAGGCCTTCTTTCTATAGTCCATCCAGCCTTTGCTTGCGCGAAATATGATGGACATGTTAATTGATATGTATTGTTTACTTTTGTTGTAACAATATCCAATAATTGAAACGGCCATCACATTTCGCAAACTAAGGCTGGATGTACTATAGGAGGTGTTGCAATAACTCAATTATTGTACTGCGTTGAGCAATAAAATAAACGTAAATTAAATTCTCGAATTTACTATTACTTTTACGTCAAGCTAAAGCTCCTTCTTGGAATGTTGCAAGAATTTATTATAAGACAAGATTTTAACCGTGCGCAGTTTGCGCGGTAATTAGTTTCAAATTCAATTCATATTGTTGCAAAGCTCGCACATTCACATTGTTTCGTGTGATGAACTCACATGTTCTACTTTATTTACAGTTTGTGATTGATTGATGAGATATGTATGTGTAGTAAAGATTTAAATGCAACAACAATGTAAAACTGTTTCCTTGACGAACTCACATGTTCTCCTTTATTTATACCGTAGTTTGATAATCATGGTCGATACATGGTGCAACGCTTTCACTCCAGGATCATTTTCAACGTTGCAATTGGATGAAGAAATAAACAAACAATACTTCATATCACCTGTATATACAAGGAGGAAATATTTCATGTGGACTTACACTGAAACGACCAATTTATTAGAGACACCTCTTACGGAAAATGGATCGGCCTCCCAGTGACACCCAAACAATGGAACAGACCAAAGCGGTGTATAAAAGGGATGCATTGGATCACAAGTTGCAGTCAGCAGCAGAAGTGGGCTGAATATGGGTAAATCCAAGGATTTGATCGACTTTGAACGAGGCATTTCGCAACTGCGTTGAGCTCAACGCAAATGCTCAAGGTTGGAGCTCGACGGGCGCAGTTGAGCTTTTCGCAAACCGCGAGCCTCCTCGGGTTTTCCCGTACAACAGTGTCAAGGGTATTCCCGTGAATGGCAGTTATGCCAAAAAACAACCTCCAACAAACAATTCCGGACGATACAGGGCCGTGGATGAACGAGGCCAACGGCGACTGCCACGAATTATCCACAGCAACAGGACCGAACAGGCTAACAAATTGCAGCACAGTTCAATGAGGAAGCATCCCAAGCCATTTCGGAGCACACGGTGCGGCGCACCTTGCACCGAGCTGGGTTTAACAACAGGCGGCCAATACGGGTACCGTCGCTATCGCCGCAAAATAGGAAAACGCGCCTGCTATGGACACATAGGCATCGCCACTGGATACTGGATGAGTGGAAGAAGGTCGCCTGGCCCGACGAATCACGGTTCCTACTTCATCATGCGGACGCAGTCTGCGCATCTGGCATGGACCCATCCTGTCAGCAGACAACCGTACAGGTGGGTGGAGGAGGAGTGCTTGTCTGGGGTGTCTTCTCTTGGGACACACTGGGTCCTCTGATAGCCGTAGACACATCCCTGAATGCGGCACATTACCTGAACATTGTTGCCGATCAGGTGCACCCGTTCATGATGACTGTGTTCCCTGGTGGTGACGGACGGTTCCAGCAGGGCAATGCTCCTGTCTCCGTGCTCGAATGGTCTTGGACTGGTTCGAGGAACATGACGCGGACTTCCATCTGTTCAGTGGCCAGCTCGGTCGCCCAATCTCAACCCGATCGAGCATTTATGGGATGAAGTGGAGAGAACCATCCGACGCATTCCCACGCTACCGTCGAACCTGCACCAATTACGGGACGCTGTGATGTCAGCCTGGGTTGCTATTCATCCCCAGCGGTTTCAACACCTTGTTGAATCCATGCCAGGACGTATTCAGGCAGTTCTTGCCGCTAAAGGAGGCGCAACACACTATTAGTGGGGTGTCTCTTATAAATTGGTCGTTCAGTGTATTTCTGTTAGTTGCAATAGAAGATTATCATGGAGATGAATTGCTGGACATTTTTTGTATGTTCCTACTCGTACATGTATAATTCCCCCTCCCTCCCCCCCCGAGATTATTAAGTTTTATCATGGAATAAAAATAACGTGATATGAAAACAAACAAATACCATTATCGGCTTTGTGAAACAAATTTAGGGTTGTAATAGTTTCTTGAACTGTTAAGTGTCCCCTTAATTTTGAGGTGATTTTGTCACTATACGCATTCTTCTTCCTTTCTCGTCGTTTGGTTATTTATTTATTCATGGACGAGGCGTGTTGCTTGAATTCGCCAATAAACCTCCCCGTCATTATTTATTTATTTTTCCCTTTTTGCGAAATAAATTGGGGGGGGGGGGGGGGGCTTGACGAGGAAGGAGTTGTCGAGGTTTTGCCGAGTCCTTCCTTCGCCAGCAGTGCAGTGTCTGTCCGCATTTGGCAACAATGAGTTGTCGGATGAACGCTTTCGGAAGCACGTGGACTGTCTTCTCATGTAGAAAAATCGTCGCTGCTGTCGATCGATACGGAGAGAGAGAGAGAGCGAGCGAGTGAGTGGATGCCTTTCCTATGCATGTGTGCTTAGATCGATTCAATGGAGATTTCACTCCTATTTATTTGGCTGTTTTTTTTTTCTTTTTTATTATTCTTTTCTTTTTGGGAAAGGTTATTATTGTAACATTATTTCCTAGTTGTACATTTTCATAGGATGGTTTTCGATTTCATTGCCACATAATAAAGTCGTTTTCTCCCTTTTGTGCGCAGCGCCTCCCAGAGGCTTCTCTCTTTTGCGAAACGTTTCCGCGGATGCGAAGTGTCAGAGGAAATCGCCAGAGTTAATTGAGCATTAAAGGCCCTTTGTGGCATTGATTTTATTTTATGGTTTAACTGAGTCATAATTTGTAATCTTTAATCCTCCGAAGGACAAAAGGCTCTTTATATATTGTACAGTAGAAGGGCAAGTATTCTGGAGCCCTGCCCCTGCCCCCAGACGTTCTAACCTTTTCCAATCGCAGTCGACGGGAATTAAAAAAAAAAACCACCAAAAAGAAACTGTGCACGCCGTATAATGAGGGTAATGACAGCTTCATCGTTATTGCGATCAGCATCATGTTCTTTCTATTAAATTGTTTTAGTTTTCCGAGTTATTTTTAAGTCTGCTCTTGTAGAATGGGAGCAGGACCGAGGATAATTTGTCCCTTGGAGAAATTAGAGCAGAAAAGTTGTCTGTGTCTTGGCAGCTCGATCGAGATTAAAGTAAAAGGGGCGTACACCATAATTGGCATTTCGTGACGTTTTAGATGTTCATGCAAGTTATCAAATACGTTTGCATTGGTTAATGACATAAATTTTGGCTTAACTTTGTTTGACAATTAAATACAACAATTATTTAAGTTTCGTAGGAAGACGTTTTATCCGCGTAATAGCTCTTGTCCGTCATATTCATTCTGTTTCCATTTATATCAATCCTAACCTGTTTGATTACTATAAAAAATGCCCTTAATTATCTCGAGAGGGTGACGGGGACAGTAGGATGGGCTGCGTGTTCCTCACAATGTGGAAGGCGATTTGTTAATTATAAATGATTGCTATTTTTTTCTCATTTTGAAGTCCTGAAGCTGAAACGTTAATCATATTATCTTAAAAATAAATTATTACGGCGGAATGGTACATTCGCACAGGACTACCACGGATTCAAAAAAGAATTTTTTTTTCCTGTTGGGTAGGGGGTTGGTGGTCCTTCAAATATTTTTTACTCCAAAATGGCTCTTCGCAGACAGTTTCTTTTCAAAAAAGGTTCGTCTCAATGAAAGGAGGCCGTTCATGTCGTTTTTATTGTGTTTGGGTCGTTGAAATGAATGCTGTTGCCATTTCTTCATTTTTTTTTTAAATTAATTTCTATAAAAAAGGCGTCAATGCATAGTTTTAGGATCCCTCTAAGCACGAATAAATGTTTAAAAAAATTGCTGGGGGCGGGGGGAAGGTAAATAACTCCAAAACGGCTCGCCAGAGCCAAACACGTCATTTCCAATAAAATTCGACTTTTCGAGAGGAGTCCGTACATGTCGAGTTTACTGAGTTTGGTTCGTTAGATTGAACGCTATAGCCATTTTTTGATTTTTAGAAAAAAATTAATATCTCTAAAAAGACTTACCCAATTGAATTAAAAAAATACGCTAAGGTACAACTTAGGTACCCTCTAAGTATGCATATTTTTTATTTGGTTCTGCTATTTGCCGTTTCAGAGTAGTTAGCTGCACAAAATTGGTCACATACCATACATACATACATACATAGAGACGGAATTTTTTTTTTCGAAATTTCAACATATCTTTTTCGAATCACGAGTTTTTAAGTCAATTTCACCAAAAAAAAAAAAAAAAAAAATTGAGTTTCTGAAACAATTCTTGGTGAGTGATAGGCCAAAAGGACGCACCCAAGGCTATCAATTTCGGGAAGAGGGGTGAACTTTATTGTTTTTTACTATGTTAAGTGAAAATAAGGAATTTGGAAGAACTTTCAAATAACAAAATCTCTTCCTACTCACGAAGCGTCGAGACAAGCGTAATTAATTGAAATTATTCGTGCTCGCGTCGGACGAAGCTCCGTTCGATTATTTCGTTGATACTTGTGGCTTCGGCTGTCTTTTGTTCGCCATTTCGGAAAAGGTACAACGGGTTGGGGGGGGGGGGTAGAGCTGGGATGGAGGCTCAGGTAGAGAAGGGGACACTTCCCTCGTTTTGTTCGCGAACCGGTGTTCGTGATCTAACCTTGAGAGAGAGAGAGAATGTACGTTTATAGCGTGAGCCACCTGCCCTCACGTGCTCTGTAATCGGGTCGTTGGTGAAAGGATTACAGATATGATCTCCAAGGTGATACAGAGTTAACTCTCCTATGACCCTCTCCTCCCCATACACTCTTCTCCCCCCTTTGTCTATTTATGGAGAATGAATAGAGTCAGGGGTTCGTTTCCCGTTTTTTGGATGAAAAAAAAAGTCCTTACGTCACACTGTGTTGCAACCGCCTGATGATAGAAAGCGCTGGATAACAAACGTTCCCATTACATTGTTATCCAGTTTTTTATTAATGGTCCCTGATGCACTTGGAACTAAACACTGTTGTTGTTCCGGATTTTTATTTTGCTGTTGTTGTTCCGTTTATATGAAGTAGTTTTTTGTCGTTCCTTTAATAATTTTTTTGTTAAAAAGGAGAGCTGTTGCCTTATTCTTTTCTTTATTTGAAAACTGCTTCTTCACCTGTTTCCTTCTCACTTGCTCTTATTTTTTTCGAGGTAGAGTGTCGATAACAGATGGGACAGGTGACCACCACAAATTACAGGTGCTTCTACTTGGGATTAATGAGTCGGCCTGCTTACAGTCAATGGTGTCTCCCCATTGAAAAGCTGATGAATTGAGAGTGAAATTAATAGGGTAAAAGCTGATCATATGGTCTGTTGATTCACCCTTCCAAAATCTTTCACTATACAGGAGTGAAATTTATGGCTGTTACGGGTTGTTTTTCTTTTCTTTTTTAAATCAGTGTGAAGACGAGCATCGTAAGTAGGGCGATTAGGTTGGAGTAATTAATGTGTTGTGCTACAAGATTTGTTGAAGCTATTTGTTTTAAGTGTTATGACAGTGATGAAGGTTATTCGAACCAAATTCTTTTACATATAATGATACATTAAAATGAATGAAAGCTTTCAACTGAATAATCTCGTTTCCTTTCAGCCGTGAATTGTTACAGCGACGAATCCCTCCCCCTCCTTCTTTGGACTGTTTTTGATTTATTTATAATTTATGTATAATTAGTGTGACTTTACATACATAGAAATATAAAGTAATACTCGTATAAAATATTTACAATATTCTTGTTTTATTTTTTAATTATTAATTTTTTAATTTTATTTCTTTTTTTCTATAGGTAAGTTGATAAACACGTTTTTCCAAAATACATGGTCTTTAATAATCTGAGAGAAGAACAGGACAAAGCAAAATGAATTTGAAGACTGATGGCATGTATGAGAAACCATGTAGACGTATGTGAAAATGATTTTGTAAGATATGTTTATCTTGAAAGAGTGTACAGAAGTACCGTATATACAATGTTAAAAAATAAAAAATAAAAATGGAGATTTGCTCTTATTTTCCAGGTGAAGTTTAAGTTTGTAAGTCTAGTGGGTTTTGCCCTTCCAGCAGATTTTAGCGCTCCCTTTGATACATGTTCCTTTGCACGGAAGAATAATTTGTTCTATTATTACCACAGATTAAAATACACAGATATTTCACTTTACACCAAGCCTAAGGAAATTGAGGCGACGGTGGCGAAAGGAAAGACCTGGATCAGCTAAATGCATTGAAATGCATTGCATCTAACTTTAAAAAAAGGATAACAATAGTAATAACTGTAATAAAAATTAATAAAAAGTAATTTTAAAAATGCGAATAAGACATTTTATTGAATCAAACCTTATTTATTAAAAAAAAATTATTAAAATACTATTATAAAATTATTATTTTGGGCTAAACTCTCTTAACTTTAATTACTGTTACATATGTTGCATTTTTATATTAACATTCTCATTTTTATTACTAATCTTAATATTTGGAAATTATATTATTATCGTTTGATGTGGCTCTTAAATTCTTTTATTATAAATAGATCAAATGAATATTTAATTCAATAAAAACACGCAACGGAAACATGTTAGAAGTACATTTTTGTAAAAAACAAGTGACGAAAAGATCTTTTTACTTTTCAGCTATATGTTATTTTCATAATCTTGCTATTGATTCAAGAAATGTCATTGGCCACAATCGTTTTTTGAAGAAACTAATTTTTATGTTGAATTTTTTTTCTTCTTCAAAACAATGAAATTTTATTATACGTTATAAAAAAAGAAATTTACTTTAAATATATATATTATTAAGTTTTATAATATATTCCTATGATATGTCATGACTAATTCTATATTGAAATTATATTTCTGAGAGTTTTTTTATATGGCAACATGAAGAGAAGCCCTTATAGCTTAAAGTTGCCATTAAAATAAAAAAAATGTTATTGCTGAAAAAGTTCGACACCTTGCAAAGAGTACAAGCGTAGAATGAAGTGTTTGTTCACATCCAACAACCATTTAAAATCAACATTTTGAAGAAATGCTGAGATTAGCATTTTTTCTTTTCTTCCTCAGATATTTTTCAGGCTACAACTTTGTAATTACACTGAAAAACAATACTCAATCGGCACTCAGTCATAGCTTCCAGTGAATCTCTGAGGAAATCCCGAAGCGTGTACTTCCTTTCGCTAGAGGCACTACAATCGAGATGACGTGATCCGGTTTCCACATTTCGCCCAACTGAAACATCCGTGTATTTTTTAATCTGTGTTATTACCAAAGTTGTTACAAAGTTGGTAACCAAACTCGGAACAAGTCTGGGAGCGAAGTACCAGAGGCAGCTTTAAAAAAAATAAAAAAATAAAAAAAAAGAGTTAAGTAAAGGGTCTCACGTGAATAGATAGCAAAAAATTATGCTTTTGGATGGGTAACTAACCTGTAGGAATTTACTTACAATATGGCCTTTGTTGTAGATTGTGGCGTTCAGTAAAGTTTTGTATTCTTCTGAATATACTGTATATTAAGTGTTGCCAGGCTTATGTAGTGAGCGCGGAATTAACTCAATTGCAGAAAGAACGATAGGAATAATGACTTAGATGACTGCCCACACACAGTCGTTAGATTTCGTGTGCAAGGTCTGTGTATTTAGTGAATAGGCTTGTGTATATTATTATTATTATTATTATTATTATTATTATTATTATTATTATTATTATTGTAGTAGTAGATAAAAACTCGATTAAATCTGTATGCTAATCCCAGAGGTGGATCTCAAATAGAGTTCTCTTGTGGGGTTCAAGAAAAAGGAGAGAGAAAATTACATGTCAGTTAAAGAATTAATGTCTGGAATTATAGCTGCCGCCACGTAAGTCGAACGATCTTTTTAACATGCGCAGTAAGTCATCTTATCAATATGCTTTGTCTGGATTTTACCCATGTTGCACTTGCTCTACTATAGTAATGGTGGAGATATCGTTGAAACGTGGAAAGCCTATTAAAATTCATACTATAAAACAAATTGCCATCGAGTCGACTATTCTGCGTCATTTTTTAATTTATTAATTTCATTTACCTATTTAAAAGAGAAAACGAAAATGGAAACTAAATATAACTACAAAAACAACGTTTCGAAAACGAAAGTGGATGTTTCATGGAATAGCTAAGCGATTTACTTCCCGTAAACGTCTATTGGCTGGCGTTAGAAATGACGTCGTCCTGTCGTTCAAAATATGTATACAGAATGGAAATGCCAAATTTATATGTCACCCTTGTTTTATTTTTACATGTGTTATGTCCAGCCATTATTATTGGACTGTCAAGACATTATTTATATTTATTTTTCGAAAACAATATCTGGGGTACGTTTATATCACTAAGCTTATGGTCCTAACTAAATATTGATGTTTTATATTGGCTAACTGGTGATCTTGTGTAAATAGTCTGTCTGCGTGAGAGATTTGTAATCTGATAGGATGTGCTGAATGATTTTGTCTTTGGAGTCCCAGTTTGAGATTACTCTTGTTGTCGTTTAATAAGTTTATATACATTGATAATTTACTTGGAAATCGCATATGTCATTATGGTTAAGGAAGATTCGATTGGAAGAATCCAAATTAAATAATTTTGATTCCAGGGTCACCGTTGTTATTTCTTTATTACGTCCATGCTTTATGGGGTTTGGAATATCAGGAGAGATAAGGAGAGATGTGTGTTTATACGAATCGTTGAAATCTTAATCCTTACTCGGTGAAAAAGGGTAACGTTTGACCTTCTTCGCATATCGGTTGTTTACAAGGAGAATTTGCTAAAGTCGTAGTCAGTTGCACTGTTCTTCTTGGTGAGGGTATGTTTAAAAAAGGAAAGCAAATACGTAAGCCTCAACGATCCTGACCAGGCAATGATATTGATGCTTGCTCTTCCTGTCTTTTTCGTTTTTTATATACAGTTTGGTCAATTGAGATGGATTCGACGTTAAGAAAGAACAGGGCTGTCGTTGGGGTGGATGACTGGAAAAGAAGATTGTTGTTGTAGGAAGGCGGAGGAGTATAGGGAGGTTATGTAGAAAAAGAGGGGGCTATCGAGTAGGGGTAATAGGAAACGTGAGTCATTGCTTAGTGTGGAGTTCGTGCAGGGCCTACAGACGAGGTTTGGATCGATCAGGAAGAAGGTTGAAGGAAGGCAGAAGGAAAGTCGGGCCGGTTGGTATGGTGGAGCTGTTTCTCTCTCTGTCCCCATTCATTCCAACACTATATTTTTCTGTTTGCTTAATAAAACTTTGCTCCCTTCGCCAGCATCGTTAGGTTCAATACTATGGCACTCATCCACCTAAAACCGAACACATCTTTTTCCTTTTACGTGACTAGTTCGGAAGAGTGAAACGTAATACAGCTGGAGGTTGCGCCTTTTATATGTCATCGGTTCGCGAGCACACAAAAGCGATTCTAGTAGAGGGAACTGGTCTAGTAGGTTCATTTGAAAGTTCTCGCCGACCCAGATAGGTCTAGAGTAATTCACGGGTCCTGTCTGAGCATCGTTAAAACAGAAAATTCTGATAAGGATGCGCTATGGGACGAGAAGGTTTATTAGAACTACAAAGAACCAGTTAATGAAGATTTTTTAATTTATTTTCTTCCTTTATTATTATTTTTTGCAAAAGTAGTCTCCAATTAGGGCATCTTTTTTTCCTATGAGGTTGAAAGAATAGAAAAGGTTATAAATATAAATATTAGAATTGATTCTTCGCATCTTTGAAAGAGTTAATAATGTAGCAGCAAGTGGGCTTGCTTCAGCTTTGAAGTGGAATGGGTAGAACCTTAAATTCCAACGTAAACATTTTTCTTGACGATGTTAGCACGACGTTGAGGTTCGTCATCAATTTGAATGGCAATACCTATATTCTTACATTTATCACCGTGTTATTTTGCTTTACTTGAAATAAAATTCCATTGATTTGATTCATAGATGGATAGTTTTGTCTTTTAAGGAGAGTGCCATTAAAAATTGGGAATTGCAAAAATAAGTGTTTTACTAAGCCTAATTATCCTTTGATATTGTTGATACAAGATGTCTCAGCGGGAGATATTGCTCTCACATTTATGGTGAAAATGATTCCCAAATTAGTGATAACTTGAAAGCCGTCGCAGTGTATTTTGATTTAACCGAACAAATTATAATCAAACCCTAATCATGATATTACTGAAAGGATAGTTATAACATACTGTAGACCCTAATAACAACAGCCATTGGCTTGATGTGTTCAAAAATGAACGAATTTGGATGTGTTTATTATTGACTAGCTGATATGCCCGGCGTTGTTCGGGCTGTTTGTTTGATGAAATTTTGCAGCATCCGAATTTGAATATAAGTACGAACACATGAAAAATCTTTAGAATCAATACAGTAAATATTCACTTTGGAAAAACGAAAGAATTCTTTAAAATGCTCATCCTGGAATACAATTATTACAACAATTGAATATACAATACAATTAGTAAACAAGATTAAACTGAGTATAAAAAAACCGACTTTGATGAAACTTTAACTATCGCCTAGCTATATCAGTCCATTTATTGAAAACTACTGAACCGATTTTGATGAAACTTGGACTGTTCCCTAAGTTGAAAGATACTTAATCCAATAAAAAAAAGAATCATTGCAATTCGATTTCTAGTTTCTGAGAAATACGTGGACAAACCTAAAAACATACATATATACACACACGTATGAAATTTGGCACTCCTGTTTAGAAGCCCACATAGACTAACATATACGAATATTGTGCAATTCCAACAATATTATGTACAGACGAGTTACATCATCAGTCGACCAATATTACATCATCATAAGTCAACCAAATTTAGAGCTTATTATTGGTAGAAATGCGGTTAACAAAGGACTGAGTATGATGATGTTACAATGTATGACGTTTCAGTGCCGAGGCTTTCTTTATTGGAGGCGTTGCTACGGCAAGCACGGTCTAGAATACAATGGTCTAAAAGCTGCATTGCAGCTCCATTGTTAAGAAGTGATTAATGACAAAAAATTTCAGTGGATATGAGAGCTAAAGCATTGTATAAAAAAAGTATGGACAATCATTGTTGCAAGCAGCCATTTTGATTCCTGTTTAATTCCTATTTCATATGATGATTGCTTCTTGTTTTGCAGTAAATTTAAACTTGCAGGTTGAAAACGTCCTTTTTGACAAAAGTTAGAAGGGAGTGTGCCTTTGAAGTTTGAATTTGCTGCAAAACATGGTCAATCATTATATAAAATGGCTGCTTGTAACAATGAATTGTCCATACTTTCTTTATATAGTGCTTTAATGAGAGCACATTGTAGAAAATTTGCTATGATTTACGGCCGTGCACCGAACTCTTTAAAAATGGACGCTCACTTCGTTTAACATTATGTAAAAATCACGGTCTAGATCACTGTCTAGACCATGCACCGCTACCGAGCGTTTTCGTCTTTAACCATTTTTTAACAAAGGAACTTTCGGATAATTGTATTCTAGACCGTCATGGCAAGCATTAATTTTATCAACCATTGTTGATGAAACATACAAACAACACCACCTAGACAGAAGGCCTGATAACGGAAACGTCATACATTGTTACATCATCATTAGTCGACCATTGTTAAAAAGGATCGAGCTTTATTGGTCAAGATATTTTACCAGAACTGCAATAATGCTTCTGCTGCACTAAGAGAATATCGACGTTTGAAAAACTTGCGAAATGGGCCTATTTCCATTAATGGTTTAAATAAGATGATTAAGAAATTTGAAGAAACTGGTGAGCTGGGTGTGCTGCCAGGGAGAGGACGGAAACGAATTGCAAATGAGACTATGGAAGACGTTGCTGCTGCTGTAGTGGAGAGTGCTTCAAGTTTCCAATATTCTTCAGCAAGTGCTCGAGCCGTATCACGTGATTTGTCTATTCCGTGGTCTATGGTACAAAAAGTTTTGCGTTCCATTTTAAAGTGGTATCCATACAAGATCCAGGTGGTACAAAAGTTGCTTCATGAAAATCCGGAAAAACGCACTGATTTTGCTTGCCAGTTTCTGGCTAGAATAGCCGTCGATAAGGCATGGCCGTGGTCAGATGAAGCGCATTTCACACTAGACGGAGCAGTGAATGCTCAAAACTGTCGCATCTGGGGTACTGAAAAGCCGATGGTTGTGCATGAAAAGCTTTTGCACTCTGATTACGTGACTGCATGGTGCGGATTCACTTCACATTTCATTCTTGGCCCCTTTTTCTTTGAAGAGAACACTCCTCAAGGCACTAAAAGATATTCTATCAGTGGTGCTCGTTACTGCAAACTTCTGCAGCAGAAAGTCATTCCTGCTTTACAAGAAGACAATGTTGAGACACTACTGTCTTTATGCAAGATGGTGCAACATCCCACGGTATCTTAAAGACAACCAAGTTGTCACGGTTGAAAGCCCAATGGGAGGCGGGCTCCTGGCTCTCAGATCGAGAATTTCTCTTATCCAAACCATCACAAACAAGACACCTTGTGACAGATCAGCTGTCCGGGTGTCTTCGATAGCCCAATTGGTAGAGGCGTCAGCCATGATAGTAGAGGTTCCTGGTTCGAATCCAGGTCACAGAATTTTTCCTTCCATTTTTCAATCGGAAAATTATTACTTTTGTTTGGAGACAATCTCCAGTTTATAATTATTATTATTTTCTCTGCTTCTAACTTGTTTTTGTTATTATTCATGTGGCATATTTTGACATAGTGGTCAAAATGTGAACTAATTTTGTTACTGCAAAATTCTCTTCCCCATGGTCTGTATAACATATATCTCAAGTTTCGTCAAACTCTGATTACCAGAACGGTCGCTAGAAGGGTCTAAATGGGGTCACTTTACAACAAGTTAATAACTCACCTTCTACAACATCTAGGATGATGAAATTTGGGATAATAATAGGGTACATAACATTGTGTATATTGTTAAAATTTGATCGAATTCCGAAGAGTAGTTTCCGAGTTACTTAGTCAACACCGTAACACGTAGTGGTTAGTACTCACATGTGAGACGTGTTACGATGTTGGGTGCGTAACTCGGAAACTATTCGTTGGAATTCGTTGAAATTTTAACGGTATACACAGTTTTATGTACCCTATTATTTCAAACTTCATAACCCAAGTGTTATAGAAAGTGAGTTATTAACTTGTTGATCTTAGTGGCGGCATTTTTATTTCTGTTTATATCTCAGTTATCGTTCAAATTCGGACCCATGTTCATATGAACTTTTTTGCTTAGAATCATCCATACTACCTCCCCTCCAAGTTTGTGACAGGGTTTCAGACTCACCCTGTGTATAGAGATATTTAGATTATTAATTTCTATGGTTTTTGAGACACTTATCTGGAGAGCTTTGGATTTTTCCATCATTGTGTTAGTATTACAGAGCTGTGTGTTAAATTTCAACTTTATAAGTTACTTCCAAGTTGCATTTTAAAACCGGACAAACATACAAACATTGTGCTATATATGTATAGATTACGACAACAACATTAGCTTTTATTTTAATATGCAATGTTACAAAATTCTCTTGAGGAATTACATAAAAATGCGACAGCCACATTAAAATGCATCGTTGAACTATCTTGGATGTAAAGTAAAATTTAAAATTGAGGGAAAGTTCATTCAAATGGTTTTGGCGTTTCAACGGGACTGTAAGCGTCTTGACAGGCTTGTTAAACCAAATATTTTTCTGAAATAATGATTGTATATTTCTCCTGATTTATCGGCATTAAAGTAAAATAAATTTATTATTCCTGTTTTTAAAAAACAACAGTCATGCAGAATGAAACACCTTGATGCAATCGAGGAGCAATTAGGTGTCACGGTCATTAAAGCTTTATTAAACTATTATTAAACTATTTTTTTTTCTAAGACTCAGAAATGAATTACGAATTCTCAAATTACATTTTATTTTTATTTTAACGAAGACAACCAACTTGAGAGATGGAGCTGCTTTTTGTTTTGAGGAGGAGCATTCCGTGCATTTCTCATGACAAGACGGGCATTGAGAGCAATCTCTTTAAGATTTCGTATTGTTCTCTCTTTATTAAAATATATTTATCTATTGGACATGGAAAAAGATGTTGGGTGTATTTTCTCTGGAGGGAGCATTTATTTTTAAACCAAATATTTCCCCATCCGGTTTAGCTTATTGTAATATTTTTTCACCGTTTTACAAGGATAGAAAGGAAAGAAGAAGAAAAAAAAAAGGAAAAGTGGCGCAACCCATTTTCATTCCCTTTATTCCTATTCCTCCCTTGTCGTTTGGTTAGGCTCGAGCTTTCGGCTCGTCGATGGCCGCTAGAGGTCATCCTAATCTACTGACGTAGGGGTTGTGAGAGTGAGTGAGTGAAAAGCGGCGGCGGTGGTGGGGAGTGGGGTGTACGGGGAGAGTAGTCGGAGTTGGTGGGTCGATCGATTTTTCGAGGTTTCCCTTTCCTTCCTTCCTTCCCTTCTCTTGTTTTATCAGGCGAAATTCAAACGGATTTTCTTCCACTGTTGGTTTACAGCCTGTTCGCTGCGTGTGTGCATGTGTGTGCGAGAGTGTGTGTGTGTGTGTGTGTGTGTTTAAAGTCAGAGAGGGTGGAGGGAGAGATAAAACAACCCGCAAACACAGAGAAATATTGTTTCGGTTTTCTCTCGTAACACGTGCTGTGGCTTACGGAAATGACAAGAACGAATTAAATATGACAAGAAATATTTATAATATTGTATAATGAGGTACTAGGAGGGGATACTTAGAATTGGCTTATAAGGTTCGCCTCCTTTTTGAAGATTTCTTGTAGTTTGGTGTTCACTCAAGGATGGTACTTTTTGTTCATTTGATTAAAGCAAGACGATGGATGTCAACGTAAACTCTTGTATTTTTTGTAAGGAAATGGAATTTTATTTTTAGTTTGACCTTTTCATGTGGATGACAGGCGACTGAGGATGACCTTGCCTCGTGCTCTTTCCTCAGTTACATGAGTGTTGGCTTTGTTTATTTACAGTTTGTGCGGATTCTCCTGTCATTCACTTCCCTGATATAAATGTAGCAGCCAAGTGAGAGCGAATGCCTCATCTTTTTTGAAAGAATTATATATAACATAGTAGCTGGCGTACAATCTAAAAGTGTAATATAAGTTTAAACATATTGTTTCCATTGCAAGCTTGGAGGGAGGCCCGATTGGTTTTATCATCTTAGGTTAAAAAAAATCCAACTCCACCATCTCAAAAATTCTCCAACTTAATTTTGTTACTCCATGTTAGCTTTTCGAAATTCTTGTATTCATTTCAGCGAGTTAACTAAATTTGTAATCGTTGAATAATAATAAATCCACTAAACTGTTCTTCATCTTAACGTGAATTGCGCTTATTTTTTCGTAGTTGAAAACAGTATATTACAAAAAAGTAGCGAATGCCTTCGTAAGCGTCCTTAATTATTATAATCACTATATTTTTGTCCATGAATAGAAGTGCCACTTTATGAATGAGATTTCATGTGACTGATGTGAATGAGATGAGGTCAAAAGGTCATAGCACTGTGAAAGGAAATTAAATGTTAATGGGAACGGTCTTTTCAAATATAGGTGACGAAGGTGTGAGTGAGATTATTTAAGAGATGATGAAGAGGAGAAAGAAAAAGACGATTAGTCTCGTAAGGATTGGCGGAAATGGGATATAGTATTGGTCTTTTCAATGTTTTCATCCGGGTTTGTCGAACCAGAAAATCACGACAAACCATGACGGTCTTGGATTAAGTTAAAATTATTATTTATGAATTCGAAAATCGAGGTTAGTGGCATTTCAAAATTTTATTGTGAAACCCTTTGGAGTTTGTTGTATTTGAATAGATGAAGAGAACGCGTGAGGAATACGTATTTGAAGTAATTATTCTCTTAACAATTATCCGCCTCTTTCACAATTAGGGTTTGTGGGCGGAAAATAGGCGGATGCGGAATCGGCAACGCGTAGAGAGATTTTTCCGCAAACGCAGTCATTTCACAAAAAAATGAAGACGCGCGGATTCCGTCCCGCAAAGAGGTTGCGGGCGAATTTCTCATATCTAGACAGTCTAGATATTTGGCGAATCCGCACGTCTTCATTTTTTTGTGAAATGACTGCGTTTGCGGGTCATTTTTCATCTAGCCAATCAGAATCGGGTTAGCTTTGCAGAGATTTGTGGGAAATTTGAACACACTTCGTTCCATACTCAACAATGATATAGGAATACATTTATTTATTTATTTACTTACTTATTTATTTATTTATTTATTTATTTATTTATTTATTTACATTGTAGGCTATGCTTCGTTCATTCATTGAATACTTCGTTCATTGCTGAAACAATGGAAATTATTCAGTGAAACAGGTCTGTAATAATAAAAAAGGTCATGAATTAACCATAGCCTCGAGGCCTACGAGATAACAAGGCCTGGAAGCGAAAAAGTCAATGGACCGCAATAAATTGAGCTCAGGGTTGTCCCTCACATTCTCCTTTCAATACAGGGTGTAAATTTTAAGTTGACAAAGCAGAATAACTCGAAAAATAAGCTTCACACGAAAAAATGCGTAGAATCCAAAGTTGATTATTTTCGAGGGGGCATCTGCTGGTGCTAAAATTAGCCCACCCCCCCCCCGGCCCCTGGGGGTGGGGCGGGGGGCAACTTTAAAATTTCAAATGGGAACCCCTATTTTTTATTGCAGATTCAGGTCCTACATAAAAAACTACGTACATTTTGTCTGAAACATTTTTTTTATTTTTGGTAGATGGCGCTGTAATTCAAG
The DNA here is from genome assembly GCA_023313115.1 of Rhysida immarginata. Taxonomy (NCBI): domain Eukaryota; kingdom Metazoa; phylum Arthropoda; class Chilopoda; order Scolopendromorpha; family Scolopendridae; genus Rhysida; species Rhysida immarginata. The sequence goes on along the minus strand of JAHWFO010080555.1, from coordinate 1,239,855 downwards.
AAAATCCATTTTCTCATTTTTGCGTGGAAATAACTAATTTATTATTCATTTCGATTCCTACATTGTTTTAACTACAATGTAATTTGAAGACATTTCGTCAACAAACAAATAACGTAAACATTGGCATTTTTTTCAGAATGTTTACATTTTAAATTCTGATCTTTAGAAGAAAAGATTGTAATTTTTCAACTGTTTTTGTGAGTGTACAACGCCGTATTGCTTTTGAATTTACATTATGAATTATCCTTCTGTGGAAGAAAAAATTGAGATGGTGTACATTTATGGAGAAAGTGGGAGAAATTTTGATAATGCAGTCGCACTTTATGCTCAGCGTTTTCCTGGCCAAACGCGATCACGGTCTTCTTTTGTTCGAGTTATTAAACAATTTACTGCGGAAGGTAGTGTGAACCAGAAAAAAAGAACCCGTGCAGCTACTGTTTGTGGAGAAAACAATCAAGTGTCAGTCCTAGCTGCTGTGGCTCATAATCCACATGCGAGCACAAGAGAAATATCAAGGCAATCAGGAATTTCACATATGAGTGTTTGGAAAATGCTGAAGCTCCACAAATTTCATCCATATCATGTATCTATGCATCAGGAACTACATGGCAATGACCACCAAAACCGTCTAACGTTTTGTCACTGGGCACTTCAGCAGATGCAAACAAACCAACATTTTTTTGCACGAGTTCTTTTCTCCGATGAGTCAACATTCACAAACCACGGGGAAGTTAATCGACATAACATGCATTACTGGAGTGAACAGAACCCACACTGGATTCGAGAAGTCAACCATCAGCGACCTTGGTCAATTAATGTTTGGTGTGGGATAATTGGCGATAAACTTATCGGTCCATATTTTATAGACGGTAATTTGAATGGCAACAAATATCGTAACCTACTTGAAAATGAACTACCAGATCTACTTGAAGACCTGAGTATTGAACTTCGACAACACATGTGGTTTCAACATGATGGTTGTCCAGCGCATTATTCATTAGTAGCGCGCGAAGTACTACATCGACTTTACCATGGTCGCTGGATCGGCAGGGAAGGTCCTGTGAATTGGCCAGCCAGATCGCCTGACCTTACATCGCCAGATTTTTTCTTATGGGGTTACCTCAAAGATATCGTTTATAAGGAAACGCCAACCACTCGCGAAAACATGATTCAAAGAATAAGAGATGCTTGCGCTGCAATTACACCAGACATGTTATCAAGATGTGTTCAGGAATTTACAAAACGAGTCAATAAATGCATCGAAGTTGGAGGTCATCAATTTGAACATTTAATTTCATAAAACGGCGAGATGCAAGGGATTTAAGGACAACAAGCAGGCCGAAAGTGAGAGGCGAGGGGACTCACTGGAAATACAAGCACCCCGAAATTCATTTACTTGCAAGTATTTGCAAATAAGAAAAAATAAAACGAAAACAATCGGTCCTTTTAAGGACCACCAAATCTTAAACGGGAATAACTTCATCTTTACACAGTCTTTTACTTTTTTACTCTGTTAGGTAATGAGTTCACTCGTTAGTACGTAGGATGTTCGGTTAGTTAGTTAGCTAATCAGTTGATTTGTTTGATAATTATAAAGTTGTGTGGCCTCATGACCACGAAACAAAACAAAATTATCCTAATCCGCGGCAAAAAATAATAAAATAATAACTTTGCGGCAAAATTTACGAAGTAAAAGAGTATTTTTTATTTCTCCGTAACCATTTCCACGCAAAAATGAGAAAATGGATTTTCTTGAATTACAGCGCCATCTACCAAAAATAAAAAAAAATGTTTCAGACAAAATGTACGTAGTTTTTTATGTAGGACCTGAATCTGCAATAAAAAATAGGGGTTCCCATTTGAAATTTTAAAGTTGCCCCCCGCCCCACCCCCAGGGGCCGGGGGGGGTGGGCTAATTTTAGCACCAGCAGATGCCCCCTCGAAAATAATCAACTTTGGATTATACGCATTTTTTCGTGTGAAGCTTATTTTTCGAGTTATTCTGCTTTGTCAACTTAAAATTTACACCCTGTATATCTATGCCGTAGATAGTTTAACTTATTTTTTGGGTTGTATCTTAACTTTAGACATCCAACACATTCTAGCTGTCATTGCGGTACTCTTTCATTGATGATAGTCCTGAATGCAGTAATATCGTGTAGCCACATCACGGAGAAGAATCCCCTCACGATCACTCTGTTCGACTATCTCATTCCCATGTGTGTGTTTTTTTTTGTAGCACGAACTTTGTCTTGCATTGTTGGTCATGAGATATCTGTTGCTGGTCCGAGCGTTGTGTGAATTGCGTGTTGACACCATTGTTGATACTTACTGTTGCACAAACATTTCCTTGCATTGTTGGTCATGAGATATATATTGTTGGTCTATGCAGAGTGTTTGTGAATTACGTGCTGATACCATTGTTGATACCTATTGTTGTACGAACTTTGCCTTGCATTGTTGGTCATGAGATATTTCTCATTAATAAGCCTTGCCATAACCATGAATATCGATTTTTTATCGATATTTATTATTTTTCCGAAATCTGAGGTAGACAGTGACCTTCCTCATGCTTTGAAGATCAAGTATGCAAAATTTCATCAAGATCGGAATAAAACTGTAGATTTGTATAAAAAACAAACCCACAAACAAACATCCTTCTTTGTATATATAGAAAAAAAAGATAACACATATTTAACATGAGCAACAAATAAAATTGAGCGTTTAAAAAAATTATACGGTTTCACTGAAATAGATAATTAATACAGTATTAAATAATTTCTATAAAGCAAATAGGGTAATTCAGTAAATTTTAAAAAACTACCATTTAAGCACTGTTTATTTATTAGTAAATTAAAAAAAAAAAGATTCATGGATACAAATGGTTTCGGCGTTCTTCATCCTCGTACGGCGATGATGATCGATTGTATTATTCAGGTAAAATCTGACGGAGTTTGAAGAAAATCTGACGCGCATGCGCACTTGGTCGGGAGCAGGGCGATTTATCCGCTCGGTAGATTAACGATTACATGATGTAATCGTTAATCTGTGGAGGAGCTGATAAAAGCTGCAGTCCTTGACGTCACTTTTTTTAAAAAACGAAGGCGTGTTGACCTAAACCCTTTTATACGAGATAATTTTAGATGGCCCCCAAACTATATGTTTAAGCCTATCGTAATCTGTGGAAGGTGTTAGTGTCTTCCCCTTGTAAGTGGCGTTAGCGCCACAATGTAATTTAAAAAAATTACATTATTTCAAGGAAATAAGTATTTAAAGTAGGTATTATTGAAATTTTAGAATGTATGAAAAGTAGAAACAAAATTTGTCTCATTTGACCAAACGGCAAAGCGGTCATAAAAAGGAATTCATTAGGGTGTTTAGAACAAAATGGCGCCCATATGATTCGTTGTCGTATCTCTTATACATACAGAGACTGTATTAAACACCAATCAGGAGAGACCCCTGGCGGGCGTATATTTACTTGTGAACTGAAGACGGAAATTTCACGATACCTGCGGAGAGCCAGTGCCCGCATCAGTAGGGGATTCCGCAACCGCTTGTTCTCGAGTTTTAATTGTGAGACCGGCTTTACTGATTGTCGGCCATTAGAGATATCGTCTTTGCCTGATCTTCCTCCCTTGCCTTCATCGTTTTTGATGGTTAACTTGGTGGACTGACAAAAGCTCCGTGTTCGGATGGAAGATGAAATTCGAATTCGGCTACACTAAAATATTTGATGGATTGTTCCATTCTGTTTTTGTTAATTGTAATTCAACGTTTGTAAGGAGTACGGACTTGTCATCACATTATGTTTCTTAATAAATTTATTACTACAATATTTATAAAGAGAATAAGCGTATCTCCAAATGCACATTTTAGGATTTGATGTGGTGTTTAATTGACTGTAACAAAAATCATCCACTATTAACAAGTAGCAAGCGCTAATTAAGCAAGCATCTTCTCCTTCTGTTTTGTTTCTTTTTCATTTTTAAAATGTTTTTTGCATGTATGACTGTTTAACTTCCTTTTGCTTCTCCGCAACCACCATTTTTTGAGGAAATTTGTCATTAGCCATTTCTTTGTCGTCTTACAATATAAAAATTGAAATTGCGCATTAAATGCGAATAAAGAAGTTATGGCATGTTACAAAGATCGCATCGGATATAATACATTTTGTGCAAAATAAAAGTACAATACAAAGGATTTATCTTTATGCATTGACGTTTATTAAAATTGTAGTAAATTCTCCTGGTATTGTTTTTAATAGAAATACATGTATGCTAAAATCTAAGTCATCATTATTTCCACGTGTACAAATAAAGCTACAATTATAATTTCAATTATAGTTATTAATAAATCAGAAAAAAACAAAACAATATGTGCTTTGCTTTAGTGTTTTAATGGAAAATAGGTAATCTATAAAAACTAACAATGTAGATACATGCCTTTGTTTTACAGTAGTAAAGTACCCGCTTTATACGATCACGGTTAAGACGATTTTTCGCATAATATGCGCTCTTCTGCCGGTCCCTTAACTTTAAGAACTTTTACAGAGAATTTATCCCGTTTAATACGACGTTTTCCGCATATTAACGCTCCTTCGCGCTGCTGTGTGTACTTGTTTGTGCTTATCCAATACTGCACGTCTCTATGTTTCCATCTTTAATGTGCCATCGTACGTTCTTTGTTTTAATTCATTAGAACCATCGTTGCTCTTCAAAATTGTTCAAAATTAAATGTAAAGCTCTCTTAGTAGATGCTTACTTCAAGTAGGGTATTATATATTTGCGTTTATAATGACAAAGTACGTGTTTAAAGTACAGGGTCTTTATAAAAAGTATCAGGAACAATTTTTCCCTGACGTGACTAGTTCGCAGCGCGCTCGGTAGTGTGGGGTCTGACCTACACAACGCGCCAAGTGTCAGTCGCCTGCGAGCGTTGTTCAGCAGATCGAAGTTTTAGTGGATCCCTGTCGAGTGACTGTGCAAACTCAAAATACAGCGAACGATTGAACAGCGGTACGCCATCAACTTTTGTGTTGGACTGGGGAAATCGGGTACGGAGACGTTGGGCATGATTCGTCAAGTGTTCAAGGATGAAAGCATGACACCAACTGCAATTTTTAAGTGGCACAAGCTCTTCAAAGATGGACGAGATAACGTGCAACGTATGCGTGAAGTGCTGAAGTCAGACCGTCAGTTAAGTGTGCGCATGATCACAGATCGAATTAGCATTGATAAGATGACAATGCACACCATTATCACTGCAAATGTAGCGATGCGGAAGATCTGCGCCAAACTCGTCCTGGAGGTCTTGACGGACGACCAAAAGCAGAGGCGCAAAACGGCGTCGCGACGATTCGCCAACCCCCTTACAGTCCCGACTTGGCCCCAGCAGAATTTTTCCTATTCCCAAAAGTGAAATCCTTCCTCAAAGGACACCATCATGGGACCCTAAGTGTCGTCAAAGAAGCTTGCACGCGTACCCTTAAGGACCTTCCGGAATCCGCCTACCAGGGAGCCTTCGAGTCGTGGCGACGCTCAATGGATGTACTTTGAAGAATTTTAAAGTTTTGTAGCAATATCTGAAATAAATCTATTTTTCCGAAACTTTTTCCGATACTTTTTATACAAACCCTGTGTAATTACAATTTTTAATTATGTCTAACAATGATGATATGGTATAGAATAATAAAAAAATGAAAATGTCTTTTCGCTTAATACATTATTATCTTTACGGTCCTTGCAGAATCGTATTAAGCGGGTTCTACTGTATATATTTTCAGAGATTAATTTTTTAAGTGGAGGAAAAAATAATTTAAAAATATAAGAAGGAAATATGGTATGGAATTGCCTGTATACATTTTTCCTTTAAAAACGCCGGATACGCGTATTTCAAAGGTTATTCTCAACGGCAAGTTTTTTTCTTATAAAAATATCTGAATAAATTATTTGAAAATATTTTTGTCAATATTGCTTCGTGTCCTCATAAATAGAGTCTAATTTAACACAATCCAAGAAAACAATATAGAAATTAACATGGGTCTTAAAAGATTCCACGTAAGAAATTTTTGAAAACTTGAGGTCCATTAGTAGTTTAGTCTAGTGAGGTCCAAAGTTTTTAGTATTTAGAATTTCAAAGTACAGTACAACATTCGCCAGTCCGAGTCGTTATACTTGGTTATCGACCTTTGGAAGCTCGGGTTTCATTGTAAAGCTCGCGAAAGTAATAAATTAAGTGTGATGATAGAAAAAACATAGGGTAACAAGGATGCTATTTGATCATTTATTATATAAATGTTCTTTTTGAGCTTGAAATGGGACCGTCATATCCGAAATTGCAAATATATGATCCTATCTCCATGCTCCACTATGTCAGTATGTGAAACGCAGAAAAGTAAGACACTGGCTTCTACAATCAATACTATTTTACCATCTGAATTTGTAGAAGCGTTTTATTTCGAATTAAGTAAACATTAAATTCGCGGGTTTTCCATTAATCCGGCAGTCTCCGTAATCCGAAAATACTGTGATTCAATTATTGAGATTTCACGTAATTAAAGAATAGCAAGGAATTCATATTCTCTTGGGATAAGACGATTAAAAAGCAGTTAGTACGGACAAAAATTAAGATAGACAAAAACGAAATTTTTGTAAAGATAGAGAAAAAGGGGGCCTAATTTAAGCTCACTTTTTTGATCAAAAGCCGCCAACAAACACGAATTTCCACTCTTGCTCAACAAAATTAAATCATTAAAAGGAAATCCCGGACTTTGTGTCGTGTCTAGTTATGAATTGACACTGTTGTTTGCAAGAGGAATAGGGCTGACTCTCTTGTCAAGATAAAATTGAACAGGATTGACAGTGTAACCGAGTTTAACAATCTTTATCCTAAAATCATTTGTTATACGAAAGTTTTTTTAACCGAGTGTATTATCAGCATTCTTAACTGTTGGCACGGATTAGCCATGAATTAGAATATTTGTGAAGGATCGTAGATTTTGTCTAGTAGAAAAATTTACCTTTGTATCTTTTGTACTTGGGCTTTCAAAATGTACTAGTATATCATTTGTAATCTTTTTAAAAAGTAACATTATAGATGGGCACGTATTGCTGCAGAGATGAACAAATAAATCAAAAGACAAAGAACTAGGGGAAAACTACTTAGTGACACATACAAAACCCCTGATAATCAGCTCAAAATCAAACAAATCAGCGTTTAAGATCAACAAGGGATAGAAAAAAACTTCTTCAAACAACGCTTTTTCTGGAATTTTTTTTTTTGATTCATGCATTGTCACCGGATAAAAATTGATAACTTCTGTGTAAAAAATTTCAGCAAGATCGGATTAGTGGAAGGGATTGAAATATTGATTACAAGATTTCATCCACCAAACATGACCCAAACATATAAGCGTTGTAAAAATGAATAGTTTCGTGAGCAAATAGTGACATCATCATCGTTAATGATATAAAATAGTGTGGATTCTTATATGATGCTGTAAATAGCGATGCCAGTTGCTGTAAAATTTTTATTACGTGGGAATGTTTTTTAATTGTTCCATTTGTTTATATCATTTCCTTACCATAGATCCAGCTCTGCCTCCCTGTTTTATGTCGTTTACTTTTCTCTTAGCCTTAGGGGAAAAAAAAACCAAAACATTTTATCCTTCGATATAATTCGACATGCCCTGATAGGAAATCTCTGATTTTTTGCAGAAGATAAGAGAGGGGATGGCGGGAGGCACTGAAAGGAGGAAGGAACGGTAAGGGAAGCATGTAAAAGGGGTAGAAGTCCCACCCTCCCACCTATCCCAGCCCCGGCTTCCTCTGTTCGTGCACTCTTCGCGGATCGCTGGACTCGAGAAATGTTTGGCTGTCATTAAAGGAGGTTCTTTATCCGCCATTCTTCTTCTCTTTTATCCCTCCTCCCGACGTTCCTTCCCTCAAGTTCCTATATTAAAATGGAACGAAATTTTCCAGCAGACGGGCTTTTCCCATATTTTCTTATACTTGCGATAAAATTATTTTGCCACTTTTTGTTTCTGTTTTTGCCGTTTGTCTTGGACTCGTTGCTGTCTCTGTAACCGATAGTCAAGTTGTTGCGTTGAGCTCATTACAGCTCCGAAACAGCGCCTCGAAAAGAGACTGTCTGTATATGTGGGCCAATTTTCGTGTGAGCCCTCCTACCAACCAGAATTTTCTAGTGATATCCGTTCCATTTTAAAACTCATTGCCTCAAGGCTGAGGATCAAATCTCTCAATTCTCGATATTCCGTGTCAGTAGGTTTAAGGAATGACGATGGGTTTTGATTTGTAGGATTTGGACCCATCGTCTGCCACACGCAGACGTTGAGACCTCTTCAACCACTCGATTAAAGGATCCCGCGATGGATTATTAATTTTTATAAGATTGGCATGAAACTCAAATATTGTTACGCAGGCAGCGAAATCGGGTTGTAAATTATAACTTTTCACGAACATAACTTTTCACAGAAACGTGGCACGATTTATCATAAACCAGGAACAGATTTCTCAGAAAGAACATGGGCGCTTTGAACAATTAGCTTTTCACGGACGCAGCCGCTGTGAGCTCTCCTATCGCTCGTCTCCCATAGTGTCGGCCATTTTGATTAGGTTTAGGACTTGGTTCAATCCAACGAGATTAATATCATTAGAGTGGAAAATAACTGATAATCAGCGCCACCACTATAAAGCAGAGATAACTTGCATGTGTCGACCTCTACTGCTGCTATTTAACCTCAAGTGTCATGGCTGACGCTAGTTAAGTTGCTCATAAGCCAAGTTCAGACTAAATTTATTTCCTGCATGCAGCACCATGATGAATATGATTGTAATAAACCGAATGTTTATTTTCTTATTCTCATATTTCAAGTTTTTTACCTCAACTAGCAATTAACTTCAAACATGGCGTCGTTATTTCCACTCTGATTATATTAATCTCGTTGGTTCAATCGCATTTCAGTCTCCTCGTCTTTCGCGGCATTTTACATCACGTGAGAACCTATATGTGTAGTTCACTTTTTAAAAGAGCCAGAGTAAAAGTTAAAAACTTAAACGTCGTTAGGTCTTCAAAGCGTAGGGGGCTCGTGTCGTGGAACCTTTAATTGAAATCGCGGCCCGGTCGCTGGAGTTGGTTGAGAAATTAGCTTCAGTTAAATTTGATTATTAAAAAAACGGACCAAGGCAACGGTTTAACTTTAAACTCAACTGTCAGAGCGTTATTGATTGGTTTAAGATAAATATTGATTTTTTAAATCGAGTTAACAATTATTACGAATAACGTTTCAGCTGAAACCTTTGATAAATAATCGATCAAAGTAAGATTAAAGTGTTAATTGTTATCTCAAATATTATAAATTATTATATCATCAGGCAGTAGATTGGATAATATTTTAGATACTCGAGCGTAAATAACTTGGTGCAGAGAAACATTTAAAGAAAACAAAACCTGCTAGTTAATTGCTTTGTATAAAATTTTCAACCCGTTTCACTACATTATATTTATATTAATTATAAGAAATGTATAATTGTGTTCAAAAATCCGAAAACTGAGAACAACCTACATAGTGCAGTAAAATTCGCCATTTTCTTAAATTCAACTTATATTGATCTAACCTAATCTGACTGAAATATTGAAGTGGAATGGGCGTTAAAAAGATAAATTAGCAACACGTATCATCATAACTACTACTAATAATAATAATAAACAATAGTCGGCTCGGTGGCCGAGTGCAATAAGGCGCAGGTCTTGCTGCTCTCGAGACCAGCGAATCCCGCCGAGGGCATGGATGTTGTTTCTCCGTTTGCATTATCATCCTTTCATCATTTTCATCCATACTCTGGAACTAACAATTTCAGCTTCAAATTGGAATCAGGTATATACCGATTCTCCCCCCTCCCCTTCCAAACTTCACTTAACACAAAAAAAACATGATAAGAAATCATGAGTGTTAAGTCACGCGGTCCAAAGATGCCCAAAACCGAATAAAGAAGAAGAAGAATAAATAATGCAATCTGTAAACGCATTAAACGATGCAGACTGTATAATTAGCAGTTTGATTATACAGCATATTAACATACTGTATATTTGGGGAACCTTTCAAGAACCGAAAACTAACCAGTAGTGGCGGTCTGTTTCGCTTAGTTTGTTTTTAATTGCAGTTCATACATGTTCGTTTATAAAGTCCATGCATATTTCTGTAGATGGTGCTCAAAATAGCCATCTAATAGGTTCATCATGGATCTCTCCCATATTCCAAGTATACGCCGTATATCCGGACAACCTTCTTTAACCAACACCTCTTAGAAAGAAAGTCTTATGAGGGTATGATAAAGTAACAATGTATGACTTTTCAGTGCGCAGGCTTTAACACGATGTGATAGAACTTCAGTATTCACATTTTGAATACGCACTGGCTTTTAATGCCCCATAATGGATTGAGCTGAGGAAATCGTGCAGTCCAAAATGTTTGTCCTCCATGATCTAATCATCTTTTTGGGAAGTTCTGATAGATTCGTTCTTAAAGCATTAAGAGAAATGATCAGGGTCTCCTAGATTAATCACACATATGCTATTTCCTAATTAGACTATTCCATTTTGACGACAAAAATAATTCCACTCAATAACCCAATAACAAATCTTCAAACTTCCACTACCTCTTGTTTATACAGCTATCACAACACAAGAACAACACAACACAGCTCCAACGTATAAAACAAAATAAGTACCTGGAATTAGCCAATTAAGTGAAACAGCCCACAGATTTATATGTCATAGTAAATTGCTTGTTTTTAGGTTTTCTCAACTTTCCCAGAGGTTTTCAACACAATACTTGGCACCCTATATTATCAAATTCTAGCCATAGTTTTAATCTGAACACAAAGAGATAGGATCCACTTGCATAAGTTAATACTCTGGGGTTTATATAAAAGAACATGGAAACTGCTAGACGCATGTGCTATGGTAGAACTTACGAATAGCCCTTTAAAAATTTTAGATGGTTTCAAAATATAAACCACAGTCCTGGTAGAAATATATACAGGGTGTTTCATAATTGGTGTCCCGTCTTTACGTCCAAATAACGACTCAAGGGGAACAGATTGGGGGGAAATGAATATTGATTATTTGGTTTTAATGTCCCCTAATCTAATATATAAAACTGAGATGTGTGTGGCTGACATTCGGCTTTCTGATTGGTCTAGGATTTGAACAATTGAAAATTGTTTGCCAAGCAACACCGTGATGAAGACTTTTGCGATTGTTCCGTGAAGCAACATCAACAATGATGCAAGTCTTTCGCGCTAGAAATTCCAGCCTGGAATACAATGTATATTTTATTTTCTACAGAGTCCGCCAAAAAAATCTATACGCACTTTATCATCTATAATTTTTCCCGTAATAGCAAAATCGAAAGCTTACACCCCAGTATTATTCCATGTATTGAATGGAGACGATCCAGATAAAATACATTGCCACAATTACCACCTAGACATACGAGATTACTGATAAGAGTTTGCTAGGAATAGATAGGAGCAACTGTTCGCCGTATTCAAAAATATCTCAACGCTAATGATAATCACTTTGAACAGCTGTCGTAATTGTCGAAGCCTGAATGAATTTAGTGTTACAACTTTTATATAGTTTTTTCTTTTGCTGAAGTTTGTATAGATTTTTTGGCAGACTCTGTATAGAGGATGTTCTCGAATAATGTGTACAAACTTGGGGGGGGGGGGGCCGTGATAGAGGGATCAAATCTACGCAACATTTCCCTCTTTCATTTTTTTCTCTGGGACATTGTATTTGAGATAAAAAAATATTGAAATCCTACCTGCAGGAAACAGTTGTTTATATTCTGAGGGGACACTTAAAGACATTGGTATACGAGACACCTGGGGGATCCGATGAAGAGCTGGTAACCAGAATGGCCGTAGCTGCGGACCAGATTCGCGAAGAACCAGGAACATTTGAACGTGTACGTCAGTCCATGCGGTGACGTTGTGAAGCATGCATTCATGCCAGAGGGAGTCAATTAGAACACTTATTGTAAAACATTTGCATGTTTCATAAAAAACAAGTCACATTATTGTACTGTATGCAATGTGTTTTTGTTCTTTTTATTACATGATTGACCATGATTTTGATGTGTTCCAGAAGCAGGGATTGAGTGGCATATTACGTCTACGCGACGTCCAACATTTTTTATCTCAAAAATAATGCCCCAGAGAAAAAAATAAAAGAGGGAAATATTGCGTAGATTTGATCCCTCTATTACCCTCCCCCAAATTTGTACACGTTATTCGAGAACACCCTGTATACATAAATAAGAAAAACTATTTTTTTCTCCGAGCGACGCCGGGTACTTCAGCTAGTATGAAATAAAAGAATGTCTATTTGTATTCTTAGAGCGACACCAAAGCAGTATCCCCAAACAAAATTATTATTGACTTAGAAACATGCTGAAACCAACAGTTAAAAGAAGAAAAATTACTGTGGTTGAAAGTTATTAAATTGTGGTATGCATTGCATTGACGACGCTCAAACTGAGCAAAATAAGTAATTCTCTGTGAAACGTAAGAAGCAACGGGGGAGTTTATTCAACGCGCTCAATAAAGCAATATTAAACGTTTACTGTTTGGATCCTCATTAAAAATTTGCCAGAAACGTGAAGATATTTTGATGCGAATGAGATATTAGCATTAAAAGAGCGAATTCCACAATCGTCATTAAGAAGACAATGTCAATCATTATTATTTTAAATTGAAAATGATCTGATAATTTTCGAGTTGATCACGTTCTTTATTCACCTGCGAATAAAGTAGGCTACACAAGAATTTGGTAATTTTCAAGAGAAGGCCATTTTCTCTTAATTAGAAACCATCATATTCGTTCGCATTCTCTCACACACGCACACATATATATACTCTCTCTCTCTCTCTCTCTCTCTCTCTCTCTCTCTCTCTCTCTCTCTCTCTCTCTCTCTC
>JAHWFO010080555.1:1174792-1226841 GCA_023313115.1 Rhysida immarginata | reverse complement strand
CTCTCTCTCTCTCTCTCTCTCTCTCTCTCTCTCTCTCTCTCTCTCTCGTTTTTTTCTATAGTTCTAAGCCTGTGTTGGAATCCGTTGTTGATATATTAATGCTCGTTAATGTTCGGGATGTGTTGTTATTAAGCCGTCTATTAATGCGATTTCCTGCTGATGATAATGGAATAAAAGGAAGAAACTGGCTAGGGGAAGCTTAATTCGGAAGTGCAGAAAGGAGCACGAATGAGTGAATGGGGGGAGTTTACCATCTGAGAAGAACAAAGAAATCTTAGAGCGACAGAATAGAACCTTCACCCGCATCGCCGTCTGTGGGTAAAGTTTTTACCTGCAATTAGGTAAGCCGTCGAAGGGATTTGTTTGTGCGTTGAAATTGAGTTCAGGAAAGATATGGAAGGAATAACGGAAGCTCTTCGTTTGCTCTTGCTTTTTATTTTTCATATACTTATCCAGTCATTCCCTTTTTTTCTCCGTGATTTGATTTGCGTACGTGATGTGATTCCAGTTAACACATGGCATAAAAAATAAGGTGATCGAATCTGCCATATGCCTTGTTCTTACACTCGATCTGCTGTTGTGTATGTATCGAATTTAATTGCTGTCTAAAATGCCAATAATAACAGAAACTTCATTTACACATTATTCAAACGAAAAATTTGAGTATATGAACTATTAACGTTCATATAAATGTTCAATTACATTACATTACGGAGGAGAAAGATTTCTCCAGTCTGTGGTCTCTGACGTGAGCCTTTTTTAAAAATTATTTTTCCTCACCGAAATCATATTATGCAAATCTTCCTAGCTCAGTAACGTAAAAAATTTTATTTTTGGAAAAAATGGCTCTTCCAAAGTTGTGAGGAATTAAGGATCACCTTCTTCTGTGGAATCAGTTTTGAATAATAACAGGAATTTCCGTTAGCCATTTCTAAGAAAAAAGCTGCTGAAATTCGATCGATATAACAAGAACATGAACGATAAACAGTTATTTCTTGACACGTGAAATTTGCGGGCGTTAATGAGATCGGAAAGCGACCTGAGGCTATTTAAAATGAGAATTCTTTTCCGACTTTGTTTTTAATCCTTGCGAATAACTTCTTTGGGGAACGAGGCCAAATAATGCATGGAATGGGAAAAGCTGCTTGCATTCTTCTGCATCTTTATCACCAAGTTTTTCAGCAGCAAATGTTTGAACCCTCCATTTGGGGCTTGCTGTACAGTAAATCGACTTGGGCACATTTACGTTAACATTCATTTTGTCACATATCGTTTGGTGATAATCGAATTCATAACGTTAACTTTGCCAAATAGGTCTTCAACATTTCGTCAAATTTTGTCGTTCTCAACGTTTCTTCATGAAATATGGCAACAGCATCCGTTTTGAAAACAATGCTATTTTATCAAAGGTTTGACTAATAGAAGAAATGACTGTAGGGCGAAGTAATCTGATCCAGAATTACTTAAAAAGTGTGATGAAATAGGATCTACTGCCAGGTTAACACGGGCTTGATCCTTAAGTTGCAAAAAAATGTTGGGAGCCCACCGAGGTGTAGTGTCTCGAGATTTTAGTATTTTTTATACACGTTCCAAAATTGATACGTTATTAAACAAATAAAATTGTGTCGATTGATTAATTATTTTCCAATTCACCAATGCAGACTATTTCGGAACAGTGGAGGCGATTACTTAATTAGAATTATGTGAGCTTTCCGTGAAGTAAGTTATGTCGTCATTGTTTAACAGATAAAACAGAAGAGATCACCTGACGCTCTTTTGTGTAATTTTTATATGTGACTAAAAATCGAAGGGGTGAGGGAGAGACGGGATTAGTGTGTGTGTGTTTGTCTGCAATTTAAGTCGATCGCATTCAACGAATGATCGTGTTGAGAAGAAGGCCGGGAATCGGGGTGGGAGTGATCGGTGAGCTTCCAAGTGTGTCTCGGTTGGGTTCGCAGGCTCTTGTAACATCTTTATTTGGGGTTTTCCCATTTCACCTGCGTGAGGGGGTTGCCGACTCTCGGATGGTCGGTCGAATGTCAGCATAAAGGGGAGTGAAAGCAGAAGACGGGGGCAAGGGAAACTGTAAGACGGGAATTTATCGATTAAAAGTCGGGGGTGGTGGGGCTTTATATCTTCTTCAGCGCAGGTGATCGAGGTTTTGTTTTATTAAGACATAGAAATTGTGTACGCGTGTGCCTGTGTTTGGTTTGTGTATTTTTGGATTTAAATGATTTTTAATTAGGATTACTTAAGATGACTCTTGAAGAAAATGAGGCTTAAATATTAATAGAGCGGTGGTGAAGACGACACATCTCTGTAATATCGTTAATCGATTTGTGTTAGGAAATGACGTGGAGAGAAAATTTTATTTGATGCCCCGGATGTTCATTCGTCCCCAGTCGCAAAACAACAGTCGTTCATTCGTCCCCTTCGCGAATGTTTAATCCTGTCTTATACAGATAGAGTCAAAAGCAAGCTTAGTTTGCCCGGACTTTAAATAAGTAAGCCATTACTAAACTTACTTTTTTTGAGTCCACTTCGTAAAGTTTCACTTTGGACGTGTCCCCGAGAAATTAACAGCTTGCCACTGTTGTTTTCATTATTGTCGTTTTTTTCTTAATCCTTTCTCTTTGTAAAAAATTTTGTTCTTTTTATTTACGCAATCCTGTCTTCGACACTATCGATAATTCTATTTTTTTGTACTTCTAAACTGGAAAGTTGAAAATTTGCATTCCTTCGCCCCCTCTGCCATTACATCCATGACGTGTGTTTCCTTGGCTCTATTTTGGACTTTCTATTTCGTTTCAGTTTCCTTTATTCAAGGTCTACCATTTCATAACCTTCTAAACTACAGGCCCCACAACAGACGGTGAAAACGTCATCAATATTACGCCAAAACTATAGCAAAAGATAATTTTATCAATACAGGAATCGTTATTTTTCCTTAATATTATCTTTTCTTTAAAACTATATTAGTTGCAATTTGAATTATATTTTGCAAAATATTTTTAGAGCTTTTTTTTTTTTTTGAGTGCATGAAAAATTAGAAAGGAAGAAATCATTTTTTCAATTACCTCCTTCTGCTGTTGTTTGGGCCTGATACGTAGCCAACGAAAAAGACAGGCCGGGGCACTAAAAAGTCCCATGACCAGAGTAGATCGAGCAACAATCCAATCTTCATTGTTTCCAAGAAACGAAAAAACACTGATTGTTGAAATCCAAGATGGAAACAATGAAGATTGGATTGTTGCTCGATCTACTTTGGTCACGTGACTTTTTAGTGCACCGGCCTGTCTTTCTAGTTGGCTTTGGCCTGATATTGACGACGTTTTCAACGTCTGTTGTGAGGAGGCCTGAAGTTTAGAAGGTGATGACTATTTCCCCTTCTGTTTGACATGGGTCACCTCGACTGCAGGCGATCTCTGTCGTGGGAAAATGAATTTTAAAGCCGAGTTTTATTTCGTTCCTCTTTTGTGAAAATTAATTCCAATTACGTTTATGTCTGCTCTTATCGATGCAAAATTTGCGTTCACCTATTATCTTCTAATCACTGTTATTGTTTCGCCTTATTTTTATTAAGGGAACTCCCCCGGGGCCAAGAAAGGGTCAACAACTACAACAACAACAGCAGAAGCAGTGTGGGAAGAGAGATAGAGAGACTGAGAACGCGATCGAGACCTGCTTCTTCCCGTGATGGTCCATATGTTAAAATTTTCCTCGTATAATAATAATAATTATAAAAATAATAATAATTAATTGAGAAGGTGGGTGAAATCATTGTTTAGATTTGCTGTTTGCTGCCTGTCTTTTCCAATTTGTCTATGATCTCTGCTTCTGCTTGACGTCAGTGGCTGACGTTCATGTGCAGTGACGGTATATTCCAGATGTAACAACAGTGACGACGGGACGCATTGATTTTTACTTCTTCATTCGGGAGAGAAGAGAGAGAGAGAAAGAGGTAAAATTGCACCCATTTTCTCTATCAGTTTTGTTCAACGTGAGATAGACACAGATACATAAAAAAATAAGAGAGGGACGTACCCCCCCCCCCCCTATCATCATCCAATGATTGAAAATCGTCGTGAAGAGCATTTTTTAAATTGAGTCGTCGTGATCATCGCCATTTTTTAAGATCTTGATTTTTTTCCCTGTCTTTTAATCTTTCTTTCTTTTAAAGCATTCTCTTTTTTTATTTTTTTATGTTCGGTCATAAATTTATTTTTTAAATTGTCCGCTTATTTATTTATTTGTTTGTTTATTTTTAACCCTCTCGATTATTGAATGGTTCTTCACAGTGATCTATCAAAAAATGAACATATCTCGTTTCTGAATTATTTGTGGCTTTATCATCTGTTTCATTTTCCCGCGTTAGATTATAGGGCGTGTGATACATATTAATCTGTTGTAAAATGTAACTCTGCTTAGATACAATCCGCTTTTCGATATCTTGGTGGATTTTAATTTTATTCAATTTGAAAAGTTTCCTGTTATTCGCCATAGCCGATAATTGGCAGTTGCGTATGGTTGTTAGGCTCAGCATTCCCAGCCATTTCATTCTGACACTTCGTGTTTTACCCGTTCTGAAAAGTATTTCAAAAATAGACGCCAGATAAAATGTCTCAGTAAGAATTGATTCAGGGACAAAAGCAAATGATTCAAAAGGTTCAAGAAATATCCAAGTTTCCAAATGGGCCACCTTCTTGATCCTGCCCTTTACGGTGCCCAGAAGAGCGTGAAATCTCTTGCTTGCAATCTTTTGGAGACATGTCAATAACCGCCCAAGAACAGTTTATGGTTAGTTTACAGATCAGTAATTATAGAGATCCGTTGGAATAGCTAAAATTGTTTAGAAATTTATTTTCGATTACAATTATCGATGCTTTGTCATTCATTTTACTTTGAAACTGTTTACAATGCTAAGCGACAAAGGCGCAATATTTAATGTATGTGGCATAAATAGAAAAGGATTAAAAATTTTTGACCATAACATTATGGATTGATTAAGTGACTCTGCAAACATGTAATGCGTAAATAAAAATACGTGTAAATTTGATATTATCGTACCGAAATTGTCTTTTGTTTTGTATTTTATATGAAACTTACCGTTCTCTCTCCACAAGAACAGCATTGTTTGTCTTTGGACTTCTGTGTGTAATCTGCAGTGAAACACTCACGGAGTCTGCAAAAGTAACGGTTCCGTGAACATGACAACATGAAAATGACAACACTGTAAGCTCGTGAAGAAAGAGAAGAGAAGAGGAGAGAGTGGAGAGACCCGAGCCAAAACCCCATTGTTGTGGTTAACCGAGCGCGAGCGACAGCGTCTCTCTCTGGCTGACCATTGGTTGCTGGCAATCGGGGTCGGTAGCGGTGATTTGATTGCATGACCAGCGAGATTGTTGGCCCACGTGATTTTTATCTACCTTCCTTTTTATCTATCCCCCCCCCGTCCTTCTGTTTCCTCCGACCACCCCCCCCCCCCCCCCCTCCATGCACGCCGTCTCACTTTCTCCTTTCATTGGCCGATGGGGTTTCCGAATCTCACGATTATTAACATGATTATTATCAGTATTATTACTGTTATTGGAGATGTTTATTAAAGGAAAATTTGATTTCATTTTCACTCTGTTAACTGCGCATCTACTCATTCACTTAATTCAGTCTCTCTCTGTGTGTGTGCATTATTCCTCTCACTTTCTGTGTTCGCTTTTTTTTTTTTTTTGCTCACTGAAGAAAACATTGATTTATCGCCCCATCATGATCATATTGCTTATGCAGACATGTGCAATTATCCGCGATGAATAATAGCGATGATGACAATTTGCGTTTGTCGTTCGTTCACTCGTTCGCTTTCTGCCTTTTCTCTCTTGTGCTGGCAGATGAACAGAAATGGTGGAAAGGAGTCGAGTCGATAGGGAGCGACACTGGCGACGTTACAAAGAACCAGGAACGAAACGACACGTGGTGGGATGGGGTGGAACGTTTCAATGCCATCCCCCCCCCCCCCCCATTTCACCATCACCACCGCTCTTATTTTACTACCCTATTATCAGGAAACAGATCTCCATTATCTCTCGTCATCTGCTCGTGTTGTACTGCTATCGTATGGTATTCCGTTCCCTTCCTGTTTTTACAGTGTTTATTTTTATTGATAATCTTTATTTTTCTTGGCGACCAATAATTCGTTTGTTACAGCACTGTCTTCATTTAAGCGTCGTTTAATTTAGGAGTTGGGCTGATTTTTTTTTGTCGTTGCACGTTGTCGGTTTGAAGTATCGTTAACATTTTCGGCGAAAATGATCGACAGAGACATTGATGGTCTGCTCTTGTTTGCAACTTTTATATTCGTTGTAATTAAACGTAGATCATTATCCGAAGCATTTACAGCGGATCACATTCCATCTTGTGGATGTTGTGGGCGGAAAGCTTAAGCTCACCGACAGGCCGTAGATTGTGTGTGGCCCGGATGCATAAGAGAATAGCGGCTCAGTTAACCTCTGATATAAACACATATTTCCAGCAGCTATATCAATTAAAACTAAACAACGATCAACTGCATTCTGCGAACATTTGTGGCAGCCAGATTATTCCGAAATCAATGATAACACCCGCGTAATGTTTTGAAACGATGAGAATGGTATAGAACTGAACTGGTCCACAGAGACTGGACTGAACAGCAGTGGGGATAGGTTACCTGCTCTGATGAATCTGCCCCCTTTACATTATTTCAGACTATCGGATGTATTTATGTCTTGACAACGCCTGCAGAGGCCATTATGACTGCTCCTTCCTACTGTCATAACGTATAGAATAAGAAGTGTGATCACTCTAGCAATGTACATGCATCAGCTTTGGCTCTGCGCTGCGACCATCACTGAGCTATAGAGGTTAGGATTAATTGGCTCTTTTTCTTCGTGTTGACGTAGTTCATGTGTTATTTTGAAATGTTTATTTTTAACAACACTCTTGTTAATATTATCAATTTGGTGCGTTTGCATTTAGCTCACTAACGACATCAGCGCCAGAAGCGCCTGGCCTTCGCAGTTTCCTGAACTTAACATCATTGAACCTTTGTGAAGTATTTTGGAAAGAAGAGTGCGTTCTAGGTTTCCACTTCCAATCAACACTAGAGACTGCTCTGCAACACGAGGAATGGATCCATTTTCCTTTGAAACATTTGACTTTGGTGTATTTGACTTGTATTTGTCCATCCTATGTCGGATGTAAGCTGCGCTTGACGCTAAGGGTAGATGAGGTTTGTACTCGTAAAGATTTGTACCGTTTCTCAAGTGTTCATATTATTTTGTCCACTCCGTATATATAAGGGACGTACAAATGAAAACGAAAATTATTTATTTTATCCAAAGTATATACAAGGAATTTAAAACTACTCTCCAACTGCGTTAAGGCATTTATCCCACTGTGTAACAAGGCGTGGAATTCCTTTATGGAAGAAGTCTTTCGGTTGCGTATGGAACAATTTCAAAACCTCTTCCTTCACTTCATCGTCCGACTGCAAACTGCGGCCTTTCGGATGTTTCTTGAGATCCCCAAACACGTGAAAGTCACATGGGGATAAGTCAGAGCTGTAAGGTGGATGCTGCATTGCTTCCCAGTTGGACTTTTTGATGAGGTCTACCGTCGCTTTCGAGGTGTGAAGACGCGCGTTGTCGTGGAGAAGAAGCAGAAGTCCAGGACGCTTGCATTTGATGGCCGCGCGCAGTGCCTTCAGTGTTTCCCCATATCGTGCTGCGTTAATTGTGGTGCCTTTTTTAAGAAAGTTCAGTAAATTCGGGCCTTTGCGCTCAAAAAACACGGTCAACATCACCTTCCCCATGCTGTTTGCGATTGCTTTTGATGTTTTCGCGATTTGACTTTGATTTGTTTGTGATTGCTTCTTTGGACGAAGCGATCCCTCTCAGAGCTTCGAAGTGCGAGCTATCGTTCTTTCTCACGTGATGCAACACTTGCAACGTGGGGTTTCGCAATTGTTGAAAACAAAAACTTACGATCCTACACGTCGTCTTTTTTTTTTCCATACAAATTTTCGTATTCATGTGTAGGACCCTTATAAAATAAACTATCGATGAAAGATTGGACAAAAACATCTGAGATATGGGGAGGATAAACCCTCATATATTATTCTTGGGGGTTCGCAGACAATTATATAGTGGAATATATAACATATATTAGGACACCCAATTGGGGGGGGGGTCGTGTGGGTCCTTTGGAATTTTTAAGTGTGAAAAGGGGGTCGCGAGCCAAAAAGTTTAAGAAACACTGCTATACAGAACGAATGTTTCTGTAGATCGGCTAGTTGGTTTCGTACGGCGCTTGCGCTTTTTCTGAAAATAAATGTACGTAGCCGAAGATGTTTGTTCGTTTGTTGCTTCTTCTCCTGTACATATCTGAACAGAAGACAGAACAGTTTGAATGTGTTGAATTAACTTTCGAACAACTCTAACTCAAACGTATTCACGTGAATTTCAACTGTAAGGACATACATGACCCAACATAAAGAGAAGCGACGCTAACCATCTATAAACACAATCAAATGAAACGAAATACGCTGCACAATCGGCAATGTCGCAAATTGTATCCGAAACAAGCGCCAGTTACGTTCAAAAGCAAAGCGTATGCATAGGTCCGCAAGATACGCAAAGATATGCATGGTTGTGTGTCTAGTAGCTAATAGTTCTTTGCAAGGTCGCAGTTGCGTTTATTCAGATATACTATCTTGTCAAAAGTATTACACTCCTTAGTTAGGATGATGATATTTGTTACAACGTTAAACGACGGCCAGTGCAAAACTCCTCGCTGGAGTATTATAGAACAATGGAAATGTGTTGTATGGAGCTCTGCATTTCGCTACACATTTTGACAGCCGGACGGTCGCACACGGTTGTGGAGAATGTCCAGCGACCGCTGTATGCCTGACTGTATTGGGCTAACTGTCAAATTGGATTGCGTTATTGAGTGTGTCTGTTTCTCTTGGGATCGCCCGAGTCCTTTGCTTCGCGTGATAGCCGCGAAAAGTGGCCCGATGTAGATTGGTCCAAGTTTGTGCGAATGTTTCCTTTATCAAGTGTCTCATCATTTTTGTGAGGATAGTGTAGTCGATAATGAGAGATTTTAAAACTAGTTTTATAAAACAGCTAAAGTAGTTATGGTTAAAACATTTTTTTATTTGGGCATTTAACTACGACGTTTTGGAAGGATGTTTTCGGATGGGTTTGAAAACATTTTCACCTTTTATACAAGGTGATTCATAATGAGTGTGACCAAATTTGACAGGATGTTGTGTTGAGCAAAAAAATGTCCTGTGATAATAGGTTTTATTCCAGTTAGATACAGAATTACAACGGATCGAAGTTTTTATCAGTGTAGTAGCAAATAAATAAACAAAACGCATGTTATGAACTTATAATTAAGCATTCAATTTAAAAGCATAAAGAGAAAGTATACGATTTAGTACAGTGACAAATGCTCAAAATGAGCCTGAATACAAGCACGACATCCACGGACCATCGAATCGTATTGCAAATTTATTGGCCGCATCAATTAACCGCACGAGTACTGGTGTCAATAAACAAAAGTGATTGTCAATTGTTAATAGATTGTATTTTGCGTTTTTAATGGAAAGGACGTGAGGATTTTCTACTCTACTTTCAAAAAGTTGATCTGTGTAACGGACTGATCTACAACCTAGGTCACCAGTTATCACTTAAAATAAGCTCTCCAAGAAAAATTCCCTGTAGAATGGTTTTTCACTGTTTATATAAAACATCTTCATACATTCTTAATACTGTTCTTAATAACTGTCGGTGCACAATATTAATTAGTCTACCCAAAAAGCAGCGTAAGAAAACCATTGAAAAGAGTGGAACAGCTTGTTTTGAATTGTCTAACCAAAACGTATCTCTCCAGGTATTTTTCCCATGTTCCATAATTGTCATTTTTTGTAGCTAGGAGAAACCTAGGCGAAAAAAATCAATCGCCGGGGAAACTGTCAGGAGACACTCGAAACGAGAGACACTTCCGTCTCCTAGGGAAACTATACATTACAGACTCGTAAGAGGTTGCCACTTTACAAAATAAAGAAAAAAAAATGCGCAAATCGTCTTTGGAGGTTTCGTATGACCACCAATTAGAAACTGATCCCCTATCCTTTCTATTTTTCTTCTTCTTGGATGGAGTGGATTGTGGAAGGTGAAGAAGACGAACACTAATTTCGGGAGTAATTGAAAGACCAAATAGATGAGAGTCAGTGGTAGACCACCGGCGAAGGAGAAAGGTAGCTGCTGTGTGTTCGTGGGCACGAGTGCCGGATGTGTAGCTGGGAAGATAAATGGGCACTTTGATACTATTACAGGAACAAAAATAAATCCACCCCACCGATCAATACCATGCCCCACCGTCCTTCATAAAAGAAATGTGCACTTGAACTCGGAAAAGTGTTAAAAGAGAAATGCTTGCTGATTTTCTTTGCGGTCAAGCAGAAGATTTTTTAGAATTATAAGTCTACTGCAAGACATTTGCCCCTTCCCTCCCCCCCCCCCCCTCTATTTCATTCTAAATGATAATTTTTGATTAAGAAAATTGTCGATTTGTTCGGAGCAAGGTTTGGTGTGATCTTTAATGTTGCTGCTTAACTTGGCCATTTCTCTTTCCATCCTGTTGTTGTCTACACATACTCAAACGGTTCAGTGGGAGTCTCGCCATTTTTTCCCTCCCCTTTCATGAAGGGTTCCTTCTGTGCAACTAGACAGTCGAGTGACCTGCATTTTGATGGACCTATTTGATGGGGAGGCGGCGAGGGGAAAGGGATGAAGAGGGAGAGAGGCCTGACACTTGACTCTACAACAAGGTGAGTTGAAAAGGAAGGGCAAACGCTCCTAGGATAGGTGCAAGGGGGCATTTTAACTCCCCCCCCCTCTCCCGTTCCCCACAGTGTTCCTTTTGCGTCTCTTCGGACTACCTGCCGCTGCATTTGCCTATCAGTTCTGCTTGAACTATAAAAATAAATTTAAAGGTTAATAATTAGCAATATCATAGCGTGAAACGTTTAGAAGCAAAACTCAGTTTATTCATTCGACAGCGCCAATTATGAAATGAATAATTACGAATACATTGTATATTCTACTTGAATTGACGGGAGGGGGGGGGGCGGATTTTATTTATACTTAAATATATCATGTGCAGTCTATCCCAAAAACGTTTTCACTTAGGTGAATGATATTCGGCTTCTTTGCAATACATTAAACCAGTGAGGTTATTCGCTCCAGGCAAGAAGTCGAGTTCGAATCACGTTGGACGATGTCATTTATTGTTTCTTAGCAACAAGGATAGGTAGGCATAATGAGTGACGTCAAACAGTTTTAATTGAAATCTGATTTTGAGCCTTTATTAGGAAAGTTTTTCTTTATTATTAATATATCAATATACCTATATTGTCATTATTTTAGCAGAAATGCTGTATAATAACGTGAAAACTACACGAGGAAATAAGCGATAATTTGGCAAAGCGCGCTCAACAATATGATGGCGAATACACGAATTAAATCATTAGATGTTTTTCATGAAATAATCAGTACATGTAGTAGAAAATTAGGTTTAAGTTTATATAAAATCAGCGACGGTGGACTTTGTCACAACAAAGAAAAAATAGCAATGGGTTATTTCCCGGTTATACAATCGGGTGGGTTCACTTCTAGTTTAACAATATAATAATATACAGGGTGTCCAAAAAGTCTGGCAACATGGCAGATATCTCAAAGCTGCCAGGTAGGCGAGATCTGGTGGACACCCTGTATAAAGTATAAATCTAATATGGTATTTCTTAGGGAGTATTTGACCATTGTTTCAAAATGATGAAAGCATATAAATACAGTATCTTATATATGAAGAAAGCATATATTTATGCAGTAATATAATATGCTGTTTATTATATGATATACTGTAAAGGCTTTCGTTAGCATAACATATGGCGGCATGAACAATTTCGGTATCAAAATATTAGAGAGTTTAAAAAGTAATAAGTAAATATATCAACAGATGAAGGGCGGATACCACTTTTCCATCTTTTTGTGGAAAAGTGGTATCCGCCCTTCATCTGTGCACAAGTATCCACAGTTCGACAAGGTCAGTTAATTATATTGTTTATATAATTTTAGCTAACAAATATATCAATGTTCGAAATACAGAAAAAAAGAATTAATAAATAAGCTAAATATTTATTGATGAAAATAGGAAAGGAAATTCCACAACTTGGATTCGAACCGGAAACTTCAGCTTTTCGAAGGTTCCCGGTTCGAATTCAGCCTGTGGAGTTTTCGTTCCTATTTTCATCAATAATTTAAACATGTGAGGTTTGCCGTAGGATAAACTCTCATCGAACATTCTTGAGATATTCTTAAATATTTATTGCTTTGTTTTCAATTAAGCGTTAAATATTTCATCTGGAAAGTCGACCCTACAGAAATAAAAAGCAGCGATTAATCTTTTTAGTTAAAACTACTGTAATTTGCCCACACCACTCTGGACGGCCAAGCCCATTTTAAACTTCTACGATGTTCGTTCAAACATTAACTTCGCTTAGCTCAACTCCTACCAAGCAAGTGAAAACGCTTTTAGAATGAACTGCACTTACAAGAAGTGGATGATTCTTCTATGGCCACAATTCATTGAGAAATCTACATAACTGCTGCTTGAGACACTAAAACAATGTTTGTAGTTTAGAAGAGAGGATCGCTCATTGATCAGTTTTTTTTCTTCTTATTGCCCATCATTTTAAAGGGAGTTCTTGTTTTCACGGGAAAGCCTTGCTCCTTGTGAATATTGAAGTATTGTCGGAGCAATGACGTTCAACTGAATTTGGTTGATTCTGGCTGACCCCCGTTAAATCGAGCGACCACCAACGGGAGATTGATGAGCAGAAAGATTCCCGTCAACCACAACAGTTCTAACAGTTCCACGTCCACTCCAAAATGTACCCCTCACCCACTTTTTGAGATATTCATGCTATAAGTGCTTTGTGTTTATTAAACTGTTATTTATAAGAAACAAGGATTTTGGTTGATTAGACGATTTTAACCGTATTTGAAGTTTTTCACTAAGTTTTGTGATCCAGCCTTTCCTAAGAACTATTCATTGGAAGATACATAAACAACGTCTCAGACAGATATGTAGAAAGTCCTTTTGTTTGGGTGCGACTTAACAGAAATGATGCAGTAATTTCCGATGAAATGAATCATCTAGAACGACAAGAATTTAATAAATGTATCTTGTAAAATTTGCATGAAATAGATTGTCCAAGCCCAGGAAAAATAAATAATGAGCCACAAGTGGTTTTATGTTGGTGTAAGTATATAAGTAATGATAAAAAAAATGAGAAGACGCCGAGTCGTATTTGACCTTCGAGCATAAAAATAAAAGTATTTGACTTTTATGCTCGAAGTATTTGACTTATGCCAGTTTGCTGCAGGGCAGTTCGCGTTTTATTACCGTTAATAAAGAAAAGGAAAACGTTAAGGATCATATGTTTCAACGTCGTTTCCCCCTTTGCTCTCCAACCACCTGTCACATGGGTTCATGAGGTGCCTCGAGCCATCGAAGGAATGTTTTTTGGCGGGAAGACGGGACGAAGAAAGAAACAAAGAATCCCCTAAAATAAAGTCTTCCTTTGGATAGACTACTCATTTTCAGCTTTTCAACACCAAACTACGTTACGGTGATTTTAAGGTCATTAAATGGTCTTTTCATTTTACGTTAAAACGTAACCGAGAAGCCACAAATGACAAAAACCGAAACATATCGGCTAATAAATATTCTTATTGCTTATCATCCACTTGTTGTGTGTTATTTGATGTTTATAACAATTGTTTAGCCATTGTTTGACTCGTGCATTAAATAAGACGGGAGTGTTGGTGGGGGAATCCTCAACCTAGTCCTTCAGTTTAAGAAGATCAAATGAAAAGGAAAAGTTCATGAAGAGAGAAATAGAGCCTCTACTTAAAACTTAATTTGGAGGCTTGTATAAAAGAATGACCTTTGTTTTAGGATAGTTTTTAATTGTTTATAAACGAAAATAGATTCAGAGCTGATTTTAAAAATAACGTCAAGTAAATTTGTCCCAAACGCAATAAAGTTGAATCCAAGCTCCATCGACTTCTTTTGAAACTGCGTTGGCCAATCCGTTCAGTGGCTTCGATTGTCAGGTGTACATCTCTCTAACTCAATCGGTGAAGGTTGGAATCGAATTGCGTTCTCTCAAAAGGCTTAAATATTACGGAATACTTGCGGTTAATTTCTTTTTGAAGAATGGGAGGGGTCTTTCTTCTTGAGGAATTTTTCGATAGTTGCTAAGAGGCTAAAAAAGCGGTTACGAAATCTCAAAAATGCACTAAAGCTTATTCCTATACCAGAAATGTTAGGGAATGGTATTAATATATTTGAATTATCAATATATTATTCGCTGAGTTAATCATAGAAATGAAGGCTAATAATATAAATTAAGAGAGAAAGGGAGAAGGAGGGAAGGGATGGTATTTAATTCTGGATATCCCCCCCTTCCCTTATGGCACTCTCGGATGCATTGCACTAAACCAAATTGGTAATCCCGGTTTCAGATCGTGTACAGTCGATTTATGTGGATGTTCAATGCGATTAGGCCTAAACATTATTCTCTGTTCCTGATGCCGTGGCAGCTGGAAAAATCGGGCTTTTTTTTTTTTTACCGATCCTCTTCGATTGGTGAGCGTCATGGAAACGCTAAAAACGATTTTCATTCTGAAATGTCTTTGTTGCCTGTCAGTCTGTGGATGGTTGGTTGGATGGCTCCATGGTGGAAGAAGAGTTTTTTTCCCCTCCCCCCAGAAAATTCTCTCTTCTTCTGTCTGTCTGTCTGTCTCTCTCTCTCTCTCTCTCTCTCTCTCTTTTATCTTTCCTCTTTTCGCTTCCCTTGCCTTCTTTTCCCTCGCCATCATCCCTGCAGGAGCCTCCGTTTCAACTCTCTCCGTGTTTCAAAAGCCAATTGGGATAAGGAGGGAACGGCGAAGTAAAAAGGGGAGAGAGAGAGAGAGAGAGGTGGGCTGGTGGTGGTGGGGTACCTCGAACGAAGATGTTGCTCAAGGACGGATGTTCTTAAGGCCACTGACTGAGATGAAATGGTGGTGGGGCCTCGATTTTGTCCGAAGATGAACTTTTCTTTCTTTTTCTTTTTTTCGTTTGAAATCGAGTCCTCTTTCCTCGTTTTCGAAATAACCAACTGGAAATGAATTTTCTCCTCCTTCTCATTGCTTCCTTCGCCTACATAAAAGGACTTGAAATTCTTTCTTTTGTTTGATTTTACTAAATGATGGGATTTGATGGAATTATGATCGTATATCACCGTGTTTATTGAGAGTTGTTCTGAGAGAGGTTCGGGGGGAGGGGGAGGGGTCTGCATTGAAGAAGAGAAAAATGTTCTCTCTCCAAAATGTCGGATCGGATTTTGAATTCGCGATTTTTCTTTCAGTTAGCAGCTTAGGGTATATTCAATGATCCCTTTTTTTTATTTTAAAAAATTTTTGAACGTCTGCTGGAGACCACAGCCGGAACATAATTGCATAATTATATTATTCAAATTTAATTTATTTATCAGATAGCTCATTACATAAATGCATTCATCATAAATAAGAAATATGAAAATTAATGTCTTCAGCAACATATATATTCGTATTAACATATTTGAAGAGGTTAATTTACAGAATGCACACCAATTTAGACAATTATATAGTACACCTAAACCAAAATATGCTAAATGAATTGTTATACAAATATTCCTCCCTTGCTACCATGGTTGATTTCTTGTAGAGTATAAGAAATGTTTTAATATTAATAAATAAATAAATAAATAAATAAATAAATAAATAAATAAATAAAAACCTACAGTACTTCTAAGTTATTATCATCGCAGTAATGAGGAAATCATTTTCTATAGTCTGCTTCAAAAATGTAAGACCTTGTATTGTGACAGTGCAGAGTATGTCACTTTCATTTATTCTCTGGGATCACCTAAAATGTAGTGTTATGTTTTACAAATACAGTGTTCTCACGTTAGTCTTTTCTCAAATTATTCCAATTTATATAATTTTCTGAAAGATTTTCTGTAACATAATTATAAGACCATGATTAAAAAAGATATATTAATTAATAATCAATTGTTGCTCCTTTCTTAACAATGACTTCAAAAACTCTTTGTGACGTTGAATCAATTAATGTTTGAAGATAAGTGAAATTTGATCCCAAGCATCCTTGATAGTTGTTTCCAGTTCCATAACCCTTGAGAACTGGCTATTTTTGAGTTCACTGTATTAGCTAACATGTCCCAGACATTCTCCGTCGGTTACATATCTGGTGTCGTTCAAGAAATACGTCACGCTATTTTTGGAGTTTTCAACCCCCCCCCCCGTCCCCCCATGCCACATTATGTCACATTTTCCAAACCCCCTCCCCTTTTAAAGAGGTAACACAATAAAATAAACCCCCCCCCTTCTTACAACAAAAGAAATAATTTGGTTACTTCCAACTAATAAGCCGGTCTGAAGTGTTACTTTAATTAATGTCGATGTCGTTTATGTGTAAATCAGATAAAATTTGAAGAGTCTCATGGACTTACATAATAAAATTTCAGGTTTTTGCTTAGGTGATAACAATAATGATTTTTGATATTTGAAAATTGAACTACCCAAAAAAATCTTGCGAACATTCTAAGAAAGAGCTTTAATCGTGAAGCAGAAGTACAATTAAGCAACTGTGTGTCATTAGCAACGGAGCCTCGACAAGGCGATTATCGGATGCACGTGCTCACGTCACAACAATGCATAAGTAACAATTTATTCATTGTTGACTCCTCATACGAATCGATTGTTACGTGACCTGCCATTGTTTTGGTATTCTTTAAGGTCACTGTTAGACCACGTGCAATCGACTTGAAGGGGTCCACAAAAAAGCCTGAAAAGTTCATATAGCCGAAATAAGACTGATGTTGATATTGTCGAAAATAGAATTTGAAAAAGTTAATCCATTTTTAAGTTATGCAAACGGTGGACAGATAAACGTACATACTCAAACGTATATTCTTATAAGTAGCTTTTAGCTAAAGTTCCTAATAAAGGAGCATTATTATCCTGTCCGGTGTTAGGATTGGCAGTTGCAAACAATTTGAAAACAGTAACTGGTTTGATTGTTACATGTAATAATTAAAGATGTGTCTAAAAATTCCAACCGGTCGCAAACGGTGAAGCCCGTCGTGAACAGCCTGACCGGTCGCATTAGTCGAAGTAATGCCGGTCGGCTGCCTCAGTGAGTAGAATCAAAATGGCGGACGAAAGTAGAAAACTCAAGTGTGTTCAAGGATTTCATTGCTTTGCCCTTGCAAAAAAGTGGAAAACCATACGTTGATTTTGTGGTAGCATGTTAGTCAAATTTGGCAAAAAAAAATCTTGAATTTGGTTATTCTAAAATTTATCGTAAACAACCTGGCTTTGCTATATTGAACTAAACTGAGCGGAGCCAGGTGCCTATTCTAGTGAAATGATAACAGAATTACACTACATAAGTTTTTATCAGAAGTGAATATCTATGAGCAAGTGATGTGCTCTGTACAAAGATAATGGACAAAACAAGGCCTGATTGTGCAGATTGTGCAGCAGATCTCCGGATACCTGACACTTTCTGCATACTCCACCTATAAGTCGTTGCACAAATGGCCATCAAGCCCCTCTGTAGCTTAGGTGCTATTCTTACAGGTTGTCTTATCTTAAATTTATCTGAAAAGTCAAAAGGGAGAGAAGTGTGTAAAGACCAAGTGATTTTTTTATACGAGACATATCTGGAAAATAAGGTTACAATCCCTTTATTGGTCCAGTAATATTTTAGTTTTTAAGTTGGCTATACAGGCTTTAACTATTAGCCTTTCACTTCCCTCTCTCGCCTGTTCATCATAGCTACATGGAGTCTAGTTCAAGCAACACGTATTTACAATGGCTATGCCGAGTCAGAATACCGTCAAATGTGAAGTGGGCTCCGTCATATCTTTTTTCCCCAAGCACTGTACAGAGGATTTACAAAAGAATATACCAACTTTGAAAGGCTATATTTACCAAACTACACACCTCATAGATTTAATCCATGCATCTTTCTGAAGGATATAATCTGAAGTTTATTTTAGTTATCCACATGATCACAAATATTCAATGTGACTCCACGGAAAACCCGAACGATGTACAATACAGAGCTTGCACTAGCTGTAGCCTGTAACCAACTGCTCCCCACACTTTTCACTACGTCGTAAGAGGCATTTGGAGTTCCCAGCTAGCTCCGAGTCGATTTCCTCGGACTGCGAGTGAACGTTGCTGAATGCGTTGGACATTCTTTCCCGACATTCGTGGCCTTCCAGGATTTTAGCCTTTGCAATGGCACCCTTTCTCAGTGAACTCATGAAACCAATGTAGGATATTCCGTCTTTATGGAGGATTGGTTCCATATATGTCACTGAATTAATTTTATCGAATTCAAGCACTTATCAATATCTCTTGGCAATGAAACAAAACTTCAGAATGTTCTCTTCACGATGATAAGTAAAGTGGCGATATAAGTTGTTTCGCTGCCTAGATTTGATATATTCTTTTGTGAATCCCCTGTACTGTGGCACTATGTTGTTATTTACCTTGGACGGAAGCATGATAGAGTCCACACATATGCAGCATCTTTCTATTAGGTGGCCTTTAAGGCTGTGACAACATAAATCTTAGGGGGCTTTCTTGAAATAACAAACTTCTGTTCACAATAGGGTCAGAAAGACATCTCATTTTCCATTTGAAATGAAAATAATAAAATAACGTGAATTAATTAAAAAAAAAAATTTCATTATAAAGAAATCGAATATTTGAAGGTGTTTGTTGCGACCTCACACATACAACCTCCCCCCTCTACCCCGACGTCACGCTGTGCCACATTTTTCATACCCCCTCCCCCTCCCTAAAAGCGTGACGTATTTCTTGAACGTCCCCTCTGGACTTTGTGATGGTCATATTAACTTTTTTCTTTTACAAACCATTCCCTGGTGGATGTTTATGCTTGATTTCACGACCTTCTAGAAACTACCAAGCCTCAACATGACATCAATAATGTATTGTTGAAGCACTAAGCACCACCAGGACCACGTAACAATGTTTTATCTTTTCCATCTTCAGGCCTGGTAGTTTCTAGAAGGCTGTGGTGACATGCGATGTTATCTTATTGAAATATCCAATCATTACCTCCAATGAAAGATCCAATAGAGATCAACATCTCATGTAACAAATGTTGAGATGTTTCAGAGTTCATTCTTGTGTTGTCAATTCCTAGCTCAGCTTTGCCTCCTTAATACAAATGCCCCTCAAAATATGATTGAACAATCTCCACATTGACGACTGAATCTTTCACGTGGTTCTCTTCTTCAATCATGGCAGTAACATTTATTTCCACCAGGGCCATCTAAGTTTATTTTTTTTTCATTGGAGAAAACAGAATGCAGAATGCCATTCCTCCTTTTAAAGGACAACTATACGCAAAAAATCGATTTCAATTTTTTTTTTTTTTTTTTTTTTTTACAGAATATCATTTTGTGATATAAATATAACTCATTCCCGTTGAAATTTTAAAATTTTGGTCCATATTTTCAATAAAAGAATCTGCTTTGAAAAGTGAAAACCGGCACTTTTGCACTCCCCTTCCGCTGGCCATTTTTTTCCGAAAGTGACGTAGTTTGAGTCAAAAGGAGGCCAACGAAAAAGACAGGCCCAGACGCGGAAAAGTCACCTGACCAACAATCCAATCTTCATTATCAACCAAAGAAACAATACTGATGGCTAAAATCCAAGATGGAAACAATGAAACTTACTTAAGTATAAAGAAGGGCTCTTTTTGTTGTGGTAAAAGAGCCCTTCTTTATACTTAATTACGATTATCCACATACCTCTTTATTCTTGGTTTCATTTGTGGACATTTGCACTATCTATGATGATGTAACAATGTATTCAATTTCATTGCGGAGGCCTTCTCTCTCGGTGGTCACGGTTTGACTCCAACTACGTCACGGCCTCACCCAAGATGGATGCCTCCCGATTTCAAATCCCGCTCATTATTTCATTTTTTCCACACATTTCGAGTTCGAATTAAAGTTTTTTAAATTTCCCACTGTATCCAAGGCTTCGTTTGCTTCCTGTGTTTTTATGGTATATCGCGTTCCTCGAATAGAAGAGATGCGACAACCAATAATATGGAAGGGAAAACTACCAGACCTTTCTATAGTACAAGTTTGCATGCTAGTTATTTTTTTTTAAGAGATTCTTACAAATAAAGTCGTTAAATATATTTTTTTTATAATCTTTAATAGTATTTTATAATAAAATAAAAAGAATAAATAAAATTTAAATTAATTATGTAAATTCAATTTAATATCTTAATATACAAAATAAATTAACAAATTTTTAATTATTTAAATAAACGAGAAAGTAACAAATAAAAAATAGAAATAAATAAATAAATATTTATTCAGGGTCTCTAGATCGAAGCGGTTGCTGGTCAGCACCGGTCACAAAAGAAGACGAGGATGCGAGCCTCTGACATGTTCAGCATCTACCCTGACGTCATCCACTGATCTTATAGTGCCCGGCACGAAAGAAAAAGGAAGCTGGCGCATGTGTAAATGAAAAAAACTCGTTATACCAATCAGAAACGGACAGGAATCGGAGCATTACTTACTACTGATGCCAGGAATTAACAATACCCCGTTTCTGATTGGTTGAACGAGTTTTTTTCATTTACACATGCGCCAGTTTCCTTTATCTTTCGTGCCGGACACTATAAGAATATCTCTGCGAATACAGCTGAAGTGTCTCCCATGAAATGGCTGCAATACGACGAATGATGTTGGTTTTCAGTTCAGGCAAGGCCCGTACGCCTCCATGATAATAAACACGATCCTTCAGGGTTCGCTACAACCAGAAGTCACATGGATTAAAGTATGGTGAACGGGCAGCACTCCCCTGTCTCTTCGAATTTCTGATCATTTTTCGTAAACCTCTCGCCATCATGGCTCCTGTTTGCAATCCCTTCACACGCCGATATTCTCGCAGTGCTGTTGCACTATTGCTTCTGTTCTGGTAATAGCAACGATATGAAATGAGTAGATCGCTTATGTGGCCGCCATCTTTGGGGCAATTTGAAGGCGGCGAAAAGTGGAACTAATCTCTATTGTTAGTGTAGGCGCCATTACTGTGGTTGGCAGTACAACATCGCCAGCCAAAGCGCCATTACTATATATCCGCTTTGTCGCCAACTGAGAAAGCACCCCCCCCCCCCACCAACATCGTGCTTGTAGTCTGAAATTTCTTAAGCGACCTCTCCCAAATTTAGATGCTTTTTTAATAAATGCGGTATATAATTTCATAAATATCTCTAAACAATCCATTCTGGTATCACTGAAACGACGATAACATGGTTGAATATCGACATCTTTTATGTAACAACAACCACGATATAAAAGATGACCAGGATTTTTACATGAGAAAAACATTCTAAGACGTAGAAAGATAAAAACACACTTGTGAAAGGTGAGTGGTGAACCTTTACTATATCTATTACTACAATTTAAAGCTAGACAAGAAATCGGCATTGAGTTTTACTGTGTTTGTCAATGCAAACTTCAAACGTAGACATACGATGAAGGCCATTTTTTGCCAACCAAAGCAATGGCCGACAGGCTTTCAAATGGGGACGCGTTGGTGGCGCTGAAAGCAGCTCATGAGCGATCTACTCATTTCATATCGTTGGGTAATAGAGCTTCACCAGGAGCGCACGTTCTTTCTTTACCAATGGCATTGCGACCTCTGCAGAGTGTTGTTCACAGATGCATTGCGCTTTTGCATACGGCGTCACTTTTTCCCCTGGTAGCAGCCGTATGCACTAATAAATTTTCCGTTGGAATTCTCTTCCCCATGGTCTGCATAGCCTATACACAAAGTTTCATTACTATCCGTGCAATAACGCGGGCTGCAGATGTTGAGAACTTTAATTACAATTACTCATTACAACAAAATGATGATAGAAGAGAGAAGAAGGAAACTCCAGTTGTTCATGAAACAATTTTTTTTATATACACATTAGAAATTGGACAAAGAACTTTGAGTTATGGTGCATAAAAAGTTGTTTTGTGGACAAGTGGAGTTTCCTTCTTCTCTCGTCTATTCAAGTATCCACAGAGTTCTAAGGTCAGTTGTTCTTATTTTATTTATTGGCCTTCTATTATGGCCCAATTGGTAGAGGCATCGGCCATGATAGTCGAGGTTCCTGGTTCGAATCCGGGTCGCAGAATTTTTCCTTCCATTTTTCAATTGAAAAATCAATATTTATGTTAGTTAAAATGGTGAATATATAAGAACGTTTGTATGGTGTCATGGAAATCGTGCAGTCGATTGGAGTACAAGAGCATAATACAAAGCAGTTATTACCTAAATTATTCGAATAGTCTTGACGCAAGTGCTATTTCTCCGAATTGATTTCCATTATTCAAATGCCTCAAACCTTTTTCTATTCATATCAACAGGCTTTTTTGCGGATAGAAAGTTCAGCGGTCTGTCTTCTTTTGCTGAACATATTGGGAGATCAGTAGTGTTGACATTCAGAAACTTGAAAATTCGATTTCAAATTAGCTTCTAATGGAAACGAAATACTGAATAAGACGCTATGATCTTCAGTGAAATCTAAATGCTGTCCTGTGATTCAATTGTCGTATATTTTTCTATCCTTCATCGACTTCATTATTCTTCTGGTTAATATATCCAAAGCCCTGTGGAAAAAGTACTGTAACTGCTTAAGGCGAGGCTACCATTTTCAAATGACCCTCAACCGTCGCACATTCTTACCATTCATAAAGAGGAAAGGAGAGCAAAAAAAAATAATAATAAATAAATAAATAAATAAATAAATAAATAAATAAAT
This sequence comes from Rhysida immarginata, assembly GCA_023313115.1. Classification (NCBI taxonomy): domain Eukaryota; kingdom Metazoa; phylum Arthropoda; class Chilopoda; order Scolopendromorpha; family Scolopendridae; genus Rhysida; species Rhysida immarginata. The sequence continues at coordinate 1,203,813 of JAHWFO010080555.1, read as the reverse complement.
AAATAAAATTCATAAACATCAAAGCTAGATTCCGACCTAAGTGTTAAGCCATAATTAATGCTCGTTTTTATTCATGAGGCTTCATTTATTTTTATTTTCTTCTTCAATTACTCTTCCCCTCCCTCTTGCTTAGCAGCAGTTGTAGAAGTGAAAGGACGACACGGACGAACTAGAGAGAATAGCGGACAATGAATTCGAAATCGTTTCCAGCTTCAGCCGACGCCAATTGAAACAAATTGCACTCGATTGTGCTTAAGGCCAACAATCAGTATGCAACGCCGTCCAACAACTGAAACGAACGAGTGTACGTCGCTCGCTCCCTTAAAATCGATAAAACAATCCGGTATGCAAGCGCCACGACAAAATGTCAATTGGAAGTCTTCGCTCGCTCACGCGTTCTCTGTGAGCGTGCGTGCTTGTGTACACGCTTTACAACAATATGCACGTGGTCCGAGGTCTACTCACAACTTCCCCTCCTTCGCTGACAAAAAATTGAAAGTAAAAAAAAAAAAAATAAAAAAGCAAGAATTCTTTCCTGTCTCATGAATGCAGTTGCGTGGGCGACGATCGACACCTATCCTTCAATTGTTCATCTTTTACAACCTCCGGGGGAGCGAGGGAAATAACATTTCCTACTGAAAGAGGTTTACAGTATTTCTAAACCCACGAAAGTCGCAACTCAATCTGAACTCAGCTGCGCCAATTATATGATGACAATAATGCACCTATAGGAACATTTAGAAGCGCATTTAAGACTTCAGAAAAATTATTTAAAAAAAAATAAAGATCCACTTCATGTTCTTAATTTTGAATTATATTACATTCTTCGTTCATGTTTTATATTTCGCTTCAACAAAGAATTTTCAGAAGCACCGCCAACGTATTTAGTACTTCATGTTTACAAAACAAGGAACTAATTCAAAGCATCGTTTCTAATCCGTAAAGTTGAAATACAAAAGAAGTCTTCCCCTACTTGCAATTGCAGTTATGATCAGGTGAGAGAGATTTAGTGCGTGCCTGCTCCACTGTGATCCTAGATACGTGCCAGGAACGACATCTGCGCGGATAATGGAGAAAGGGGGTCTTTCAGGCAGGGAAATCGAGGCACGTGCATGCTGCTTCGTCATTTTGATCCCCTGTGCCAATAAACTGGGGGTCACAAATGAATCGTTGATACACAAAAAATTGTCAAACATCATATATACACGGTGTCCCTTAAGTTTCCATACATAGGAAAAAGACAATTTTATTTATAACAAGCATAAAGCCTAGTTCACATTCAGCGACTTCGAGCGAATTTCCGATTTCAGACATTTTCTAGGCGTTAAAAAGCCGCGCGTGATGAAATGCGGAACCGTTTCACATTCGGTTGGAATTCCAAAATCCGCGTCGTTGTCGTCTCTAAGCTGCTTTCCGCGGCGAACTCGCTGAATGTGAAACGGCTCCGGCAACCGAAACCGCGTCGAATGCGCCCAGGGTTAACTTCAGTTGTGCTTATACGCGTTCTTCAGCAGTGGAGGACACGCATCGAAATGTGTTTTCAAAACAATTGTAATCATGTAGAGCATATTATATAAGTAAAATGGTTTTCATAAAAAAGGTATATTTTTCCTATTTGTGGAAACTTAAGGGACACCCTGTAGAACGGAGTTGCTTGAGGAGGTTCCCTTGACTGTCCGAAGAATCACGTGATGCTAATACGATGGAAGACCAGCCCATTTCAGTACTCTTGTACGACATCACTTAGACAATGCGTTCCATGATCGAGGGCCAGTTGCTTGGCAACTTCGATTGCCGGACCTAAACCCTTTAGATTTCTTCTTCTGGGGACATCTGAAGAATGTGTGGTGTGTGATACTCCTGTGGATTCAAAAGAGCGAATTGTGGTTGCAAGTGACCTTACAAGAGACTCTGCAGGGATTTTCGGCCGTGTTAGAAATTCAATGACAAGACGCTGTGAGGCATGCATTACTGTTCATGGTCAACAATTTGAATGCCTTTGTAATTTACATGCCTATTAAAAGCATTGTGACCATCAGTATCAAATTTTGGAAATAAATTTAGGAGAGAGACAATATTAGGAAGCCTCAGACAACCTGCATAGGTCCTATTAACAGTTTAGCAGATATGTTTAGAATCAAAAATAATAGTGCAATTTTTTGTCAGATAATTAAAATTAAGCAGTTTATTCAATTTGAATTATCTATGATTGATGGTAATCAAAAATGTAAAGGGGCAGCTCCTAGCTTGGAAGAGTTTTTTATGGTGTTTATTTTATATGCAGTTATGACAATTTAATTTTGCTAGTAGGTTTAATTTTTGGATTCTTAATTAAGATACCAATGTTTACTGTTCATTTATGACTTCCTAGGGCGCATGTTGAGGCTCCAATTTCGTTGTATGTAATTATGATTATTATTATGATTATTATTATTATTATTATTATTAAAAGGTTGCATCTCCATATAGGATATGTATAAAAGAGATTACATTATAAACTAACATAATTTTGTAGTAATCTATATACAGTACATGCTGCTTATGGTTATAACAATCTTTCTTATTACAATACATAATTTGGCTTCTAGTTTCATAGTCATAGAGTTCCATAAAGAGATAGTATTATAAGGAAAGAATGACGCTTTAAATTTAGATATAATTACACTGGCCAACAAAATTTAAGTTTTTTTTTGTAACAAATGTAAGTGGATGATTTTTGGTAGTATTTTTTCTGCCGATTACGAATATAATTTTGAAATTTCTCTACACGTACGGATTTCTTTTTTTTCAATGAAACATTTTAAAATTAGTCATTGTTTCGGGCCTGATAAATTTCTTTGCGGCCCCAAAATATGGATTGTTTAACATTGCAGACGCTTCTCTTCACACCCATTGCTTTAACATAGAAGTCTCGAAGTGCATAACTTGGAAACGTGACGTGGTAGAAAAAATCTAAAAGCAGATTCGGATTCTACATAAAAATTACTACTAAGAACACTATGTGCGGTTTTAGTTACAAAATGTGTGTTGACTAGTGTTACAGGAGGTATAATCTTATATTTTTGTGTTTCACGAGCTTGCCTGTTCTCCTTCATCCAATTTCTCACATAATACATCGGGTGTTCAGGGTGACTGATGGCGTTATATAATTCCTTTAATCTCGAGTAGGTAATTAGGGCGTTAAAAGTGGGTATATCATTATTTTTACAGACCTCCGTTATCTAGGTAGAGATAAGGCGTCCGTATGGCGTCATTATATCCCACTTGAGCTCTATGTAAAAAGGGTTGCAATCGCTGCTGACCATATTAATATGCCATACTGAAATTTAGAGATCAAGACAGCCTTAATGACTTTAACAATATCATTTTTAGTAAGTATGTTTTTCAGTCTCTTTAAAAGGAACTTCAATTTATTTATATCAAGTTGTCAATAGTAGCAGTTAACCTTACTTTATTATCAATATTTATCCCCAGTTTTTTACAGGTTTCAGACGGAAGAACTGTTTTCCTATCTAGAAGTATAATTTTGGTTTTCTCCGGGTTAAATTTCAAATCAATTTCTTTGATTTAACTTAAGAATATCCTGCTCAATCATGCGACGGACTTCAATAATTTCATGCCTATTACAAGAAATAAATACGACATTATCATCTACGTACGATAAAATATTCGAGTAGAGTTTCAAGTTGTGAATGTCAGCACTTACAGCAGCGTAAAGGACCGTGACGGTAGTAAGCCTCGTCTAGACGTACATGCATATTCAATTTTATGAGAGAACGACAATGTACAGTTTCCATGATGTTTGACAGTTTTTCTGTGTATCAAGGATTCATTTGCGGCCCCTGGTTTATTGACATAATATATTCAAAATAAGGTTCTCTACCACCCTTAAACGTTTATACAAAGAGTTCGTAAACACCCTATATAGGGCATACGTAACAAGACATAGTGAGGCGTAGGACGTTATTCTTATGTGCCGTGAATTTACAAATGTCAAAAACAGTATTTAACCGCGTAATAAATGCAGTGTTTTTCAGTGTTAAGAAAACCTGTGTTAAAAATTTTAAGAAGGCATCCAGTATCACTGTGTATGCTCGCTCATTAGAAGCTCTTGCACTTTTACTCTGAGGGATAGTGAAAAAAGAAACGGAGCATTTGGAATGAGCTTTGCTTTCGTTTGTGGAGAAGAACTGTATGAACAAGACCCGAACACAGTCTCTTGCATGACAATGCACGGGCGTATCACGACCCACAAATTGTTCTTCAGATTTAGCACCGAAATTAGATGGAAAGGATCCGATGTGTTGATACTGAAACTGTAATAGTCGCCGTGACAAGAGTGCTCACGACATTGGCCAACACTAGAGCTTTAATAATAGTTACGCTCATGAACTGATCGCTCCTACTCGGCACAATAACAGCATGCAAATAAAGAAATAACAGATTTATAGTTTGGTTATAGTTTCATTTTTTTGAGCATCAATCCGGTTATTTATCAAGTATCCACTGACATAGTATGCCTTCTTAAAAGTCTTATTGTATTGCAATAAGGTTACACTGTAAAAGACTGCATTTATTACGAACTTAAATACAGTTTTAAACATTTGTAAATTCATACTTAGGCTTTTCAACAACAGTGGATTTTTATTAAAAAATTAGGTGTCGAATAAGATCTATCACAGTTTTACCATTTTATTTAATTTGCCGTATAGAAATAAATAATATCATTCGGTATCTGTATTTTTTATATAGCATGAGGTTCTTCTACCTGGGCGAATTTTCCCAAAGGATGACGTTCGTTTCCTTTTTAAAGCAAAATAAAATTATTTTTTTGAAGTTTATTTATTATTGTTTCGGATACTTAAAGTAGAGAAGCACAATGAGAGAGAGAGAGAGAGAGAGAGAGAGAGAGAGAGAAAAGTATGACTCTCATCGTTTCCGCTATTAAGTTAAATCCCTTCTACGCCCCACTTCTTCAAAATTCAATACTCGAACCTAATGGACGGATCGCCTTTAATTCACTTCGGCAAACGTATTTCCCAATCAATCGATCGAATGATCGATCGACAATCCCGCACCGAACTGCATACGGCAGGAAGAGCGATAACACTTTTCGGGAAACCCTATTTCCCAACCACAAAAACACCATGTGCAAAGCATTTGTTGCCAGATCCCAGAGCAAGGTTATCTCTCTCTCTATAATGCAACACAACAACAACAACTTACACGGAAGGATGTACTCGAATACAATAACCAAACATTCGTGACTTTACAATTGATTATTATTTCTCTTACAGTATTTTATAACTATTTTCTTCATTAATTTTCTTCTGATGGCGAAGGAGGAGGAGTTTCTGCTAATTATGTTTCTTTCTCTTTTCGTCCACTACGCTAAACTATACAACCAATGCCGCTTTATGAAGAAGACTTTGCCTGCTCTGGACGATTAGCATTAATAAATCTATTCAAAATACTGTTATTATCAGTGACCCTAGTGAAAGGAGAGAAAGAGAGAGGGTGGCCTTCCTAATGAAGACACTTGGCGCCAAATCTTTTCCCATCTCTTTTGGCACAGCACGAGACAAATAGTAATCACGCGACCTGATCGCAAGGAGTGAGAGAGAGAGACGAGAGCGTCGCAGTCACATTAAACGACATTAATACCTCCCATCCACCCTTCTTTCCCGGTTCCACTTAGTTTCGCCCTATCATAAACTGACTCTCTCATAGAGAAGAGAGATAATTAATGACAAGTTGACGAAATGAATTAATTACCGTCGTCCACAGGTGATTACGTCAAACACAACCGACTCCCTTTCGTTGTTGTTGCATCACAGTCATTCCCTTTCCTTCCTTCCACTCTAGAATCAAAGAAAAGCGACTAAATTCGATCGTTCAATTGATTACATGCTTCTTTACGAGGGAATTTTAAAGGTTTATAGAGAAGGTTATTGAGTTACAGCAATTTTAAGATATTCGATATTTCATCGTTATAACTGCTCTATGTGACTGAAAAGGCTTCGCTACACTTTAAAGAAATCGTGAGGGAACCTCAACCAATGCCTAGGAATTTATGCGATGAAACTTCTTGTGCGGACAGCATTTTTTGCAGTCCTGGTAAATCATAATTAGGTACCAAAGAGGCAATATCGATTGTATCCACCTTGTTTCTCACTGCACTGATATTTTTAAATTGGAAAAGGATAACAAAGGGCACTCTAAAACTTTTTTTTAAAAGGCGATTCCATAATCTATTCATAATAATAAATGCGACTCTACAAGGGGGCATATTAAGCGAATGTACAGCTGCAGAATGATTAGAAGGAACTAGCATAGCACAATTTGTAAATGTTCTATTCATATAAAAATTTTAAATATTTATTACAACGATATAAGGAAGAATGTATGCTTGCATTTATTCACTGCCTTGAAATATTTATTTGTGCAAAAATAATTAATAAATTGTTGAAGGGGGGGTTTGCCGTTATATGTTGTCGATTTTTTTCGAAACTCCGTATTCACCAGCTTTTTGCAAACTCTTGCTAACACGGCGTTGCGATCGGTTTGCTTTCAAAGTTCCATATACAGGGTGTTTCTAAATGGAAGTACTATGATTACCTAGCATGATCCTTTGCATGATGACAAACTTTAAGTTTCTTATGCAAAATGTTCAAAATTTAAATGTTAAGGGTCTAAACATCAGGCGAAGTTTGCTAAAAAACCTGGCGAAAACGTCATTTAATTTCAACAAATGGCGCAGTTCATTATTTTGATAAGTGGAATAGACTGAAATCAATACCTCCTAGAGAGAAGTTTTTTGCTTAGAATTACCCATACTACCTCCCCTCAGTGTTGCCAGATATTTCTACCTCGAAAATCCCCAAACTCGTGCACAAAGCAGCCCAAAAAATTCGTTATAAATTATATAAATTCGCTACTGGATCCAGTAAAAGAGCAATCATATGACGTAATCAAAGAGCAATCGTATGACGCCTGATCCATCCCTGATTTATTTCAAATCGTCGCTAAATTAATTTTTCAGCGATAAGACTAAGATTAAAAAAGCAAGATTAGCGAATCGTCACTGAATCATCCGTAAAAAACCGATATCACTTGTACCTGAATGATAACATCTGTTCTCTACCGAAATGAAAAAAATGGCAATGAGCACTAAAAATAATTACACAATAAACATGGAGAAAGGAGAAGGAGCAAAACGTAATATAATCTCTATCTATCCAAATATAAATTTTTCATGAGGAATATCGCCATATCCACAGCCCTATTCAATGGATGTTTATTTCACTGCTTGTTAACATTTTCATCTCGTTGGTTTCATTTCATTATCGACATGGATACTGTAGTGAGGAGGAAACGCAACGATCTTACGCTGGATGAAGCTAATTAACAATTCTTGATGCATTAATGAAATCACCACTGAGGAGAAAATGAGATTTGGCCAGGGAATTTAAGCAATGGAATTAAGTAATGTCAATTTCAGAGGAAATTAATTTGTACATCCTGTATAAAATTGGCAATGATGTCCATACATCTTTTCAAATACCATTTCTCTTCATTTGTGGCCTGCAAAGTGATCTTTCAGCGTGCCGTTGTTGGACAGTGAGTTATTTCCGACCATAGGTTTATTGGCAAAAAGTGTCCATATACATTCCCTTTACCTCCCTATTTATTGAGTATTGAAAAAAAAGTTCTGAGATACTCTGGATTATCATAATAAATTAGATTCTGGTCTCATCATATTTGAGGTCGGTTGCATTGTTGAATTGAACTGCGCCTTTGTCATATCCCTTGAAATGTATTTGTAGAAGTATTTAATTGCTTTCACCGAATGGACCGAGTCCACATTGATGTGCTAAAACACTGTGATCGACCAGACATGGTAGCCCGCGTACTCTATTTAGCTTGAAAATATAGTCTGTAGAAGTACAGGGTGGCCCAAGAAACGTATTGATGACACGGTGTTGCCACATTTGTGTACATGTGTGGTTAGTCCGTCTTCAACGTTTCACTTGTGTAGTAGTGAGTTAATTGAAAGGTGTTCCGTTTAACTAGGGCGAGATATCCATTTCGTGAGCAGACAGATATGATTTTTGTTTGTACAGCCGCGCGAAAGGTAATGGACACGAGGATTCACGGCTGTTCAGATGGCGTTTCCAGATCAAAGGCAGCCAAGCTTTTGTTCTATTTATCGTCGCGTTGCTAAGACAAGATCTTCAGTACCACACACTTTCATTAATACCTCAAAATCTAAGGAATTTTGAACATATGATCTGTTTCTTGTTTTAGTAAACCCCCCCTCAAGTATTTGATACACCTTGTTTTAGGTTTTAGCAACTTTTTTCTCCGCATCTAAGAATTCAATGAGACCCAAGTCTTCTCGAGTTCTTCACGGAAACCATTTTAACAGATTACTCCAACTGTGCTCTTTTTCGAATACCTTGCAGTTCCGCACGCAAATGAGAAAAATTTTCACTTTTCTATCTTCATTAATGGCTAAGAAAAGAGAAATAGTGGGTCTTTACTTTTCGTGAACAAGCCATGAAAATAAATTTTAAAAAGTAGGGTTGGTTTTTTTTTTTTTCTTTCACAGATTTTTCTTATTTTTCTTTTGACGTTGAACAGAGTTGTTTTTTTTTCGTGATATGTTGTTCAAATGTCAAGGTCTCTTTATTACTATTACCACGGTCTATAGATATTCATGGTCATCGAGCTCCATTGTTAAAATGAAGCTAAAGTTTCTAGCTCCCGGTAGGGCGGGAACTCTATTGAAAAATGGCGCTGCATGAACAATCTGCCCAACTGCGCCTGCAGCGCTGCCCTATCGGAAGACAGAAACTTTACTTTCGTATTCAGTTTCAATGAAAATCTCTTTCGCATGTTGCGGTCGGGAATAGTGCGATCTATGCGACACCTGGCGCGATCTGTTTTCCTTAGCTTCTCGAAACAATGGAAAATGGCCGAAGCTCGATGACCATGAATATCTGTAGACCGTGCTAGTACTAAAAAAATTTATTTTTTTTTGTCCGCAAAAAATGCATTGTTACATGAATTGTTACATGAAAATGAGTTTCGCGTGATAAAGTTTGAATACCATTGTTGTAGCCGTTGGTTTAATGCCATTGTTGTAGCCGTCGATTTTTTCAATCTTAATCCACGGGCCATATTATATTTAAGATAAGTGTTTTTCCGGGGGTGATGGAGAGAATAATATTTCATAAAATTAGGGTGCTCTGAACTGTCTTTTTTTTATAATGTTTATTGTTGCCTTGCGTTACATTGTGTCGAAATTTAGCAATCCCGACCGGTTTCGCCTTTCTTTCTCGGCTTTTTCAAGGGTACATTTGAGAATAACATGCCTCGATATTTATAGTCTTCAAGGACAATAATATGTATGGGGTTAAAGGTGATGGGATAAAACTGAGGTAACGTCATTTGTTGGAGGAATAGGGGATTGGGTGATGGAATTTGGATTTATATAATAAATATATGAATTAATAAAGGTATATGCTTACAAAATTATATAAAATGTAATTATAAAGTAATTATCTTAGAAAGTTCTATATTGTTGTTGCAGTCAGAGAATTATAAATTTTAGTTATAATTATATTAATACCAACAATATTTTGTCAATTATTTTTTTTAATCATTGAAGATTTATAATCAATTATTTTAAGTCAATTATATGCCAATTAATAAACATTGTATTAAAAGAATGAATAGATTGGTATAATATACATACAGCAATAAGGAAGATATTTTTCTTAATAACTTGCATATATACACGCATAGATATTTATAGACACTAGAATCCCCCAATGATCGAAATTCGATCACATTTCTGAGAAAAAAAAATATGTTTAATTGTTCTACTCTCAATCTTGCTTATTAATAAACTTTGAAGAATGAAAAATAGATAACACAATAAATATCCAAAATGCTTTGCATGGCATTTCTGACACACCCGATTCATTTTACCGCAATGATAACTTTGAAAATCTAAATATAATATTTATATTTAAGCCAAATTGTCCCTCCCTATCTCTGCCTCTCTCCTCTCTCACTGTGGAAAACAAAAATCGATAACTTTTTCGTTACTAAAGAAAGAGTGTTAACAAAACTTTTAAAAAATAAATAAAAATCAAAAACTTCAAAATTGATGGTACTTTCCAAAAGTAGGAAAATAGCTTAGAAAACGACGAAAAATACATAAAATGCTTACCTACTAATTATAGAAATATTTTGAATAGTTGGTTAATAACAATTTTTAAGCAGTTGTTTCTATGGAATAATGTATAGGTACATTAAAGGTACTATATTATACTTGGGGCCTTCAGTTTCTGAAATCAGTTCGTTGACTTTCAAAAGCTGCAGAGTATTTGTTATACGGTTTTCTAATGCTTTCAATTGAGCATCAACAACACAACAAATAAAATTCTTTCAAATGAACATCAACAATGATTTAAGTAAGTTTGATATTTATTATTAAAAAAAAAACAACAATAAAAAAGGCAATGCTACATGCGTTGACAAATATGGTGCACAACCTGTTCCTTAATGCTACCTTTTTTTGAAACGCTTTTTACCTGTGTTAACGTGAACAAATACGCAATTAAAATATATTGTGCATATCTAGAGCACAGGAACTTTCCAACCATATAAGTTTCATGTGTATTCGTCCACGTTAACACAGGTAAAAGTGCATAACAAAAAATGTGTTGCCGAATTTATATATAGACATACAAATATATAAAAAGTAACTTCTATAAGACATTAATAATATCTGATAACTAAGTATGAAATCACAATAAAAGGAAGGAATAACTTAATAATAAACAAATTTACTACTGCTGAAAATGGATCTAGGCCATTATAACACATCGATCATGGGAAATATCTTAGAATGAACATCAAATGAAGTTTGCGTATTGAATGGATTCTGAAATGTTGGTTCTTATGGGGTCATTCCAAATATGAATAATGTTCATAGAGTTATTGAGACTATCAAGGTTGAGGTGAGTAGCATATTGGGATTTATTGTCTTTTTTGTTAAAAGATGATGCATGTTCATTAAATCTTATAGCAAAATTGCGGATTGAGAAGCCGATATAAAAGCCTTTACAAGTATTAAAATTTATTCGATACACTTGAGCCATATAAATACCTTGCGAAGGAGTGGGTGGGGGTCGAGGGTTTAAGGTTTTATGGCAGGGAGAAGGAGCTCGGAAGGAGACAGTTTTATCCAATCACCTTTATTATGTTCTTGAAGATATAAATATCGAGGCATGTTATTCTCAAATGTACCCTTGAAAAAGCCGGGAAAGAAAGGTGAAACCGGTCGGGATCGCTAAATTTCGACACAATGCACTGCAAAGCAACAATAAACATTATGGATAATATTTACTATTTAATATACTAATTTTCTATTATGCTGCGGGATGACCTAGTTGATTTTGAAAATAGCCTTTCGAAAAAAAACCCCATACGATTGCTAACGTTAAGGTAACGGAAATCTTTAGACGTGTCATCTAAAGCGTTGTTGGAATTTTCTGGACAAAACATTAAGTCGGCTTAAAATGTGATAGAAGTGTAGTTAATATCTGTTATACGGTTTTATCTATCACTCCGATCACGGGAGTTGTTGACGCAAATTGCACTCGGATTTTTCGTAAATAGACAAACCCGCACAAGTCGAACCGGTTAGGTAAGTGTTTTTTCGGTTTATTTATTCTGTCCTCTATTCCTGTCCACAGGCACGCTATTAGCTGTACTTTTTACCGAGACGATTGTCCCTGAGCATTGGAAGGCAGCGAAAAGTTGGGGGGGGGGGGGGTCAAAGATTTTCCCAACACTCTCTTGGCACTATGGTTTACACATTTTTATTTACTTACCTGTTTAATAAATGCAAAACAGTGCTTTGAATATTTGCATAACTTTATTTTTTGTTTAAGTAAGAGGTACAGTCAATAAAATACCGAGGCAAAGGATATTTCACAGTAATTATTTAACGAAGCTCAAAAGTATTCTCCGCAGTTGTTTAGGCATTTATCCCATTGTGAGTTATCGCAGAATGCCATGCTCGTAGAAAAGCTTTGGCTGCTGTTTGAACCAGTTGTGCACGCACTCCTTGACTTCATCGTCCGTTTGAAACCGTTGTCCCCGCAGTACTTTTTTGAGCTCACTGAAGATGTGGAAGTCACATAGGGACAGGTCTGGAGTATAGGGAAGGTGGCTCAGGACTTCTGCAGACGTTCCTTTGTTGCGTTGCTGTGTGCGGTTTAGCGTTGTCGTGCAACAGGATGACGCCACGAGAAAGTTTATCGGGACGTTTCGAGTTCATTGCCTTCCTGAGCTTCGTTAGCGTTTCATAAGTACGCTGAGCATTGTCCGTAGCCCCATGCTCCAGGAATTCGACGAGGAGCGGTCTCAAACGGACGACGAAGTCAAAAAGTGCGTGGGCAATTGGTTCAAATAGCAGCCATAGGATTTCTACGAAAATGGCATTCTGCGACTGGTGTCACAATCAATGGGATAAATGCCTAAACAATCGCGGACAATAATTTTGAGTTTCATTAAATAATTACTATAAAATATCTTTTGCCTCGTTATTTGTTGACTGTACCTAATAATTTCTTTCTCGTGGATTTGATATTGAAGCTGGTGGAAAACTGCAGGATACATATATTTTTGCAGAATGAATTGGCCAATTCTTAACGATTCTAAGGGAAAAAGTATAATGAAAATGGGTCTACGGGTGTTCTAATTAATTAGAAGGCTTTTTGTTTCCTCATAAGTTCCACGAATCAAGTGAAAAGATTTCAACATGTTTTTTGTGTACAGGCTAGGAATCCCATTAAGAGCTTCTGTTTACTTTCCCAGGATTTTTTTTAACAAGGAGGATATTTTTAAAAATAATCAAACCCTCACCCCTTAAAGGCATCTTTGGCAAAATTCTGTATTGACGTGTTATTTTGTGCCATAATTCGCTTGGGCTTTCTATCGCCTGAAATGGTGCACAATAGGGAATGATGAAAAGCAGCATTTGCATTACTTGTCTGCTCCTTTCGTATTACATAAATCTCCATTAAACGGCTGGGGGGTGGGGGACTTTTTAATGCCAATTCAAATATTTGTCGGGAAATGCAAATCCTATGAACATAATGTAAGAGCACAAGTCTTTTTACAAACATGAGATCCAGGTTAAAGCAATAGGAGAATTTTAATTAGGTGGCGTTTCGAAATATATTTCATTTACGGAATCAAGTAAAACAAAAGTTTATTTCGAAACGCATCCGTCATCTAATTACAATTCTAGTAGCCTATTGCTTTAACCTGAATGTGTAATTAAAAGTTATTCTTAACAATACAAGGCCCATGTTAGGTTGCTGTCATGTTACAAGTCTTTATTGCTATCGATTGGTGTATTCCAATGTAAACATAAGAAATGTAAACGGTATAAATGGGAAAGTTTATTAAAAAAAACAACAAAAAATAACAGAAATTTGAGCTGCTCATCTTATTAATCGGCCACTTCTGTTTAATTACTTCTATAGACGATCAAATTCTGTTTTGTGTTTTGGTGATCAAATTCATTGTAATGCAGCAAATTCACTGGATTTGCAATATTTCTAAAGTAAACATGTAACAAATTAATAGCATAAAAGTTACTTAATATTCATATTCTTCATATTAACGTGATTCCTTGTTTTAAGAACAGTATTCATAACTAAGAAAGAACCACAACAAATATAAAAGAAAAATACGACCTGGATCAACACCACCTAGACAGATGGTGTTGCCTGGATGCGCATTTCGAAGCAAGGCTTTCATCAGTCGGCAGGAACAGGGAGTACTGAATTCACTTGAAACAGTATTCATATTTAACAAATGAGCTCATTTTACCCTGAAAATGAAACCAATTCTGTATAAACTTAAATTTACATAATAGTACATATATCATTTTTATCGCTCTAATTACTTATTATACGGTCACCTACAAGTTCCACCAAGTGAAATTAATAATCTGAATTTGCATTTAGCACGCTAAATTAACGTTAAATACGTCATATACCGCACGCGGGGAGAATAATAAAAAAAAAAGACAAACCTAACTCCCGAGTTAATTTTGTTCTTTCGAGATTAAATCGATATTAATTTCATGAGAACCCTTGTCATGATTAGCGTAAGTCGTTATCGGTCAGTAAGAGAATAATTTCAACGATAGATGGCTGTATGACTGGGGGCCTTCTAAAGCTCTATAAAGCCTTCGATTAGTAAGTAGTAAGTGGCCTATGAGCCCCATTTGTTAATAGGAAATAGTCGCATTTAGCAGAGTAAGTCCACAAACAGCAGTAGTTTTAAGTATTTAAAAAAAAAATGGTTGGAGAGTATTTTGTCACCGTGTTTCTGTCGTGTTGAATCATAATCGCGCTCTCTCTTCACGAATTTTATACCGATGTCCTCGTTCGGCCAGCGTGTTGTATTCGCACGGGCGAGAGAAGCGAGACGAGTTTTATGAGGTGAAGACAATGCGAGAGGAGAGGAAAGAATGCTCGGTAGTCAGTCGCTCGCTCTCGCGGTGGGTGATGATGTAACGGTGGAGGGGGAGGAGGGGATGACGACTACAATTAGGATCGTCGTCTTTCATCATGCAGAGCCAGACAAAGAATGTTGCACGGGAAGAGAGGAGCCAGAGGTTGGTGGGCGGGGAAGAGTTCCACCAACTCGTGCAGTGACTTCAGAGGATAAGCAAGACCCATATGCAAAAAACAAATGATAATAAAGCGACAGAGAGTAAGGAAGAGCTCCCCAACAAGAATGAACACGCTCTTTGGTTTGATTTCTCTATACTTTAAAGGGGAAGTGAAGGGTCTTTGGAGTTTGTTTTCTCTAAAAAACCTATTTCTCTCCGGTTTCCTTCATTTTTCCAGTGTCTTAGCCGTTTTAAAACTAAAGACCGTGTTCCATGAACGAAAAACTTGTATACCGTGTTCCATCGTTCCAAATGGATGATGATCATTGTCGATGTTAACGGCATTTGTTTATGAGCGCTTATGAAGATATGCCAGAGACAAAAACGTCTACTATAATTCAGGATGTCATAAACGAATTATAACAAATATAACGCGCTGCTCTTCTTTTATGAATAATTAATTAGCGTTTCAACTCATTTGCCTAAGAAGGTCAGTTCAGTTTTCTTTTTGGTCGCAGTTGTTGAATTTGCCGGAAAATGATGTTAACGTTCTTAACGAAAAAGTTCTTCACACATTAATTCTTGGACGGTTTGTGCTTTTGTATCTTGCTTTTCCCCCAGGTAACTCTGACGTGCGAACTATTTTTTTTTTTTTTTAAAGGAATTCAAAAGTAAACTTCATTTCAGTTATTTTCTATGAAAATATTATTAAAAGAAAAGAAGAGATCATTATATTTATTTATTTATTTATTTATTTATTTATTTATTTATTTATACTGTCATTCTTGATAGGGTATACACGTAACAGAGTTTATCTAGACAGATGTTTCGCTTTTGAAATTGCATTTGACATGTGTTGATGACCTGAACTGTACGCCTAATTTACTGAAGTGCCAAAAGTCATGGACAATGCGTAAAAGGTTATTAAATAAGCAGAGCGGTATCTATTGCTTTCAATTCGACTATTAGCAGTCGTCTGAAACGTTTGCAACGTGATTATGGCTATACGACGAGAATTATCAGATTTTGAACACGGGATGATAGTTGGAGCTAGACGCATGCATTCCTTGATCAGTGTCTGTGTCAGTGCTCGCGACAGCAGAGCAGGATGGTCCTTCGTAACAGAAACACCTCACTTCCTCAATTAACAGCCACATTCAGTGAGATGTGTACAAGAAACGTGTCTTTGAGATCAGTGTAACGAAATTTGGCACTAATGGGATATGGCAGCAGAAGACTCACAGCACGCCATCGAATGCTGCGTCTCTCCTAGGCTCGTGAACATATTCATTGGACCTTAGATGACTGGAAACACATAGCTTGCCGATGAGACACAACTCAATTTGTGCAAGCTGATGGTAGAGCTATTGTGTGCCGCCGACCCATGAGGCCATGAATCCAAATTTTCAGGAAGGCATTGTGCAAGTCGGTAATGGCTCCATCTCTGTGTGGAACGTGTTTACATGGCAGGTTTTCGGTCCTCTGATCAAACTGGATCTATCATTGACTGGGAATCGCTATGTCTAGCTGCTTGGTGACCATTTGCAGACCTTGATTGGATGTTCCAGGAGGATACTGCGCCATGTCTCCCGGTCAACATTAGGTTAGGTGTGATTGGTTTGACGAGCATTCTTCAGAACAGTCCAAACGAATGAATTGGCCATCTAGATTGCAAAACATGAACCTCATAGAACATATTTGGGATATAATAGAATGATCCATTCCGGCACAAGAGTCTGCACCTGAAACACTCACGCAATTATAGGTGACTATCGAGACGGCATGGCTGAACATCTCTACAGAAGACTTCTGCCGACTAGTAGAGTTCATGCATGCCACGTCGAGTTGCTACACTCTTGGCCGGGAAAAAGGATGTCCTACACGATATTGAATAGGTATCCCATAATTTGTGTATGTCTCGTGTACTTAAGCTGAATTTCTTATTAGAAATTGTTTCATATAATTAATGTATTAAAATGGATTTATCGGTAGCTATAGCTGGTACAGTCTTGAAAGATTCACTTTGAACGTATTTGGCATGACGGATTAAGCACGGATTAATGTAGGCTCTTGTATAATGTAGGAGTTGCATAATGGTCAGGATTGCTGAGTTAATCGAGAAATGAAAGGGTCCAGGAATAGCAATACGGTAGAAATTTAATGACGCCAACGCGTTTCAATATAACTTCCGCATCGGGGCAATTGGAGATCTATAAGGTAAGTGAGCCGAGGCCCGGAATTTATGGTTTACGTCCGCCAATCAGAGGAACTGGACTAGACAAACCCTGATTGGCGGACGAGGTAGTGATATTACAGCAAGTGAAATACAGGATTATATAGGACAACAAGTAATCAGCAAATGAAATACAGAATTAAGCGAATAATTAACAGCGTTTTGAATTACAATAAAAACTAAAAGAGAGAAAAAAAGGAGTCATTCTTGATTGGACGCATCCACGTCTCTTCTGTGATAATGTTGTTTACAGCTTTCAGGATAGGGTTCCTCTCGAAGTTAGTTTGGCCATTCAAGATCTTGTTCTGGAATTCTTTTGTAAATCTTCTGATCATTAGGGCTTCATGTGTCAGTATTCTCCTGTGGTCAGATTCCACCTTGAGAATCGACATCACGTCTTCGATGCTTCCGAGTTGGAGTTGTTGCTTAATGAGGTGGTCAGCGAAAGCCGACTTACCATCACCGTTCAGCCAAGATCTTCTGTGCTCGCTGAATGTCTCCTTGAAAGACCTCTTCGTGTATGTAGAAAGCTGTACAACCAATGCAGAAGCACTCGCAATAGGGCAGCTGAGTTTATATACACCTATTCTTTTGGCAAAGTCGTAATCGTCTGTAGGTGTCGCTCTGGGATTTAGGGCGCGCTTGCAGTTGATGGCTGTCTTGAAGGCCATGTTGAGACCTCGTTTCCGGAAAATGTTCGTTAGCCAAACGTAGTTCTTGTGGCTAGTCTCGGTAGGGTTGAAATGGAGTCTGTTTCTAAGGTTGCGTTTAGTCCTGTTGAAGATGGAGTGCGTCACCTGATCCGAGAAAGAACTGTTCTTGGCAACGTCGAAAGTAAGTCTTATTTCGTCCATTCTGTCTCTTCTGGTGATTGGGTACGTAAGAGTTGACTGTACGTATGGTGACAACAATTGCAGTGCCTCGCACACGCCACCGTGCTCCTGTGCAATAACTCACGGAGTTTGACAGAGGTCGGATTGTGAGACTTCGAGAGGCTGGATGGTCTCATCGGTGCATCGCGGCGCAGATCGGTCGAAATGTTTCTCTGGTGGCATGATGTTGTCAGCAGTGGTTTACGGAAGGAACGCACTCACGTAGATCGGGTTCTGGACGCCCACGCACTACTGACCCATGTCAAGACCGTCGAATCGTACGCAAAGCTTTGAGCAGAGATAAAGGTCAGAGTGGCACCAGCTCTGTCAAAACGGACCATTGGTAAACGTTTGCTAGCTGCAGGACTGCGGATACGGATTCCTCTAGCCAGACTCCCACTTTGATGCGCTGTCTTGTCGCGGATGATTGTGTGGTTACGGGATTTGATCAACAAGAATTGACACGTAGGATTCTCACTTGAGTAACCAAAACACTGTTTTATTATGTTATAAACGTTAGTAGCTGAAACAAAGTAAATTTATGTCGTGGAGCTTGTTTACTATTTATTAATTTAAGAAACGCGATGGGAATGCCTATTTAAGTATTTAGAGTAGACGATCGATGAATGCGTTCCACATAATAATTGCTCTGTAACATCGACTCTTTTGATTCCTGGCCCCACAGAGAAAAACACCTTGAAGAGGGAAGGGAGCTACTATTTATTATACCATCTCTGCGTTCGCAATTCCGGTTGAAGTTGAGGCGGGCGGCTTTGAGGTAGAGCATCATTGACGCCTCGCTGAGTATGGTTTTGGTTGACATTTCTACGTTAGAAGGTGCAATTATGGTTTTTCTGAATGAATAAGAAGCGAACATTCTGAGGGTGAGCGTGTCGAGCAGAACGCATGACGAGGGTCCGTCCGCTCTGATTTCTGTTGTTCAGCTTTGAAATCTCCAACCTATTATCTTCTCTTATCCGTGCTTCTCTCACTGTTAATCCTATTAACTGAAATTAAGTCCGTGACAGTTAGATTTTATTTTGTCCAGCGGAAGAATGTAAGATCCCCGTGGCCAATTAAAGTGCGTTGTTTTGCGGTTGTGCATTCACCGACGGAACAAAGGTTTATACATTAGAACGCGGTTATTTCATTTAGATAGACCGCATGCAAATTGAATGAATTCGCCTAATAACTGAAAAGTTGTCGGACTGTATAGGATGTTGCAAGAAAGTTGAATATTTTATTGGTGTTGCATTAACATGCTGTTTGTCGAAAACCTTCATACCTTCTAATACTATCTAATATGCGGTTATTTAATCTAACGAGTATTTAACGTATGTTGCAATCGTAAATACAAAGGGGAAAAGGGAAGGAAATATTTCGCGACCTGGACTCGAACCAGAGCAGTGCCACCGATAGGCATGGTCCCTGGTTCGAGTTCAGGTCGCAGAACGTTTTCCTTCTAATTTTCTTTTTTGTATTTATGATTTCTTTGAAGTTTATCTTGAGTCCGCTCAATATCTTATTATCTTCTCTTTGAAAGAAAATAATAGCCCTAGTACGTAAAATTTAAATTACACATAAATTTATTATTAATGGTAATTCATAATAAAACATTTCTTATATTAAAAAAAACCCAACTTTTTATTGTTTATCGAAATATGCTGTAGCTGAGATCATCGTACAGTATGTATGCATTTCTTGTGGACGCTCTGCCGTATATCACGCACATTCCTATTGAAATATCTTGATAGAGATGAAGCTGTTGAGGATAAACCTGGCATAATGTTAGGAGAATAAAATAATAGTAACAAACAAAATAAGAAGAGATGAGATTTTTGATCTGGAGCCACGGATGTACATTTCGAAGACCCTGTCCTTTTCATCGGCATGTTCAGGGTCTTCGAAATGTACATCCGTGGCTGCAGATCAAAAATCTCATTTGCGGATTGGTAATTTCTCTTCTTGCAATAATTTTGTCTGTTAATAACCTTTGTCCATAGTGTTTGGCATTATACCATTAGTACTAAGAAATAAAATAAGTTACTGATTCTCAGCATCGAGCCAACTGTTACATCTCTGCAACACATAATTTGAAAAGGAATATATTCTCCAATAGTGTCAGTAAAAGTAGGGATGCCTCGTTCTGTCATTTGCGCCTTTTATTTTTTTGGTAGATAAATAATGTAATTTTAAATAGTTGTTTATTGGAAGGAGTCGTTTTTGATTTGCAGCTAAAATTCAGAATTTAAGAACTGCGCTCTTAATTAAATTGACCTGTTTTCAAATTAATTCAATAAGATACGAGTGCTCTGATTGACTGGGTGCCAAAAATAGTGAACGGGAATGCTCCTTCCGTTCATGAGAAGTGAGATAAAAGAGGCTTCTTCCAACTGAATTCCTTTGCCGCCCGGTAAACAACCAGGTAAGGATGAGGAAGAAATTGCCCGCCCGTGAAAGGAATGTGGCGGCCATATATGTTATATGATCGACACTCTGGACGATGAATTAAACTGCCCGCGCCCTGCAGGCGATAACAAGAGAGAGAAAATCAAAAACAGAAGCGAAATTGTTGTTGTTGCTGCTGGGTTTTTTTTGTTGTTTTTTTTTTTCCAATTTGTAGATGTCTGCTTTATCTGCTTTGCTCGCCTTCTATTGGGTGAGAGAGAGAGAGAGCGAAGTGGGGGAACTAAAGGTACGGTGGGCGTTGTCATGACAACGGTCGTCGTCACGGCGTGACTACGTGAATTGACTCGTCCATTTCCCCTTCTCCCCGCTCGGGAGAAGGTATCGAGTGGAGATTTCCCGACGAAAGATGCAGGAAGTCAGTCACACTGTATTTATGCAGTGGGCAGGTTTTTGGTTGTTGCCATTATTTTTGCCTGACCCCTTTTGATGTTTAACAGACAGGAAGGTGGCGTTCTTCTCTGTGCATTTCCTTACCTGCTCGAGTTTCTGGAACCTTCCCGTGAGAGAAGCCAAACTATCAAATTTTAGTACGGGGAGACTGAGCATTGCGCTCGCGCTGCCTTCTTGTAATTTTAATTAGTTTGCATACCACCAACGTGCTTACTGTAGCGACCTTCGTGGGGGAAGTGATGTGTTTCGTTGATTTGTGCTTGGTGACGATTTTCAATATCCTCCTCGTGCCCATTGTGTTTTGAAAACGTGTTCGTGAATTGCCTTTCTATCTTCGATCTGTTCTCGAAATGGGTGTCGAAGCGCGTCGTGTCACTTCGACACCATTAATAACGAGGTCGCACAAGGACTGGTTTAGATTTATTATTGTGTAATTAACGTTTATGGGGTTTAAGCGTTAGTAATGTTGGTGAGGAGAAAAAAGTAATCGGATTCGTGACGATTAAGACAGATTATTGCCGGTCGGTCACGATAACAGGCTTCGTAAAATATTGGTTGTCTCTATTTTTTTTTGTTGTTATTATTTCATTCAGCTTCTTTATTTTGCATATTAATCTCATATAATCTCTTTTACCATAATTTTACCCCTTTAGGTACAAGGCCTAAATAATAACATTATTTGCTGATAGATTTTTTTTTTTTTTTTTTTTTTTTAGTTCTTGGGTTTGATCGTCGCGTTGTTGTGCGCCTGTTATGATAACAACCATATTGTGGGATTTGATGTGTGACGTGTCAAAGGGGGGTGGGGAAGTTCTATTATTATGGGGTTTCCAAAATGTAACCTTCTCACTCACCTTGACACGATCACGGGTTCTTGGGACCTGTTGCGGATTTAGCCGCGACACATTTTGAAATAAATACCAATTCCATCAAGAGTTATGTTGCCATTATTTATTTATTACCATATTACTACCAACAAAACAGACATTATATTTATTAGGGGCCCCTGCTAAATTAATCTGTAACCTATACTTAATACAGTCCTCGTCCCCTTGGCAGTGCACCTTCACTACTGATCTGCCTGTGGCTTTGCAAGGGTCGCTCGTAAAATAGATGATATCGTTATTACTAGTGTATGCATAACACTGGTACCTCAGAGCCTATTAATGGGATGAGATTGTGTCCTCTTTGACATATCCTGGACTTTTGACGTACATGAACACGTCGAGTGCACCTTTTTTTTAACAATTAGAAGGGAGGCCACATTAACCCTTCCTGTCAAGTAAGACCAACAATCGCTATTCCTATTATTTCTACTCTTTTCTTGGACCAGTGCTAAAAATGCCAAATAATATCATCTATACCATTTCCACTTAATTATTAACAGCGGATCCCTTGTGCCACCTTACACTCAGACATATTTTACTAATTAGTACAGAATAATTAAGTTTTCAAACACAAATGGGATTCCATAAGGAATATATCCCTTCAGTTCATGTAAAACTGAGTTCATATTTAATGTCTAATTCCTCAGCCTAGCGTCTAGATTCTTCCAATTGGGCCATATTCGCCAGTTCAATTGTTCGAATATATGAATTTATTTCGTCAACGTTCCCAGGGTCCCGTCAAGCATTAACTATTACGACACTCACCAATCTTCTCTTCCTAACGCCCCACTCTGATGATAGTTGGTTATTGCTGCTTCACTACAACACACGTAGGGGAAGATGGATCTTGGCTACTATCGAACATCGGCCTAAACATCGTTACCGTTCTTTAAACGATCCATGTCGCTCTTGACAACAAAAGTCTGGTTCCAGTAGTCTTTATACTGTTTACTGCTTTTTCGGAAAATATTACTGAAACTGACTTTTGTTTAGATGAGGGGAGAGAACATTAAAAATATTAGTAAACGTTAAGCTAACTAAAAACAAAGCCTAACTGCCATGTTGTTTACTACACCCTTGGAAGTCACCTTCCTTCTTCATGGCAGAGGTTATTTCTCTCTTTCCTTATTTACAAAAATTTATATATTTTTTTTATTCCAATTAATAAAAACTTTTAAACGTAACAATCAACATTCCTATTGAGCCAGCATCACTGAGATTCTGGGAATTCCCTCTCACCCAACAATGCTAACCCAAAAAGGAAACTTATTGTTGCCGATCAATTTTAAAAGATCGTTAAAAAAAAATGTATATTATTATTAAAAACACGGCAACAAAAAAAAAAATATTCATTGTAAAATATAAAAAACTTTAGATTACTTACAAAAAAAAAAATTATGAAAAATAATGGCAACCACAAAGAAAAATAATAAAATTAAACACTGACATCACATGTCACAGATGCATTCAATGAGTGGATGAAAATCACTGATGTTTTGTGTACAGGGTGATTGAGAAAGGTAGGTCAAGAATGAAATACAATGTACAGTTTGTAGCGGAGAACAATATTTTTCCTATAAACATGGGCCCAGAAATGCATCCTTACAGAGATAATGCAACTTGTAGGAGGTAGGAATGGATGTGCGTTACCCGGACGACAATGGTAGGGTCCATGTAAATTAGGATCTAAACATGTAAATTGTTCGTGTTCTCTCCTTTAAAAGAGAGGAAACGAAACATGTAACTCCATTGTCGTACAATTGATCGCTTGACTAATGCGGAGCTGGCGGGCATGCATCTCGTCTACGGCGAGGCAAAGGGCAATGCTACTGAAGCGGAAAGGATTTACCAACAGCGTTTTCCAGACCGTAATCACCCACATCGCCGGGCGTTTAAACACTAGACCAACGACTTCGAGACACAGGTTGCCTACGAGGTCTATCAAACGACGGCCGTGAAGTGAACATTCGAACACCAAGGTTTGAAGAAGACTTTCTGGCTCGAGTTGCCGTTAATCCGTCGACAAGCACCCGAACCATTGCAGCAGATGTCGATGCTTCTCAAGCCACCGTGTAGAGAGTGCTGCACAACGCAAGACTATCCGTATCATCTGCAAAAGGCACAAGGACTTGTTCCTGGGGATTTCGCACCACGTTTGCAGTCTTGTCAGTGGCTTACGCAGCAGCTTGTGGCTGACCCAGACTTCACCAAGCACATTCTCTTCACTGATGAGGCTACGTTTACCAGAGATGGTTACTTCAACACGTGTGGGATGAAGCGAATCCGCATTCTATCCACGTAACGTCCCACCAGCAGCTGTTCTCCGTGAACGTGTGGGCTGGAATTATTGGAAATCGTTTGATTGGGCCGTACATTTTGCCAGATCGGCTAAAAGGGCAAAACAACCAGACATTCTTACGGATTGCAGTTCCTGAACTGCTTGGCGATGTGCCATTGTTAGTGCGGCAGCGGATGTGGTTTCAGCACGATGGTGCTCCTGCCCACTTCAGTCGGCAGGTCAGAGCTCACCTCGACAGGACATACCCTCAGCGATGGATTGGGAGAGGAGGTCCTGTGCCAAGGCAATCGGTCTCCTGACTTGACACCTTTGGACTTCTTTTTATGGGGTCAATCCGGATGACCTTGTAGCTAAAATTGTTACAGCGTGTGGAGAAGTCAGTGATTCTCCGGACATCTTCACCAGAAGTCGCGAGAATCTCGTCCGCAGACTAAACACCTACTTCGAGGCTGAGGGTCGGTATTTTGAACATGTCATTCCTACCTCGTACAAGTTGCATTATCTCTGTAAGGATGCATTTCCGGACCCATGTTTATAGGGAAAATTTTGTTCCCCGCTAAAAAACGGTACATGGTATTTCATTCTTGACCTACCTTTCTCAATCACCCTGTATACAGTAATTGCCTTAAGTTGCCTTGAAAAGCTTAAAATTGCCTTGAAACAGCCCATGCACTCTCCAACTGACATTTTGCTGTATCCTAATAGGCAAGTTCAGCTCTTAGGGAATACATTGTATATTAGAATATTAAAACACTATCTCCCTACAAACCCTTTTAAAACTCTTAATGATTTTCAAAAACGTACATTTAAATGAAAAACATGAGAATAAAACGGATCTTTTCCTCTTAAATATTAGATAAACATTTGGGAAAGAGAACTCCCCTTGAAACTGAGCTATAGTTTACAACGTTTGTTTTTGGTGTACGTTAGTGTACGGAACAAGCGATGTTATAAATAAAAGTGCTTGCAGGTGTAATACATAAACTCGCAAAGAAGCATACGACAGTTATAATGTTAAAAGTTAGAAAGGGGAAAGGTGAGAATATTTGTTAATTAAGTGAGCAATAAAATTCAACGTTTTAAAGAGAGACTGAGAGAGAGAGAGAGAGAGAGAGAGAGAGAGAGAGAGAGAGAGAGCCTTGCGCGAATTAGAATTTCCCACGAATTCTAACGCTCCAGGCCCGTAAATCCCTCCTCCCGCCCATTTTCGACTCTCAGCCGTAACATGGAAATATTGCTTGGAAATTGTTACGCGATGGTAACAACAAATCAAGGGGCGATTTCCGCTTGTTTGCCAAACCCTCACTGAAGACACTCTTCATGCAGGCGTCGACAACTCATCGTCATTAGCTTATTCGATAATGCATGCGTATTAGGGCAAAGATAAATATAGGAATTTCATTGTTGAAAAGATTTGGCGATAATCCAAGTATTTGTAAGAACGAAACGGACAGCCGTGGCCTAACTTTATTTTACAGTCAAGAGCTTATTGTGGACTCGACTAAGGATTTTTTTTAATTGAATTAATGAAAAAAAAAATGAAATTGCGACATAATGACCATCCACAGGAATAATATACAATATAGAATTTACAATTAATTAATTGGCCGATTTTTAGAGGTAGGGGGATGCGTCAGAAAGAAAGCGATTACCACCACAGAAATGACAAAAGATTTGGAGTTATTTCGTAGACCGCTAATGATAACATGACAGTCAAAATGATTTACCACAACGGAAGTGAGATCGGAAGTAAAATTGAATTTTTCCGATTTGGAAGTTAAATTAAGATGATTGGCGAAAATACTAAGCACTTATAAGATACTGAGGATTCAACTGCGGGAATGTCTTAAAAACGTGATTAAAAGGTGGGGATGCTTTGCCGATTTCAATTCAATAACACCGGGAAAGAATTTGATGGAAAAGTAACATAGGGCACGTGATTTATACCAACCGGATGTAGAATTTCATGCGGATTGATTGCAACTATGTAACCCGTTCTTCATTATCTCAGAGGTTCGGTTTTTTCCGACCAGTAAAATATGGTGGAGTTCTGACGGTAATGTAGAGTATTTTCAGTTGGGTTTTAATTTTTTATTTGAAACGTTTAATGTCCGAAATCTGCCAACGATAGTTTTGGAAATTTTATGGAAGGCGTCGACCATTTAATTTATGGTCATCATAAATCTGTTAAAGTGACATAAACAGAAGTTGGAAGACTTCATTCTACGATCACAGTTAGGTCGAAAGCTTGAGCATGTAGAACTTTCTTTTTCTTTGATTTTGAATTTTAGTCATGTAATTTAAGTTGACTAAATTGGTGAGATGTATTCGTCCATTCCTACTTCTTTGTGTAGATTTAGGTTGCAGTAATAAGATTTTCTCAAATCAGCAATTGGGCGATAAAAACTGAATAGGAACTTTTATAAGAAATAGTTTTAAGATTCTAGAGAAGCGATTACAGGATTAAAGGCTTAATTGCTAACCTAAATTATAAAAATTGTTATCGACTTCTTTGTTAACTTTCGGAACTTTAGTTTCAATTCTATTAGGAAGATTGCTCCTGTAATCTCTTCATTTTGAGAGCTCGCTGCTGAATCTCTTATTGAGAAATGGCTTCCGTGTAATCCGAGATTGATTTGGGAAGCGACTCGAAGGCGAAGACAAATGTATAACCTTCGAGCATAAAAATAATCTATGTTTATGCTCGAAGTGTATAACGAACGATAGGAAAGCCGATTAAGTAAGTGCGGCGAACCTTCATCTTTAACTTTTTTCATTAGTTTATACAAAATGTTGAATAAAAAGAGTTTGATTCCATTATGATGGTAATGCTCTTTTGAGCGTTAAATTGTCAGTTTTAAAAGTTGATAATCCACTCCCTTTCTCCCTTTCCCCCCGTCAGGGCAATTGGGAAAGGTCCTTGTAAGCCCCCTCCCGCTCTCTCTCTCTTTCTCTTTGTGATTAATGTTATTAATCGAAATGCTTGTGGTCGATTATGATCGGTTCAGTATGCATCCCGATTGATTGATCAGATCGATAAAAGGGTTCGCGAACAATGGGAGTCGATTTTAATGGAGAACTAAACAGCAGGCTATATTAAATTACATTATTATTATTATTATTATTATTATTATTATTATTATTATTATTATTTATTGGTCGTTATGCGTTAGTTAAATGTCGTTTTAATAGGCAGTTGGAGAGCGATTTCTGAAAAATGAGTTAAGCGCTTCGAAATTACGGGATGTGCCAAATAAATCGCCTCCGGTATCAGTCCCCTTCGTAATTTATTGGACACATTGATTATTTATCACCTTCGAAAACACCTCCAATTACGAGTTGTTGTATTTTGTATCGATTTTTGATGGTGTTCTCGCCGTTAAATGAAACGGTGGCGTTTGAATGGATCGCCCGATGTCGATCTCTACGTTGTTTGCCGTTGCCTCCCCGATCCCTGTGCTTTCTGTCGGCTCAAATGATTACTATTTAGACGGGAAATTGGCCAGTAGGGTGCTTAACAAATGGCATGCGTGGATTGTTGCAACCATTAATAATAAGGAGTGCGTGTAGGAATTTCGGGTTGTCTCTCGCTTTCTCGTAACCTTATCAATCCAACTCAGCTTGGACACCTCCAACACATTCACACCAGGAGAATCTTAAAGAGGGAGTTCGCACTACACACACTAATGGAAGTGTGGAGGGAAAAAAAAAAAGAAAGAAAGAAAGAAAACTTAACTATCATCTATAAATGATATCCTCTCCCTTAGTTGAGGCACATGTGCTTATGAAAAGGAGGTCGATTCGTCGAACGAATAAGAGAAGGGAACTAACCTTCCTAGAGAAGAAAGACAGAACTAGTTTTACATTAGTGAGGATAGGGTGTTGCCCATAGGGAGGACGGATGACAACATTATTTCGTTTATGTATATTTATCTGTTTTCTAATAAGGGAAAAAAACTGGTCTCTTTTTTTTCTTTTTCTTTTTTCTTATCCTCATTTAAGTTCTCAGTTAATTTTTGTTAATTTTTTAAAAATTATTTTTAATGTTAATTTTTTTCCCTTGTTGTGGGGTTCCCATCTGTTGTGCTTTTAAAACACTTTTCTTGCGATTCCAAAACCTTCCCCTTCCGATTTAATGACTAGTATGTGTTTGTTGAAATCTAGTTTGAAAGGGAAATGTCTGGAAATTTTTATTAAAGGAAAAAAATTAAGAATGCCATACTATCTTTTTTAGAAATGATTCACGATTTTCCCTTCTAAATTATAATTATTATTTGTTGAATTGTATAAAATTTCAACTGATTTATTGCTTTAGAGAATTTTTTTAGGAATAAAGAAATTCCTTGGAAAGACTATTCAAAGTTAAATTTATGGCGTCGCCTTGAATATACATTTGCTCCGCTTTTACCTTCTTGAATAGTGGCGTGTAAAACTTTTCACTATTTACTCTTTTTATCACCCTTATAACCATGTAAAACATTACCTGGTTACATGTTTTTTTTTAATGTAATCCAATACGTCCATCCAGGACCTGTATGGCCAGAGGCCGACGAGTTGGGTCCCTGGGTTAACGACTGCTATATGATGGTCGCAACAGCCCGGGGGGGGGGGGGGGTGAAGATTGTGTTTCACCCTCCAGTGACCAGCCGTGCCTGATGTTGCTTAACTTCACAGGATTTTTGTATTCACTGAAAGTCCACCAGGCCACGGTCTCCCCCGATGGCTACAAATAACATCAATATATGTAGCCATGTCCGAAGAAAAATACATGACGTTATCAAGATGGTGAATTTCTGGTAAACTGACTTTTATAAGTCTGGATCTCAAAAGTTTACTGTGATGAACTTAATTTACCACAAATTAAAATATTGTAGCTGTGCGCGAGTTACATAAAAATTCTTTCTAGTAGCATTTCCGTTCTGACCCCACAGAATTTATTCATTATTTTTGGACAGGCATACTACCGGTATAAATAGCAAAATTTTACAGTATTATAGAAATTATTCACGTTGACGATTTTACAGACTAATCAACTACAGTGGGACAGTGCACCAAGGTCCTCTAATGAAGTTAAGCCTTATGATTAAGGCATTCCATCTGAGTTAAAAATAATAGATATTTAATAATAAAAAAAATAAAATCAATAAATAAATAAATAAAA
>JAHWFO010080555.1:1147477-1174392 GCA_023313115.1 Rhysida immarginata | reverse complement strand
ATAGCCTCTATCCGAAACGTCAGCTTTTTATTTTATTTATTTATTTATTTTATTTTATTTTTTATTAAATATCTATTGTTTATTGTATTCCAGGGTTTTTGTGTCGTCCTTCTTTCCTACATCCATCATCTGAGGAAAAAAGATTTCAACTTAATTTTAATGTACGTATATTATGTATAGGGTGTTGCAAATAAATATAGGGCAGTACTGCTGGGTAGCCTATCCGCTCATCATCATATTTCGACCATTGTTAATAACATTTCTACCAATAACAAGCCCTAAATTTGATTCGCGGATAGGCTACCCGGCAGTACTGCCCTATATTTATTTGCAGCACCCTATATACGTAATTTACAATCATTACAAATATTTTGTTGAGGTCTGTCGTTTCTGCCCTGCACGCATGATGTATGGCTCCCCATTGTCACTCTTGTCCACTTGGTCATTTAGAAGTTGACATTATCATCAACTATAACTCTATAAATAAAAAAATAATAAGCAGTCTAAAAAGCAGTTAAAACTGGTATGAAGTGACTTTACTGTTCCGACTTTGTTAACCTTCCAGTCGTTCTTAGTGGGAGACGCTCTTTCGTATTTCGACTTGGACAAGTATTATGTGAGTCTTTGAAAGCTTTGACTTAGTTCAGTGCGGCATTTAATCCTTATCGAAAATATAGGCATTAACTGTGAATAAGAAGGAACTCAATGAAACTCAAAAATTTACTGTTAACCCTCAAAGTCCTCCGATTGCTGCTTAATACAGTCGAAATGGCATTCATTGGGACGATTCAGGGATAGTATTTGTTTATGACGCGAGGATCACTTCCGCTTCTTGATTGTAACATTTAACCTTTGGAGAGAATGAACGAGTGAAATTAAGAAAAACGGATTAAAGAGAGGTGAGGGCAAGTTACGTAAAAAAAACAACAAAACATAGTAGATAGGCACGGGATCGTTGGTTGAGCGACTGTTAAAGAAACAGGTGTTTTGATTAAAAATGGACGGTGAAGGAAACCCCATTGGCACACAGTAAGGAAGGTTATGTTGGGGATGGCGTGATGTTACTTGTTAACGGACCAGTCCGCATTCTGGCACTGCCTTATATCGTCGGATTTTTTTTTTATTGTCGTTGCTGTTGTTAACGTTGCAAAATCTTTCCCTTTGCCGGTCGGTCTTTCGACATTTCACGGGCGGACACGAGTCCAGTTTTCTTTAGATGACGTAAGAGTCGGAGAGAAAAAGAGATTTTTTTTCTTCTTTTTCTAAAGGGAGTAGGGGAAAGAAGAAGGGAAAAAAAGAGCCTGAAAGTGTTAAAAAAAATTGCAACTCATCGAAACGAGAAGTCTCTATTGTCAGTGTGAAGGGGAAAGGAGAATAAAAGAGCAATTCGTTTTTTTTAATGTTTTTTTTTTTTAAATCTTCCCTCTCGTTCTGTTTAAGAAATAAGATTTAAAATGCCCTTGCTGTTGTTGCTGTTGTCGGAGGGAGGTTGGAGATGGAAGTTGAGAAAAGATTAATGGACGGTTTGACTTTGGGCGGTTGAAAATAAAAAGAAGAGAATAACATGGAGGGGTTAGGATTGTTAGACTAAAAAAAAACAAAACCCCATGTTCAACGTGGCAGTCATTTTTGTGTAAACGATGAACTGATTCAACAATATTCCTTTAACGAACAATATTTTGAAACTGTTTCATTTTCTCACTAACTCGATAGCTTGGATAAACTAAGAAGAAAAAGATGCCAAGGAAATTGTGGATACAGACTGCAATAAAAACGAAAAGGTAGACACTTCCACAAAGTTTTAATTAACACCACGCTTGGTTAATAGTACAGTCAGGCTGTGGAATTTATACTTTTTGGTGGGTTGTTTGGATTTAATATTGCCAAATCGAATATAAATCGCAAGAAACTATGTAAATAATTGAAAATAATGATAATTTCGCATTGAATTACAAAAATACTCTATTTGCAGAGTGTACGTGAAAATGTGAGAGGTGTAGTGTTAGTAATGTGTCGATTAGATCGCCATTCAATAATGAGCGATAAATCTAATCAAGACTTTATTACAACTCTTGGACATAAGTATTTAATAACGACAAGCTCTGTGTTTCAAAATACTTTTATTCACATAATTCACTAATTTAGAAACAAAATAAACCAATAAAATTTAATACAGAAACAAAAAAAATAATTTTTTATAATATTAAGTGAACTTTTCTGCTCATTAACAAAAACTTAGAATGTGACAGTAAATTAAACATATTCAAGGCTGGACAAAAATATTTAATACTAAAGCTGCCTGGACAAAAGTATTTAATATCTTAACAAATCAATCAATATTTTAAGTACTAACCGATAATTAGTATTTTGTGCAACCACCTTTGGCTTTAATTACTGCCGTAACTCGCCGTGGCATGATTGCATACAGTTTAGCACACTCAGTTGTACTAATTTCTTGCCAACTATCTCGGATTGCAACTCGCAATTCGTTCAAATTGGTAGGATGTTTAGCATCAATTAATTTTTTGAAAATCAACCAAATATTTTCAATTAGGTTTAAATCAGGACTATTCGCTGGCCAAGTCATTGTCGAAATGTTGTGGATTTCTAAAAATTGTTTGACAAGTCTTGCACGATGGCATGAGGCATTGTCATCTTGAAAGATGAAAGTATCATCATCATCAAAAAAATCATCTAGAGTTGGAATCAGAAAGCGATCTAGTATTTCAACGTACACATCTTTTGTCACTGTTGTTTTAAGGATACACAAACGACCAGGGCCTTTAGCCGTTATACAACCCCAAACCATATTTCCTTGCTTAAATTTTTGTGTACCTCGTATACAGTCATCATGCAACTCTTTGCCTACTCGTCGCCACACATAAACTTGACCACCATCTCCAAGTCCAAGACACACACGGGACTCATCTGAAAAAATAACGTTTTTCCAATCATCTTCGGTCCAGTCTGTTTTGGCTTTGGCCCATTTGTAACGATCCTGCTTCTGACGACGTGACAGGTGAGGCTTTCTTTTAGCTACCGCTCGCTTAAAACCCATTTCGGATAGACGTCGTTTGAGAGTACGGCTTGATGTATGGGCCTGGTATTTCTTCCACTCTATATTCATCTGTTTAGACGATGCTTTACGCATTTGTAGGCAGATTTTCTTCAAAGTCTTATCCTGTCTTTTAGTAGTGATTCTTGGACGACCACTACGTTTCTTGTTTGTCAGTACTTTTTCATTTCGAAAACGCTTTATAATGTTAGAAACTGTTCCTTGGCTACATCCTACAATGGTTGCAATTTCTTTTTGGGTTTTGTTTTCTTTACACAATGTAATTACGAATTTTTTTGCATCTATGGAAAGTTCGCGTGTTTTACCCATGACTTTATTGTTTCAATTGCAATATTATGTGGAAAAAACATTGTTTTTGCTGGGTTTTTTCATTAACATGGTCAAGTCCATTTGATTGTAGAGGTAGTTAAGGATATCAGTTCAGCAAAATTAGAATATTAAGAAGTATTAAATACTTTTGTCCAAGCAGCATCAGTATTAAATATTTTTGTCCAGTATAAATTTAACTTAATATTTTTTTATTATTTAACTTGTTACTACTAGATAACGTTCTTAATGTAAATTTGTAAAGAATCATGCCTTTTATCAATGCGTAAATTTTTGTTTAATTTTTAGTTTGTTTATTGTTTTTTTAAGCGAGTTGATTGTTTGTTGAAATGGTAAGGCAACTGATATTAAATACTTATGTCCAAGAGTTGTATTATTTATACACAGCTTATCTACTTTGTGTATTTATATAAAAATTACACTAAAATATTTTACACAGTCCAGTCACATTAATGTGACCATCCGCTACGTTCAACATCAGCGGAAAATGGTTACGTCCAGAAGGTACGTAACAGTATCAGAGGTGGGGGGGGGGTATAGGAAGGGTGTCACAGAGAAGCAGAAAACGTTGCAATTGTTGGAGTCATGGCGAAACGTAGCAATTTATCCGACCTCCTAAAGGGCATGGTCAACGGCTTCCGAGCCAAGAATGGCAGTATTTCAGAAACGGCTAGTTTTGTGAACTGTTCGCGTGCCGCCGTGGTGAAAGTGTACCGTGCATGGCAGAATGGCAATACCCAAAATTAGCAACGTGCCCAAGTGTGGGCTATCACGTGCCATAGATGACAGAGATGAACGACGGCTACGGAGATGACAGCGAACGTTTCTGCGTATGGGGCTCCGCAGCAGACGGCTGGTTCGTGCACCAAAGCCGACGGCTGCTCACTGGCGACAAAGACTGACATTTGCACGCCAGTACCGCAACTGGACTGCAACAGAGTGGCGAAAGATGGCTTTTTCCGATGAATCCATCGGACAGATGGGCGATGGCGTGTACGGCATTCAGCGTCAGAAAACAAACACGTGCCGCAAGGGTCTAGACCGGAGGAGGCATTGTTATGGTCTGGGGAATGTTTTCATGGCATCTCCTGGGTGCATTCATCATTGTGGACGGCACCATGGATCAATGAAAGTACGCATCTGTTCTTTCGGACCATGTCCACCCCTACATGCAGATTGTGTTTCCTCAGCACGATGGCATCTTCCAGCAGGACTATGCGACGTGCCATACAGCGCGCAGTGTCCGTGCGTGGTTCGAAAAGCACGAGGATGCGTTTACGGTACTCCCCTGGCCCCCAAACTCTCCGGATTTAAAAAGTCGGCCGTAGCCTACGAAAAAGACAGGCCCCGGCCAGACAGGCACCACCTAAAGAGAAAGCCTGAGCGCGCTAACGTCATACATTGTTAAAACGTCATAGGTAGTCATCTTTAATCGCATTTCTACCCCATAGAGCATCTGTGGGACCATCTCGATCGGGTAGTTCGCGCCATGGATTCTCCACCGCGCAACCTACGGCAGCTCGCCACAGAGCTGGAGTCGGCATGGCTTCACATCCCTGTCAATACCTTCCAGAACCTTATTGACTCTCTTCCTGTTCGTCTCGCAGCTGTCCGCTCCCAGCGAAAGGTGGTTATTCTGGCTACTGACAGGTGATCACATTAATGTGACTGGACTATGTATAATGTAAGTTGTTGTATTTGCTATTTTAATCCAAAGTCTTTTAGCTGCACTAGCTATAATGACTTATTAATTGACGTTTATTTCATGTCGCATTTATTTCCTATGTGAGTAAAATATCCTTTGTTGGGATGCAACTTTAAATAATAATAATAATAATTTCATCACCAAAAGATGGATAATAAAGTTTCCTAAACAAGATTTACCTACCAGTAGACTCCATTCGATTTTGTCAGCATTATTTCAAATTGTAAGTTACTCAATATATTGTAATATTCAGTATTGCCATTTCGTCGCCTATTCTTGGAACCCGTCACGAATGAAGATGCCATTGATTGAGTTCTTATTTTGTTATCGTGAAATTGTGGATGAAAATTCTCTTCACCATTTCATTGACACATTTCTTGGCATTCTTTAATTTTGAACTCGATCTAAGCTCGTGGTATCCTAAAGAATTAAGTGAAACCGCTAAATCCTATTCTATCAAAATTCTCCAATTGAAAACGATAAATTTGATTTGGTAAATATATTTGGTAAAGATCAATGTAGTTCCAGGAAAGTCTGTGAATATCAATTTTTTTGTGTCATATGATAAAGCAGCACTACAGGACAGGTGCTCGTGTCTGTGTTTTGAAGACAACCAAATGAGGATTTTTCAATGCCGGACATCAGAATCGGGTTAAGTTGACGGCGTATTTTGAAGAGAGAAAAGACTTTCCTACTTTGTTGATCAGTAATTTTGGTGGAGAACAACGCCATTTTTTTTCTGATTAACCGTGGAACAGAAAAGCTTTGCAACCAAAGCAAAATTATATACAGGCGGAATGTCCACAAAGTATTTATACAATTTTATAAATTTATTAACAGCGGGTTGCTGTTAATAAAAAGAATTCATAATAAAAATCCATATCTGAAATTCTAAACAATGAAATAAAAAGGTGACTGTACACAATTTGTACAGTATAAATAATTGATAAAAAGATGGTGAATATTAATTTAACTTCATGTGGAATTTATGTATGGAATAATTTGTTTACCATATCACAACATGGGTTTTTACGCGATTTACATGATTTTCAGGTTTAAGTCTTTCTACAAGAGTTTGCTTCGTAGGAACATTATCGTAGTGACGTCGCTCGTCTGCTGGTTGAAGAGTGAATCGTAGCGGGCGGGCGGTTGAAGTTAGTTTAAGGTTGCATCTCCGGATCGTATCACGTGCGATCTCCCACAATCTTAACGCCCAGATTCCGATAAGGTGTGGAATCGGAAGATGTTGTTATTGTTCTTGTTGTTATTGGTGGTGGTGTTCTCCTTTTCCCTCTTGTTTCAGTCTCAGAGTTGTTATCGCTTTTGGCGGCTCGATCATTTTCTCCTTTTCCCCGGCGGTGATCGTTTCAGTAAAGAGAGGGGGTGCTCAAGAGGTGGGGGCGTGTGTCACGTGACTGATAAGGTGGAGAGGTTTCGCTCTCTTGTTCGCCCGATTGCCTTCGATTGCATGCGCTCTCTGATCTAATAGATGGCACCTTTAATCGTACGTGATGAGCCGGCATGCGCGCACCGACTAAACATCAACGCCAGAATCATCTTCCCAAACCTCTAACCCCTTAACCCCCCCTTCCCTTTCCACCTCTCTCTTCCCATTGAAGAGAGAGGTGGAAAGGGAAGGGGGGGCGAACCCGGTACTGTATATACATTTTGGCTTCGCTCTGCTATTGCTTGTCTAAGTTTTTTAACGAAATCTCAACAACAACGTAATGACCCTTCCATTGATTTTACAAGCTCATCAATAATGCTTAAGGTCATTTGAAGGTTTTGCGCCAAAGTATGAATAATATTGTGTTCTGCTAAGGCATGGAGAGTAGATGTAAAAAAAAAAAAATTGAAAAAATGGCGCTTTTATTATATGAGCGAGGAAAAGCTTACTACTATTGTATATATATTTCATTATTTATTTATTCCTTCGGATAAACCAGGATCCGGTCGAAAGCATTGTCTGGATAAAAAAGAAGTTTATAAAATTATGATCGTTCTTTCAGGTCATATGATTTGCTATCTCTGAGAACAGATGGATATGTATACAAGTACGTTGGAGCAATGGTATAATCATGACTATTTGTATTTAGTATAAGCCGTTTACAAAATTGGTATTTTATATTGAAATAACTGAAAAGACCAACGTAGCAGGAACGTCGATTTTTTTTTTTATTATCACCTTAAACGTTTCGTTAAGATCATCTTAAGAATTTTACAGATGTTGGAATTAACAGTGAAGATAATTAATTTTGCTTGCTGCTTGTTGAATACTGTTACTTATAGAGCATTTTTATTATAACAACTAGTTCAATCTCCTTAAAAAGTAAAGTCATATAGTGATAATTTTTCACTATATCTGCATTTAATAATACTGTACATGGCGCTTCTTTGTTTGATAAATTTGGTCAACATCGCCATTTTTAAGAGTTGTCCCATAATTTGATTTTAAACTGTGTTCGAGTTATTTTTTGAGTTAGAAATCAACAAATCCAAAACCTGGGTGATGTAAAATCATGGGCAAACAGACAAGCAAAATAATAAACAAGAAAGAAAGAAAGAAAACCTCACCTACTTTCGAATTTTTCTATTTGCCATTGTACCGAGTTGCATTCAAAATCGTTTATTCTTAATTAATTATAATATTAGAGATTATAGAAATCTTGACAGTTAACTTTGACAAGCAATGGATTTTATTTTGAAAATTTCGAACACTGAGCCCAGGACAGTGGCAACACTGAACAAATTTTATGACGACTGATGTATGAAATAAGTATACGTTGTAAGTGCATCAAAATAAGGCCCAATTCGGTTTAAAGAATACATAAAATTTTTTTTAATATTAAATTTTAAAAAGAAAATATTACATAATAAAATAAATGCGCCACCACACTTTTACATTTTTTTATAAATTAGATTTTTTACTTTTTACTACACTTTTTAAGGTGAAAGTGTGTGCTTTAAAATTTTTATTTTATATATTTTATTTTATTCTTTTTAGTCTTTATTTAAAAAGAAAATAAGCT
Source organism: Rhysida immarginata (assembly GCA_023313115.1). Classification (NCBI taxonomy): domain Eukaryota; kingdom Metazoa; phylum Arthropoda; class Chilopoda; order Scolopendromorpha; family Scolopendridae; genus Rhysida; species Rhysida immarginata. The sequence goes on along the minus strand of JAHWFO010080555.1, from coordinate 1,166,255 downwards.
TTTAGATGATAACTACAAAACCATAAAAACTTTGCTTGAAAATCAGCCCAGTCGGCCACGTCTGATCTCGGGAAAGCGTTTACAATCATAAACAATGCTCTCCACAATCAACAACTTTGCTAGCATTGATAATTAAATTAACAACAGTTACATAAGACAGTTAACAACGATAACAATAAACAACAATACTGGCAGTCGTTACGTCATGATTGCACTGTATACATATTAAACTTAAATATTAAATAACTTAGGAATAAACAGAAGACTATAGTGAGACTAACGATTGAAACATGCATTGTAATCGATAAGACGCCGTTGGGGACAGTTACAGAGCTCTAGGTAGTCAGGAAGGGGGCAAAATATTGATTACAAAATTTGAGCACAAACACACAAACAAGTCCAAGTCAAGTTCAATGAAAGTGTGTATTAATAACAAGAAAACTTATGTCTTGAGTCCGAAATTAACAAATCTTCTATGACAGATTTATTAAGATAATGTAGGGCATTCATAATCAGTAGATTGGCCACCAGATGGCGCCATGTGTGGCGAGAGATTCTGTGGAACCCTTTTCTTTGCGTGTGTGGTCGATAAACTTGCACATGGATTTCTAAGTCCTTCAAGTTAACACGCCCAGCCATCTGGGCCATCTAAGTTCCATTTTTCATCAGTAAAAATGACTTTTCCATTCTTATGTCCAGAACGTGGTCACATGCCCACTCTCTTCTTGCAAGAGTGAGGTTTTTTGCACACACTTTTATAGATAAAAGTAGGTGTTTCTTTGAGGCGATTGTGCACAGTACTCTTAGAACATTCGCCTTGAAAATTAGTGCTATTTCTCTCACTGATAGAGAAGGTTATGTTGCAAATCGAATTATCTTCTGATCAGCCCGTGCAGTGACTAAAACTTGATCGTCCAGAACGTGATTTTGCCTTTCACTTGTCGCCTTTTTCATTATTTTGTATAATCCAGAGATTGATTTACCAATGGATGCAGCTATTTCCTTCACAGTTGCTCCTTCAGACTTCATTTTCCAAATTTTTATCATTTGTTCTGCAGTAAATTATTTATTTTCACCCATTGCTCAAATGTGAAAAGAATTGTTGGTACAATCAGCTTTATAAAGGACAAAGAATAAGCTGTCTCTTGCAAATGAAATGGAAGGTATTATTATTGTGATGTGGATAAGAGTTTTTTTATCCAGACTTTCTGGACAACAAGTTTTTGGATAAATTTGCATAACTTGTGAAATAATTGAAGAAATCATTCACGAATTCATTGTAATTTTGCTTGAACTATACAGGGTGAGTCAAAAGTCTGTACCCCCCCCCTCCTTCTATCTTGGATACAAATGTAGTTATGCAAATTTCAATAAATGGAGTGAATAGGAAGTGGGGGGTGGTCTTTCTCAAGGTGGCATAGTGTTCTCAACATGCAAATATTAGGAAATATGCGAATCGTATCTACTAAACCGTAGGAGATACACAAAAAAAATTACGAACTTGTTCAGCATCAAATAATTTTTCAAAATTTGATGAACGGATCACCCAAAAACCATATTGAAATCTCTGCAATTGGGCAGTCGGCTCTTGTATTATTTGTTGCTTACAAACAGTCAAGTGTACAAATTGTCTTTACAATCAGTCCACAAAATGTTCAATGTGACGTCCATCTGCACCCTAACATAATTCTGCACGGCATTTCAACGATGCCATTACATTATTGCCCTGCATGCTTCTTGAAAGTGCATTGTGTGGTCTCTGACATAGCTCCACAGGAAAAAATCAAGCGGCGTCAGATCAGGTGAGCGTGGTGGCCGATGAATTGATCCTCAGCAAACGTTCGCGAACGATTAATCCGTAATGTGTTGTTGCTCCTAATACTGATATCACATGTGCTGGTAAGAGGCTAGTGGCAAAGCATCAACAGAATCCGTCACTACAATGTTGAGAATCTCATCCCTGTAGCGTTCAGCTGTGAGAGTTCCTTCATAAAAATATGGTCCCACAATGGAGTCATTGTACATCCACACGTTAAAATTATCCTCCATTTCACTTGATGTGTTGCTTCTGGCATCCATCGAGGATTCTCTTCTGCCCATTAATGAAGATTGTGCCTGTTGACAACTCCATCGCGGAAAAACTGGGTTTCATCTGACCATAACACCTCGTCAATAAAGTTTGGGTTATCATCAAGGCGACAAAGAAACCAGTTGCAGAAGGTGGTGGAACTGATGTAATCGGACGTCAATAGAAACGATGTTCATGCAGGATCCTAATGACAGTTCGTTGAGAAGAGCCAGTAACTGCTGCCAAGTTTGCTATTGTAGTTTCCTCATCAGTCTATGTCCTTTGTCGACCTTGACGCTGATGCTGATGGACAGTTCCTGTATTTAGAAACCGTTGTACAATTTGTTTGATTGCACGACGGGTTGGATGGCGTTGATTAGGGTATCTTTCTTGGTACAACCTAACTGTTGCATGATGGTTTTGCCTTTTCTCACCAGAGCAGAAAACCATGTTTAGCATTTCCTGAGGAGTGTGCTGTGTCATCGTGCTTTGGTCTGATCTTGTTTCAGCTTCATCATGCCAATTGCACAGGAAACTGGTGTCTTCACGGTAATTTGTGGAACTATCTAGAACAAGATATGGATACGAGATGAAATAATTTGCATGCTTGGCAAGTGTTATTAAGTAGAAAATACAACTTATTAGTTACTCCTGGAACTTGAACCCAAGATCTTTAGACTCTTGGGTTCCTCAATTTTGAAAGGAATCAAGGTATTAACGTTGCAGAGATTGCAATGACGTTTTTGGGTGATCCGTTCATCGAATTTTGAATTTTTTTTTTGTTGCTTATTTGATTCTGAACAAGTATTTATAATTTCATTTTTGTGTTTTTCGTACGGTTTAGTAGATACGATTTGCATATGTCCTAATTTGCATGTTGACAACACTTAAGTGCCAGCATGAGAAAGACCACCCTCAACTGCCTATTCAGTCCTTTTATTGGAATTTGCATAACTACTGTCCGGGACTCAAGAGAAGACCTCTGAGTTGCACAATTCCACCACTACACGGCAGAAACGTTTGGGCGAGTTCATTTCTAAAAAGGTTGGACAGGGATGTTGCAATTGTTGTCATATTTTTCTTCAGCGTCGCATATTGTCTTTTCTCGTGTCTGCGTTATTTTAGTTGTGCGCGTGCTTTAGACAACAATTGCCGGAGAAAAATATGACAACAATTGCAATATCCCTATCCAACCTTTTTAGAAATGAACTCACTCAAACGTTTCTGTCGTGTAGTGGTGGAATTGTTCAACTCAGAGGTGCATGCTTTACTTACAATGCAACATATGGCATAGGTACATTTGAAATAAGGCAAAATGCTGCCTGTGCTGAGGGTATTGGTCCATCTTTCCCACAAGGTCGGTCACATGACTGTGTGTGCCCTTAGTTTTCAGAAATTTGAAAAATAAAATTGAAGGATAGAATTCAAAACTTTAATATTAAAAATCAACAATAAAAATCTAAGAAAAATAAAACCCATTTCTAAGTCAGGATTATTTTAATAATTACATAATTTGCTCATTATAATTATGAGCTCATTTAGACGTCCGATTTCATGTATAAATCATTTCCATTTTTGGGAGGGGATAGGTAGGCGGATAGGAAACCGCTCCTTCCTTTTCTATCATGGCTTCGAAACATCCTATCCGTTCAACATTGTATAAGAGAAAGAAATATGTCAGTTTATTTAATGGTCTGTGCGTTGCAGTGGGAAACGTTCTGCATTTTAGGCAGAAGGATGCGTATTCAAATCCCTGCAAGAGCATAATTTTTCCCGTCACCTTTCATGCAGAAAAAGTATTTGCTCCAATTTTTTTCAGGCGCAAATAGAATCTAAAATCTATTATTTTCGACCTCGTCTCCTCGATCTATGCGACTAGACGTGACTCTTATACCGCGGCTTACACTTTCTGTATCTTCTGGTGCAGAATTATTTCCACGGTCAGTGGAAACATCTTCAGGAGCAGGTTTTGAAGGATGTGTCTATACTTGTAACAGTGGGCTTTCATCACATGCCATTGCATAAAAGCGCTGAAATCAAAGTTTTCTGGCACCAACTGCATTTGAAAAATGAGGTAATCTGGCAATCATCAACCGAGAAGTTGCAGGACCTTCCTTGAATTGAAAACACGCATCCCGAACGTTCTTATAATATGGCTTGTTCTCTTATATTCCAGCTTCATACCATACGTGTTCAATATGTGGTCAGAACACTGGTGCAGAGAGAATTAAATGCACAAGGCGAACACACCTTAATTTGCTGTTCGGTCTAATATTTGCACCTCTTCATCTTCACCATGCAGTATAATAAAATTGGCAATAATTATTAAACTTCTCTGTTAAAACCCGTGTCACACGGTTGGCAAGTCTTCCAGAACAGTGATTGTCTTGCAATCTGGCAGTCTTTTTGCCGTCAAATCTTGAGTAAAGGTTAACGTGCCTTCTTTATATTGTATTTATAGCCTTTTTGTTTCAATAATTTATTTTTAATTTTAATAATTTAACTTTAATAATGTTAATTTAATTTTAATTTAATATTATATTTAGCGTTAATATCGAAACTGTAAAAATTGAAATATTGCGTTTTTCCTGATTTCTTGTCTTGTAATTTTTATTATTTCATGCGGTGCATATTTAATGTGTTCATTCTACCGCATGAAAGAATGATTGGTTCAGAAGAAATACATAGAGGTGTTGCAATAAAATGTCTGCCAGAAACACATCGGATTTTTTCTCCAACATAATTTTTCACAGGCAAAAAGCTTACTCCATCCATTTTTCACCGAAAATAAGAACAAAAAATTGTCTCTTTTGGAGGAGTATTTTTCAAATAAACGTGAACTTTTTACATTGAAATATTCTGGCAGCCATTTTATTTCCTGTTTTCGAAAGCGACAGTAACCCCATCTGTCGGTCGGTTGGTTCTCGAATTGCACTTATTAGTGAAAATAGTCTTCATAGGATTTTTATATGCAACACCTCTATGTATTTCTTTTGTTTTTTTTCTATGTTTAAAGGAATAGAGATTTTAAATAGACATTAGCGGGCTTTATTTCTATTAATGATCACAGGTAACTACAAAAAAAATTGTATTTAATTTTTATTTTATTTTTCTATAAGAGGGGCTAAATCGTCTTCAAATGAACTTGATAAATTAAAATACAATAAAATAAACAGAAGTGAAAGCCTATATCGACCTTGACTGTGTCCCAAGAAGGTTTAGGCTGATGACCACATGCGTAATGGATAAGTCGAACATTTCACTTGGGCCTTATCAGATTATGGAACACTACACGCGTATGTCAGTATCTGTGTTTCAAGTGCATATACGATTCCGTGCAGATGTTAATGGCTACCTTCGCTTCCGTTTTGATTGAGTAATCATCTCTTATTAAGTGCGTCTTCTAAATGGTTTGCGGAAGGTGATGGTAAATGAATAATGGAAAATAATGAGATGTTTTCAAGAGGGCATTTTAAATAAATTCCAAAAAGGCGCAAATTAGAAAATGACGTGCGTGTCTCCGTTTTGCACGGGCATTACATCCCTTCCCCACCTGTTATCTTTACCACCTGTAGGGAGATTTACCTCGTTTGCTCTTTTGTTTTCTGCGCGTGTCTCTTGTCATTGTCGTTCGAGTCGAGTTCATTCATCTTCCTTTCCGACAACCTTTCTTTGTCCCTCTAATTTGTAAATGGACACTCGCCGATAGGAGTGTCTAATTTTCTCATCAGTTTCATATTAAAAACAGTGATTAATTTGGTGTCGAATTTGAAGCTCCCGTGCAGGCAGCCTTTTCTATTAGCTATTCTTCTTTCAGGTGAAGTGTTTCGGAATATAAAGAACGAGGTCATTCGTAAAAGAAAAAAAAGAAAAAAAAGGTGAAAACCGAAAATGAAACCGTACAAACCATCTTCTGTAAAAGAATTGTTCCAGTGTCCTTGGAAAAGGTTTTAAACTCATGGAACCTTTGACAGCAGTGGATAAGACGCGAGGAGTAAGCGTTTGCATAAGGACTCTAGCCAAATCTCGGTTGATCCATAAATATCTAAGGCATTGTTAAATCTAAATCGATACTTTCATTAAATCATTAGAGTCTTTTGCAGAGTCTCAGCAGAATCCTTATAAAACAGGAACACGTCAGTTTGAGCTGTGCGTTTTATGATGATATATTAATTTAGACAATCTTCTGATAAGTACATTCAAAAGATGTCCAATAAGATGGACATTGATGAACGCGCAGAATGTTTTCAACTGCCCGGCAGTAAAGGCTCAGACCGGGCACGACAAACGAGAGAGAGTGAGAGAAAATTCACCATCCGTCTCTGTTCGATTTAAGTGGTCAAATATATGCTGTATGTGCATGTTGCAGGGTTTTTTTGGTAAGGATTAAGCGAGCCGAAGCCATAATGTGTTTGATTTCGTGTCGGTCGAGTGAACGTCATTTAAATTCCCTCGGTCGGTGGAAGAGAAAAGGTTTGAGGGTGGTGGTGGTGGTGGATGGGTAATTAGCGATGGAGAGGGTTTTGTAATTTTATGATGAGCTCGTTTAACATGCACAAAAGAAATTGGAGCTTTTCGTTCTTGTCGAGCGTTTAGTTTCGAGCGTTACAAAAGCAAGAGATTCGATTAATTCTTGTTCTCTTTGTACCAAGAATGAATCTTTTGCAAATAACTGGTAACGCGGTGGGGGAGGCGGGGATAATTTTCTCGATTCTTTTATTATTAATTAGCATTTTATTACGTTATCATTGATCGCTGTTAAAGTCTGTCTTGCGTTGTGTTTCAGGGTTTTTGTAAAAAAAAATTTAAATAAGGAAAGAGTTTTCCTTTTATCGATACAAATTGAGTTAAGATTTTCCGTTTTCGCTTGAGTAAGCGCTTAATAAGGCGGAGAAAGAGAGAGAGAAGGAGGAGGTGAAAAGAATTTTTCTTGTTTCCTCATTTAACTTTGTTTTAAATGGAAAAGAAAATTGTTTTCAGTTGAGCTTTGATTTTTGACGTGTTATAACTGAATTATTTCCGGCGAAGAACGAGGCGGAGGAGGAAGCGGGAACGGTGATTCGATTTAAATGGAGTGCGCGAAATTTTCCGTGTAACTGCTTGTTTGTTTGTTTATTAATTCAGCCCCCTCCCCTTGCGCCCGTCTTCGTTGCGTGCAAACGCTGTCGAGCTCTACATATGTACTCGTATAGAGAGAACAATCGACATGTATTCCCTTGAACATGACGAGACTTCTCGATGAAAACAGAATTTAAGCAGTGAAATCGGTTTTTGACGGATTATTGATGTTCATTGTCTTTGCGCAAGAGTCGTACTGGTTGGACGTTGGAGCGATTTCATTTGTGACATTGGCTTCTTCCTCCGCCCTAATACTCCCTATCACACGCATGTTAGCATTTTATCAATTAATTTTTATTTGAAAGAGAATAGAAATGGAATTTCCCATGTTATGGATTTGGGTTCACCCCGAAAGCCTATCCGATTATGTACTCTCATTCAAGCTGTTGCCTTCCTTTGATGGAGGCAGATTCGTGTTTGTTTCGAAGAAAGATGGCATTTAACATCTCTGTCAACAGAAACAGAAGCTGCTGATCTTCTTCTTCAGTTGTAGCGGAATGGCCGGCATGAAAACAAACCAAAGAGGTTTGTGGAAGAGAGAGAGAGAGAGAGAGAGAGAGAGAGAGAGGAGGGAGAGGTGGGTAGAGGTAGGTGGTAATGCGAATTGCAGGTACGTGGCGGTAAAAGGATCTTATCTGCACGAGGTGGTGGCACGTGCTCTGGCATCTGCCAGATCGACCTTTGGCGGCACTGATGACCCCGCCCCGGTCACCTTTAATGACCGGGATACGAGCAGCCGCCTCACCCCCCCCCCCCCTTGTCCATTCTCGATCGAGGCTGTTTCTCTTCCTCTAGTGGTCGAATCGTTCGTTAACGGCTCTACTCTGTTGTCGCGCTCGATTGTGTTTGCTGTCGATGGACAAGGTGAAGACTGGGGCGTTCGGCTGGTTAGCAGGATAGGCAACAACCGAAGGAGATTGCAAAGTGTGATGGCGATCGCCTTACAATGTCGGTGGTTGGTAGAGTGAATTCCCCCTTTTCCCAATCCCCGCTCTTTCTCTGGCTGCTTGGCTCTGTCGCTAGGTGCTTCGTCGTCAGAATTCGCCTGAGAATTAAATAAACAGTTTATTTATTTACACTGTATTTAAAATCGGAAAGTTTTGAGCTCCCTCGTAAGGACTGTTTTTAAATGGACATTGTGGGATTCCGTGTGAAGTGTTCTAAGTTACTGTTTAGCTTTTGCATTTAAATTAGGCGACGAAGAACGTGTGGCGCGCATTATGCCCGATGACTGAGTCGCCCACGTAACTGAATTACGTTGGCCAATTATGCTTGGGACTTGGTCCGGAACGGGCGTTGCACTCAGTCCCTGCAGATTTGCTCCATTACCGTTTTACTTTAAAATTAAAATAAAAATATCTCTATTTCATTTCAAAATAGTGCCACGTTTTTTGCATTTATTTTCTTACATAATTTTAGTAATGGAGTTAAACTTTAATTTCAAATTCAGTTTGAAGTTGACCTGCAGGGCTTCCGTCTTCACTTTAAATGCGAAAATGTGGACCTCATTATTAGAAGTTCTGTTTATATTTCGTTTATCCAGTAGTGTTCATTACGGAAAATATACAAATAAACCTTTTGGCTTCAGGATTAAACTTCAAATTAGAATCTATTACGTGGATATATTGCTGCTTCTTTTTCCATTTTTTGTTAGGAAGTTTAGTGTTTTTGTGTTTTCTTAAAAATAAATTTAACATTAAACTATTATAATTAAACAACTGAAAACAGCGGTGAAGATTACGAAGCTAGAACTTTGAAACACTTAAAGATTTTACCACAAGGCACAATAGAAATTATCATGTAATTTTTGTTAAATTCTGTTAAACAACGTTGCTTCAACTTTAAAAAGTACTGCATGCAATTTACTTTTTTTTTTAATTATTATTTGGCCTATGTACGAGGGGAGATCAAAAAGTAAGTTGCACTAACTCGCCGCAGGAGCGCGCTGTGTGTCGCAATCTTGGGCAAAGCGGAGAAAGGGACATTAACTGCGCAGACGTCGGATAGGACGGTTGCTGTAGTTTCCCGTCGTGTTTTGTGTGATTAGCGGGCTAAAAGCAATGGCGCGTCAACTGGATGTCCACTCTAAACTTGAGGTGCGAGCAGCAATCCGATTTCTATGGGCCAAACGTGCGAACTGCTGCAGCGATTCAATGGGAGGTTTGGCAGCATCCTCCATACAGTCCCGACTTAGCGCCATCCGACTTTTATCTTTTCGGTAAGCTCAAAACGGAACTCGGTGGACAACGATTTCGAAACTATGAGGAGGTGAAAGCGGCTGTCACCGTGTGGTTACAAAACGCTGGAGGATATTTCTATGCATCCGGAATCGAAAAGTTGGTTGATCTTTCGGATAAATGTTTAGGGTAGAATTAGTTACATCTACCATTTACTGAAAGAATTTTAGTAACGATTAAAGACTTGTTAACCTGTGTCTTCGTGTCTAATTTCGTATACGAATATTGCATAGAGCGCCATTCCATGCTGGTGGTGACCTTTTGAACTAATTTTTTTTTTGGTGGATATGAACTTCCCATGCCCACTTGTATAATATTACCAAGTAGTTTTTTTTTTATGGCCATGTCAAAATGGAACTTTAATTATAAAGACCCTGTATTTTGTTATTTATGACAACTGTAATAGGTCACTTTATTTTTCAAACAAAATCCTGCTAATCCTTATCTCTCAGGAGTTCGAATGGTCTCGGGCCCGGCCAACTCTTGGATTTTCGACAGTTTAATATAATTGGGGGCCTCATAAAACCGTCTCGCATTCCATATCGATTACAGTTTGAGATTTGAAAAAAAATTAGGGGAAAAGTCGTTTGCTCCCTTTGGAGTGTTATTTAACGAATGGGAATAATATGAAATCGCTCGGGGACCGTGCTCTAAAGGCAAGAAGAGTCGCCGAGTACTCTTTCCTTCTTTTTATTTACCCAACCCATACAAATCCCGTATGTTTCCTTAGCTAGGGAAAAAAAATCATAGGAGGATGGAATGAATTCTTATCTTGTCTGGAATTGCTTCACGTCCCATTACTTGCGGAGGTTGCTGTTGCTTCTGGACAATGTTCTCTCTCGGTGATGTTCGTCAGAAAAGGGGGGGGGGGCAAGCTCCTCTTCTTTCTTCTTTATTTTTTTTACGGAAGGGTTAAGAAAAGAGATGGGATGAATTACACGCCTCGCTTGGCAGACTCTCTTTATTCGTTTTCTTTCTATCCCATTCAACGAGTGGGGAAGGAAAAGAAAAAGAAATACCTCCCTGTTCCTGGAATATTTTTTATTATGGTGTTTGAAGCCGAGATTTTCATCATTTTCTTTCATAATTAAAAGGAATCTTGGAGCTTAGGAATCCAAAATGTCATTTTTGAGTATTTGCGGCATTTTTAAAAGTAACATCTTAGATACTTGTAAAAAGGCAAAAATAATGCCGTTGTTTTTAGACTTTTCTAGAACTAAGATATGTGCGTAAGGGAAGGAAAAACCTCTGCTCACAAAAAATATCCGAGATATGAAACGCCAGATGTGTTTTTTTTTGGGGGGGGGGGGAGTTATGGATTTTTCCTTCCTTTACAGGCAAATTTACACCACAGTGGTACTTGTCTTGAGCATCAATGAGTCCCTACATTCTGTTAATGAAACTTTATACAAATTAGAGGATACTTTTTTATAGAACGTCACTTTCTAACAGTTGTTGTTAAGATGTAATAAATGTTAATTTTTCCATCAGTCCAGGATTCTTCAAACATTTGAGATAGAAATTGTTGCCTAGTTACTCTATGAGTGTCGGAGCTTTAATAACGATCAACAATGCAGATCAGCGTAGCGGTCAACGATGTAGATTGACCGCTGGATGGTTTTATACAGTCGGGAAAGCAATAGAATCGGGATCATGTATTAAATAAATGAAAACATTTAATTGCTTACACAATATAGTAAGCCTAAGTTGATGTTACAGTACATAGCATAAGTTTAATGAAAAACTTTTTCGAATTTCTCCCTTTTCTGCTTCCTATACTATGAAGCCTGATTGCAAATGCATCACGTGCCTGTGTTTCTTCTTTCCTTCATTTGTACGTACGTACCAGACTTTCCGACCCAAATCTTTTCATATAAAATCTTTGAATTTCGTTTACACAAGTCGACCAACAACAGAAAAACAACTATTCGATGCTGTAACGCTTTTATCTTCACTCGCAAGTTTTCAATAAACAAAGCTCGCAAACAGCTTTAGTGATCAGGTGTACAAAGACGAACAAGATAGAACGGAAAAGATACAAATAAAACGACTAGAAGCAAAAATTTCAATCGAAGGACATTATCGCTGTAAAAACGAACTAAACACGTCCGTGACCAGCTGAGAATCATTTTTGCCACAGCGATTGTGCTCAATCTGATACCCCTGCAGCAGAGTTTCCATTGAAGGCTTGAACGTAGTACACCCATATCAATCTTCAACCATTACTCCTGACAGACTTTCCAAAGTCCGTCTAATGTACGCGGACATCGGTTTCTCATGGCCCTTTTCAATAACCCAAAGGCACAAAAGTCCATAGGTGAGGCGTCTGGGACTTCACTGGTATCTTCTGAAAGGGTATGAAATGGATTCCCGTTTCTCGCTCCATGCGTTGAAGAAACTGCTGATGTGTGGCTTGATGCCTTTTCCTGGCGGACCCACACCTTGTTTGCGCCTGCCCCGTACAGGGCTGGGATATCCCGGGTGAAAGTAGGTGCCAAAATGTTAGCCTAGTAGTAGGCCGAGTTAATCTTAATCTTTCTATTTACCTTGTGCAGTGTCATTTTACCATTGTACCCATAACCGGCAACAATCATGAAGCCCGGTGGAAAAGTTTCTTTACATTTTCGAAATCTTTAGTGCCTCGTGGATGGTAAAATATTGCTCGGGTTTGTTGCAGTCACTGAGATAAATGAATGCTTCGTCCAATGTGACGATGTATTTCCATTTTTCACCGGCTAGATGGCGCTCATAGAGCTTCCGGCAGTTGGTGCGCCGTTCACTGACATGGCGTGGTAACAGTTTGTGAACGCGGCTCTTACGCTTTTGAAGGTGTACGTCCCGATTGATAATAGTGTTTACAGTGTAAACAAATGTCCCCTGCGTTGGTTTGCAATGTTCTTCTGCGTTGACGAAAGCTCGGACCATCTCTGGTGGACGACTAGTAGAGGGTTGGGGATTGAGCTGTTTTATACCCGCTGGAATGGCTCCACTTCTAGCTAAACCTTTATTGTTTAGTACCTTGTATATCCCATCTTCGACATAGAAAATCCACGCTCCTTGCAGGCCTTTATAACTGCGGAATAACTGTATTTTGCGTCGGAAAGAGCTGTTATGTACTCTTCCCAAAACGGGGCGATTTTCGGCGGCATCATGCAAAATCTGATACTTTGAACAGCGCAGGGAAATAGTTGTTATATAAGTGCCCGTTATCGTGGTATCGCCCTACAATCGGCAGGCGCTTATGCAAATCCTTTTCATAGATCCTAACGACTTCTGTACGTATGTCTTGTCGTTAAAATTTCGATTACTCTAATCAAAAATTTTGGAATGAGATATAAAAAAAATTGATTGAATTGATGTGTTAATGCTTTTTGTATTTTTCTAAAGAAGATAATTTTGCAGTTAAATGTAAGTATTCGTTCGTCTTAGGAACGAACGAAAGAAGAAAAGAAATTTGGAAGTGATACTTTAATGTAAGAACATAATAGGCGACGTCCGTTTCATATATAAAGTTATCTTAGATTATTAACTTTTTTTTTTCTTTTATTTTAGATTAACTTTATCGTCGGCTAAGCAATAAAATGTTTTGATGACGATAGGGTAGGGGGGCAGAAAACATGATCTTCTCGGTTCAGAAACACTGCGTTGAGGTATTTAAAAAGTTAAATTTTTATTGGAAACCCCCTGGTTTCAGCCACAGAAAATAATGATGGTGGTTAATGTTTTTTGTTTCGTTTTTTTTTTTTTTTTTTTTCCTATTTTCCCGTTCTTTCTCGTTTCTGTCTCGTCCTTTTGCGTTCTGTTCTGCAGTCGCTGTCGTCTTCGTATTGATTTGCTTGCAAAAGGGAGAGCCAAGGAAGAGATCGAAAGAGGGGGCAGAAGAAAAGTTGTTGACCTTATTCTTTTTTATTATTACTGATATATAAATTTGCTGGCTTTTTTTTAATATATATACGTATAGATTATTGCTTTTCTTTTAGCGATCACCTTTTTGCCTTTTTTTTTCGTTTCATCCTTTAGTGTTTTTTTCTTCTTTATTTTATTTTTTTCTTTGTTTCGTTTCAAGTCTTCAGTGTGTGTGTGCATGTGCGTGTGTGTGTGTGTGTGTGTTTGACTGTTTGAATTGCATTGAGAACAAGATCACGCATCCTGCTGTGAATTGAAGAAAGTCCTGAAGAGAGGAGAAGAGAAGCAGCTAGGTTTAGGTTTCCTCCCCACCCTTTCTCCCTTCTTTACTTGAGGAAAACTACAAAAAGTAAAAAGAAAAAAAAGGAAGAGAGCGACGAAGGGAGGGAGAGTGGTAGAAAACGAGCGAGAGGCAAAAGAGAAGCTCTTCTCTCTTTCTTGGAAAATGACAAGAAGAATAGTAATCACGCTGTTTCTTTCTTTATACGTTATTCCTGCTTTGAAGAGAAGACAAGGGAAGAGGGGGGGGGGGGGGGCGAGAAAAGCGGAATAAAATAGCGAGAAATTTTTTTTTTCTCTTCTGTTTCACCATTCGAGTTCTGATGAGATTCAAACAATTCCTTTCGGCTGTTGGCAGATGGAATTGAATAAGAGAAAAAAAAAATGCTGAAAAAGTGGAGTGCGCTCAGCTCTACAAGAAGAATACGTTATAAAGATTATTTATTAAAGTTTATTATAAAAGAGTAGAGTGGGGTAAAGAGAGAATTTATTTAAATATTTTGTTCTTGTTTTTAAATGTAGATGCTTCTGTAAGGGTACAAAGAAAACAGGCAATTTATAAGTGTTGTTCAAATTTAACTCGTTCACTTGCGCCTTTATACGAACTTTCTGTATGCGAAAATTTTTTAATTTATACACGTGAAACCTTAGATATAAATAATAAAAATATTAAAAGAAACATAACTGCGGAGAAATTATACATCCACTGAAGTCATTTGTCGTTTTCTTTATTACGAATGAGTCGTGATGACCAATTTGAGAGATAGAATAAATAGTTTAGCCTAAATTCAAGAAACTTAAATCAAAAGGTGACTTAATTTCGAATCTGCAGTCCGAAGCATTGAATCTTGATAATGTATTTAGATTCAACAAACAAATAAATACGTATTTTATAAAGTACATTTATTTATCAATGGAAGAGTCTACAGAATCATGTACAGTCGGGTGCAAAAAAGGTTTAGACTTAAGTCTTAGTTGAGTACATGAATAGCACATCCCAAGCATATACCTACTACCTTGACTAATCTGCCTTGACTCTCATTCAGTCTAATCTGCCTTGACTCTGAGTAAAAGTACCTGATTTTGCAACCGATCATCATCCGGTACGCTCAGTTCCTGCGGAGAAAGTAAAAAACCTTTTTGTACCCGACTGTACTTCGGTAATACTGATTAAGGGCTTATAATCACTGAAGTATGAAATTTAAGAACGGGTATCTAGTCTCTCGATATGACGAGTAAACACGTCTACAGTCCATCCAGCAAAAGAAAAACTGTGTAAAGTCGGGAACTTCAAAATTAGCCAATCAAAGCGATTTAAATCTAAATCTATAGCTTTGATTGGCTAATTTTGAATTTCATTAACGTGACATGGTTTTTCTTTCACTGGATGAACCTTAGGCTTATGTGCGTCTCCTTACTCGCGTTTGTGCTCACAATCGAATGTGAGCACAAACCGGCACGTGCAAGCTTTTCGCAGTATCTAAAATCACAAAACGAATGTATTTTATATGACGAAAAATTAAAATTATTGCATCATCCGTAAGGATTATTGTGCCACCCGTAACGCTTTTTTGGGTAGGAAAGTTATTGTTAACTATAGAGAGGAAGGAATCTGTAGAAATAAATTAAGCACTTCAAAGCGCACAGAAATTCAGCAAGCGCGTAAATTATAAATAAGATGAAGACTTCATTAAGCATCAAAAGATCTAAATATTTCAAAATAATAAATTATGAATTAAATTGTGAGTACTAAAATATATTTATTGTAATGGAAAAGAGTTTATTCCAATACACTAGGATTCATTAGTCTTCATTCAAAACACTGAAAGCAAAACGTTAGGCTATTACGCAAATTGGCTAGGTAAGACAGGCCACCTCCACATCACGGAATATGGTTATCGATGGGGGATATCAGATATGCGGTCGAACATCGATGTCAAGTTTCGATGTTTAAAAAAAACTTCATACGCATAGCAAGCTTGAATTAATTTTTCATTTAGTTCGTTAGTCAAGAATCATCGATGGATTGTGTGAATGTATCGATGTTTTATTAAACATAGAAACCTGACATCGATGTTCGATTGCATGTGTCGTGTATCTCATATTCCCCATTGGCAGCCATGTGGCTATCTGTTACCAAACTTTAAATATCCTATATAATAAACAGCAAGGCACTTTCTTAAGAGCAAAATCGGTACTTCTGCGCATGCGCATTGATCATTGTTATCGTTGTTAATTTGATCATTAATGCTAGTAAAGTTCTTGACTGTGCGTCTTTGTAGAGGGAATTGTTTACGAAACCACACGGTTGTTTGTCGTCAAATTTTGGCGGGTTCCATCTAGTCTATATATATAAAAGAAATCAACGCACAACCCAAACCATAAGGCCTAGAAACTTGAAATTTTGTACAGAGGTTCTTTACAAAATGTAAGTGATCACAAGAAGGGGTTTTTCAAAATTCCACCCCTACGGGGGGGGGGGGGGCTTGAAAGTTTGTTAACATATTAACTGGTCTTGCACTATATACTTAACACATTTACTGGTGTGGCATTACATAATTGACCATATTAACCTCTTTTAGGGAGAGGGGTAACGAATTATTAACAACGAGCATAAACATGATTATGCAATGCCAGGACATAGGTAAGGCAGTGTTTATCGAGGAGGCTAAGGAATCTCACGGGTCTCCCTTGAGCTCCGTAAAAACGTCCAGACGACTGGCAAAAATTTGTGTGTTTGGCAAAAAAAGAGAAAGAACGAGTATTTGCAACAGAAAGATAAAAAGCTATCCGGGCATTGGAAACATCTGAACAGGAGGGTATAAGAGCTTCTACGTCAAGGGCAAGGGAAATTTTAAAAAATAGGTCTAAAGTATCCAGTGATGATCCCCGGGGGTGAAGATGGATAACATTTTAATCTGAGACAGAGCAACAAGAAGGTAAGTAAAGTCCCTGGCAAAGTGTGCAATATAAGTAGGTTCATTAAGAATGATGGTTCCATCCCACCTCTGAGAATTATAAAACAAAATTGAATTTGTAACAATACGTAGAATTCCTGTTGTTAGGGCTTTTCTTAGAAGTTAACATTTTCTTGGAAATATTTAATAATGATTAGTAACTGGAGATAATGGAGAGTTAGCAGACTATTGAGAAAGAGTGAAAGATGACAGAGGACGCAGTCCCTTCGTTCGAGCTACAGTTGACGACGTAACCGATAACAAAAGATACAGTAAACTCAACTCTTCAAACCAAAAACCATATGGTGTTATGTCCTATAATAATCTTTCGAAGGATTATAACAATAACTCATATCTATCGAAATGCCAGCGAAGAAATGAATGAGTATTGGGCAGAGATGTAAGAAAGTTATCCGGGCATCGGCAACTTCTGAACAATTGCTTCGTCTATAGGCGGAAATTGTAGAAATACTGAAAACAAATTTATTATTT
Source organism: Rhysida immarginata (assembly GCA_023313115.1). Lineage (NCBI taxonomy): Eukaryota > Metazoa > Arthropoda > Chilopoda > Scolopendromorpha > Scolopendridae > Rhysida > Rhysida immarginata. The sequence goes on along the minus strand of JAHWFO010080555.1, from coordinate 1,149,198 downwards.
AACTTGATGATGTTGTTCTGTTTAACCTACAACTGTAATTATCTCGGGCAACGCCGGATGCCTCTGCTAGTACTTCATAACATGTCTGCAGTAAAGATTGAAATAAAATTGTTGCTCAGACAACAATGGTCAGGTGACTCTTCAGTGCCGGTGTGTCGTGACGAAGCCGACGCGATTAAACAAGCCGTGGCACTGTTTTTGTGACATCATGCAAACAGATGGATTCTGCGACGTCATGCAAAAAGAAATTTAAAAACAAAATAAGGATATTTAAATTTGAAAATAAAATGATTTATTAAAAAAGTGAATGACCCATGTTTGGCATTAAAGCATTTTCATTAACCTTCATTGTTTCCAACAAACTAAAAAATACTGATGATTAAGATCCAAGATGGAAACAATTAAGGATACATTGTTGCTCGGATTAAGATAGTCAGGTGACTTTTGAGTTTCAGGGCCTGTCTCTCTAGCCGTGACCACCGAGAGAGAAGGCCTCCGCATTAAAACGTAATGCATTGTTACACCATCATAGATAGTGCTTTGTTATTCGTATTTCAACCATTAATAAGCTCTGAATTTGCACTATCTACGATGATGTAACAATGCGGAGGTCTTCTCTCTCGGTGGTCACGCTCTAGCCACCACCACCTAGACAGAAGGCCTGCGCACAGAAATGTCATACATTGTTATATCATCATCAAACGGCCAAATTTAGGGCTTATTATTAGTAGAAATACGATTAACAATAGCCGCTTTAGTGAGTTGTAACAATGTATGACGTTTCTGTGCGCAGGCCTTCTGTCTAGGTGGTATTGCTCTAGCAGGCCTTGTCAACAATGGAAGTGATGTAGTGCCGTGGCTTTGTATAGATCGCGTCGGCTTCGGTCGTGACCACCGAAAGGTAAGGGCTGTGCATTGAAACTTGATACATTTGTGTATTTTGATCGCCCAAAAGAACGTTTTGTCGGTGGCGCCTTCCAAATCCTCCCTTTAAGAGCGCCAATCGGTGATAAACATTCCCTTTTCGTACTGTTTGAATAAAGATTTTTCCCTTATTGATTTATTAGTCCAGACGGGGCGCAATGCCAGGTTCATTGTCGTCAAGGATGCAAATTAAAAATCGATAGGAGGTGAGGAAATGAAGAGGCACATTCTCAGTCTTTCAAAGGATTTGATAAAATTCCAATGAAAATAGGAAGGGGGATGTTCTTTCCCTTTTATTTAGGGTTGAGATTGAAATGAAAAGTTGAACGGGGAATTTGTATTATGACGGACCCTATTTTTCCTCAGCCTGTACGCTCAGATCGTTAAACTAACTCCTTTTTTAACCGCAGCAGCACTGCCGTTTATCAACGCCGTAAGAAAGGAGTCACGGCCCACGCGTCGTCGGTTTATTTACGAGTTGACGAGCCAATCAAAACGGACAGGTACGCGAACTGTTTTGACTGTAGACGTCTCACGCGTGTTGCGGGAAATTTGTTGCGAAAAGAGGGTAACAGAGGGAGGGCGCCCTTTCCGTCTAAACAGGGGAGGGCCTCGCAATAGGAGAGCCACCACCCTTTGTACGGATGAGGGATGGGTGAAGGAAAAATAAAGCGAGAACGAACACATTTTTAGATTTGATTTTATCCAAAATGATGAGAGGATTGGGTTTGTCGAAAGCGTCTCTTTGCCTCTCTCTCTCTCTCTCTCTCTCTCTCTCTCTCTCTCTCTCTCTCTCT
>JAHWFO010080555.1:1047029-1134295 GCA_023313115.1 Rhysida immarginata | reverse complement strand
TTCGAGTTATTCTGCTTTGTCAACTTAAAATTTACACCCTGTATATGTGCCCCTTATATTTATATAAGAGGCCGTTCTAGTATTACGTAACGCAGTTTTTGAAGATTTACGTACGCGCCGTAACGTTTCATTTTATCCCCCCCCCCCTGTAACTCGCCGTAACGTTTCGCTTTACCCCCTCCCCCCCTTAAACGTTACGCAACACCCAAGTGACCTTTTTTACCTAAAATTGTCAATTATTTCGCGCAAAATACCGGAAAAATCACTAAAATGTCGTTTGCTATTGTTTCCGTCGCGTTTGCAGTAACAATGAATTAAACAAGACATTCTTATTTATTCGCAACACATTCAAGCTTACGTTATTTATTTTATGTATTCATATTAAAATATAGATTGAATGTGTCTGGAGTAAGAGTAAGAGAGAGTAGTCAAAATCTACTAAAAAAAACAAAACTTTGGTTAAAATCAGCCTTCCAGAGGAGTACTCGTACAGGGTGTCCATAATTAAAGGACCCTACAAAGCTGCCTACAGGCGAAACCAGTTATCAGAAAAGGGTGAAATTTTATAAAGAACTAATGAAGGAATGGGAATTTGTTTCAGCGAAAATAAAAAATTAGTTGCGAATTTCGCTACCAGAGGGCGTTTTACGTTGACTATCTGTAGCAAAAATGTAAATTGATGTGCCGTCACGCAGCAGCTGTTACCTTCTGTATAAAACGGAAGCACATTCGTGGAGATCCGTTAAATTGTGTATGCCGCTCATAGTGATGTTAAATTGAATTATCACGTTGTTGAGTTAAATTATTTTACCAAAACAGTAATTCCCCAGTAGCTGCTCTACGTAAATTTCGGCTTTGAAGGTGATGCGAAATGGTTCCATGAATGTGAAAAACCTTCGGAAAATGATAACGAAATTTGAAAAACAGAATCATTGTAAGTTCGTGCTGGCAAAGGAAGAAAACCCGTGTCTGCAGACGCATTAGAGGACAGAGTTGCAAATTCCCATGGTAGCATCCGCGTCTTGCCTCTTTCGTCGGAGAAACGAAATTATAGGGAGCAATTAGCGTAATGAGATGCGTGTTCTTACAGTACGCCCACACGTGACAGAGCCCTGTGTTCTCTCTCTCTCGCTTTTTATCCTGTTCGTTAACTGTATTTCAGGGTAACCGATGCCTAAACATCTTTTCCTCGACATCGAAACTCCGCTAAAGGACGTACATGTATGTGAACTACAACGGAGACGTAATGGTTTGGAGCAAGAGTGGGTTGGGGGGGGGGGGGTTGAATGACTGAAGAGGAGCTCATTTTGGGATCTGTTAAAATCGTGCAGCGAAGGAGGAGATCGTCGATTGTTTAAATAAATGAGACATTTTAACCTCGAGGATTATTACCGATAATCACCGTTATTGTCGAACGCTGTTTGTGGGAATGTGAAACGTGGAATTTCGTCGACCAAAACGATCGCTACTTAAACAACTCTTTCCTGCTATGCCGTTGAGCCGATTTTGTGTCTCGAAAGTCACTTTCTCCCCTTTTTGTTTTCATTCAGTTGCTATTTATAGCTATCATTGCATTTTAGGTGTCGCATTAGAAACTTGTTTACAAGACTCAGTAAAAAAGAAAAAAGGTTTTTAATTTTAATTTTTTGTTTGATATAAACACCATTACTATTACAGCAGTTAATTCTTTTCTTCCTTAATTCAATTCACGTTTATCATCTAATATCATAGGTCCTTCGTCATTCTCGTTCTGTCCCCCCCCCCCCCATTCTCACTTAATGTAAGTTCTTTTTTTTTATTTATTTATTTATTTATTTATTTATTTATTACTTCCCTACTTACTACAGGGTGACCCAAAAGTCACGAAGGAGGTTCGACGTTTAATATCTCGTTTATTTTATTTTTTTTTTGTGTTTAAAAATTGTGATATATTAGTAGATTATAGAAAAAGGATGTGAAATTTATTTCCCCTGGGTGTGAAAGAGACATGAACGTGCTCTTTCTAAGGCGTTTTCCATAACAGCCCTTAACGTTTGTAGCTTGAGTGATCTAATTTCTGTTCCAATGTTATTTTAAGATCTGCAATCATATGAGGCTTCTTGACACACTTTTTTTCGTAAGATAGCCCCATAGAAAAAGTCTGGAGCGGTGAGATCGGGAAGTAATAATTAGTCCGAATTATTGATCCTTGGTTTTGATAATAAAATTTCGCAATATGTGTGCGCTGTTCAGTAGTGTACTTTTCCATGCATAAATCTTAAGGTCTTCTTTATACAAGGGGCTTTCAAATTTGACCTGGACTTCATTTTTTGTAAATTTCGTTGTTGTATTAATCTAAAGTTTCATTGTTGGGATGGCAATTACCAACACCTCCTAAAAAGAAAGCCTGTGCCTAAGCGATCTATACAAAGCCATCGGGGCCAACGATATAACGGGCCTCAGCGCGGAAAAGTCACCTGACCATCTTAGTCCGGCCAACAATCCAACCTTCATTATTTCCAACAAACGACAAAATACTGATTGTTAAAATCCAATATGGAAACAAACAAGATTGCATTGTTACTCGGACTAAGATGGTCAGATGATTTTTCCGCGCTAGGGCCCGTTTATTTCGTTGGCCCCGCAAAGCCATGGCACTACGTCACTTGGCATTGTTGAAATCCCATCGGTTTTCGTGACATATTTTAAATATGAATTTTGTATTTTAGATAACTAAGTAAATACAGTAAAATAAAATGCATTAATGCCAAACATGGATCGTTTACTTTTTTAATAAATCATTTTACTTTAAATTTTAAATATCCTTATTTTGTTCTTAAATTTAATTTTGCAAGACGTCACAAAATCCATCTGTTTTCATGATGTCACAAATTCAGTGCCACGGCTTGATTATATCGCGTCGGCTTCGCCTGTGCACTGAAAATTCATGCATTGTTACATCATAAAAAGGCATTGTTAATCGTTTTCCTACCAATAATAAGCTCTAAATTATGACTTCTTATGCTCATGTAACAATGTATGAATTTTCAGTACACAGGCTTTCTTTCTAGGAGGTGTTGCAATTACCACCTATCATGCAAATGCAACAACACTCATCCGGTTGCCATGACAACCGATTGTTTGTTTAAACAAAATGGCGGGCAGCGAAGTGTCGACCAAAGTGGAACAACGAATAATCATCAAGTTTCTCTACAATGAAGGTGTGAAAGCATCTGAAGGTTGTCTTGTTTGTCTCGATCATCTTGATGCCAAACGTTTGAAGGAGGGCGAGAATCCACCGGCAATGAACCTCATAAGGCAAGGCCATCAACTGCTGTCAATGATGGCATCATCGCACGAACAAATGAGCTGATAAGGGACAACAGGCGGATTTATGTCCGAGAACTGACTTCAATACTGAGTATCAGCACTGGCACTGTGGAGACCATCATCCACGATAAGCTGAAATTCAACAAGATCTGTGCTAGATGGGTCCCTAAGCAACTCTCCGAGGATCACAAAACCATCCGTTCCATGCTGCTGCAGCGATATGACAGGGAAGGTGACAGTTTCCTAAGGCGTGTTGTGACCACCGACGAGACATGGATTCACCGCCATACTCCTGAAAGCAAGCCTGCGAGCATGGAGTAGCGACACACTGACTCGTCACGCCCCAAGAAATTCAAGATGACACCGTCGGCAACGAAAATGATGGCGATTGCATTCTCGGACATTAAGGCTGGGTTCCCATGGTCGCGCATTGTCGCGCAACAGTTCGCGTCACATTTTTTGGTAACCGTTCAGATGATTGCGACAAGGCGCGTTTCATTGTTCAAATGCCTGCGGCGATTCATTGTTGAAATGACTGCGGCGATGATTGAGCCAATCTTGTTTCGTCAATCACTGAGGATGGAAGTGGAAGAGGCAATCTGTTTGTGACCTTTATTCCGAAGAATGATAAGTACGGATAATCAAAGTGGCAAAATAATATGATTTAAAACAAGAAGACGTGCATAAATTTCTTTCTTACCCAAATTTCTTTTCTTTGCTTTTAAATCTTCATTGCAAAAAATTCAAACCAATTCTTTCCATGCCCTTTTTCATTATTTTATTTGAATATTCTTTTGCATTCATATCCCAATTGTCGGCCTTTTCTCTATTTCATCGGTATATAATTCAATATTGAAGCCGTTGTCGTCTATTCTTACGTATTTCCGCTGTCACTCGACAGACAAGTCGCGAATCATGTGAACGGTTAAATAATGCAAGCTAGCATTTCAATACGCACAATGCCGCAAGCTTACGCGAGAATTTAGATACCGGCGACAGAGCAGCGACTGCAGCAAGTAAACGCGCGTTGACGCACGATCATGTGTACAGTAGAAGGTGATTGTCTGCATCTAGAATACGCCAATGCGCGACCATGGGAACCCGGCCTAAGGGTATCATTCATGTCGATTTTCTGGAAGAACGTCGAACCATAAATGCACTCTACTTATGCGACATTTTGAGGACGTCCCTGAAGCCGGCACTAAGGAAAAAGTGCTCAGCACGGGTTTTCCCCAATGCAAGGATGATTCGTTTCTTCCAGTAATTCACTACACGCACTCTACTGCAACGCAGTCTATTCGTGTCTACAGACGGACGGACGGACGGTCATCTGGACGTATAATCACTTTTCTACGAAAATGTGCTAAAATCAAATAATTATTAAACAATTTATTAAATATTGAAACCCATTCGTGGCTTTTGAGCCACCCTGTATATTACACCACTGTACATTAAAAATATCGTTATCTACTTTAGCCCATTTATTGTTGTACTATATCGCTGTCTCTCTCTTCGTTTTGGCAAGAGGCCACTATTACTACGTTGAACCAAGCAGAGCGAGAGAGACGGGAAGATTTTCGTTTGCTTTCTTCGTATTTGATTTGCTTCAAAAAAAAACAACAAAAAAACAAGACTCCGCTGTTCTTTTTTTATGATTCCCTTCTCGCTTTACGACCCGTTGACTGCCACAGAGTCGTTGGCGTTTATTGGTGTGACCCGTTCGCCATTATAGACCGTCAGAGACAAACTAACAATGACACACACACACACGCACACACACACACAGGCAAGCCAGCGGATATACACTTATGTCTAACTTCTTAATTCCTGTCTTGATTCAGCAAATGCTCCCCACGCTCGCCCTTTCCAGTATGTCTCCCTCTAATATTATACGTATATTAAAGTCATTGAGGGATAAAGTTCTTGAAACTTCCGGTGGTATTTTTACGGTTGCCGCTTTGAATTCTGGTTGTGGGGCTTTTATTCCCCATTATTTTCCTTCCAAATTGTTATCTGTCGGGTCTTCTGTCTTCTCTTTTTGCACAACCAAGTAGTCGAAATGAGTGAAGGAAGGAGATCCGTAATCGTTCGTTTTATTCCGTCGTCGGCGGGGAATAAAAAAAAATGTTTACCTCGTCGTCGCCTATTTTTATTTTCGTCTTGCAAGTTGTTGCGTTTTCATTTGTGCTGTGTTTGAATATACACAGACTCCTTCTTTACCTGCCTCCCTTTTCATTCTCTCTAATTTAAGCCTCTTGCTCCAATGGAAACTGTGAGTTCGTCGTTGTCATTTTTTTTTGTTTGTTTGAATTTTGAACGTGTAATTTTACTATTTTATTTTACTTAAAACTCGTATTCTTTTCTGTTGGTAATGAGATAAGGAAGGAGTACGACAAATTTTTCTTTGCTTCGTTTGAGGAGAAATTTTTTCCTCCTGTGGTATGTTGACATCTTAATCTGTTTGACGTTGATGAATACGGCTTACGCTACCGATAAACATGATCGCTTCGACCTTTATCTTTTTTTTTTTCAAATTTTTAACTGAGATTTAAAAGGAAGAGAAGGCAGAGAAACAAGGGAGAGAGAGAGATAGGGAGTTATTTTATTCCTCGGTTCTTTAGCTGCTGCCTTCCTCATTCCACCGCTTCCTCTTCTTCTCTTCGGAATAGGAAAAATCTGGAGGCAAGGATATAAACTCTGGGTTTCTGAGTTAACGGTGCGGAAATATAGTAGAGGGTTTTTTTTTATGAATTCTCCCATTTTTTAAACCCTCCTCCCTGTTGGTAGTGAGCATGTGCAGTTGTGTTAGTACGCTTCATGTGCTTTGCTTGAACCGCGGCTTTTACCGATCGCTTCCGATTCTATTTTTTTCTTATTTCGCTTGCTTACACGACGAATCAGAAGAAAGAATTTATGTTCTATTTTGTCATCGTAATTCCAAGTTAAATGATTGGTAACTCAAGTATCTCAATGCAATTTCATTTACTTAGAACTCTAATTAATAGCTGATGTTCGTACAGAGATGATGGAGTCTCTGAGAAGCCGACGAGTATTCCCGTTGCTTGTATATCCCATAATTCTCAAATAAGCCATTTCAGTTTCTCTCCGGTTTAAATCAACATGAAAATAAAATATTGAAATAAAATATATCAATTTAATACTTTCAATTTATTCCGTCTGAAATTTTAATTTTTTTCCTTCCACTTTCAATTAAAAACTTATTCTTAGCTTTATACGGGTTAAATACTTCGCCTTTGCTATAAATGCCATAAATAAAACGTTTTATTTATTAGTAAACCAATTCAACAAATAGGCCCTACAAAAAATATCCTGGCATTCAAGTGTAACGTCCAGTATCCGGACATTTGGCCCCTAACTGCTTCAGTATTCTTCATGTTCAGAATGTAATGATTAACTATAAAAGTATTATACAAGGCTGATCAAATACAGGAAATTAAATTTTTATTAAGTAAAAATTAAATAATAACATAAATATTGCTCCCTGTTGCAGCCAATAATTCACTTTTGCTAATTGATTCGTGTGCGGTCAAAGAGATATTTCTATGTTCGACCTTTTTTTCTGGAGAGCACAGAAAACCATTAATGTGAAAATAATCCCACCGAAAGCCACAAAATACATTCAGCGTTAGGATGTCTATTTTTTTTTGCAGATGAAACTGATTATTCGAAAAATATATGAAGAATTAATTATTATTGAATATGTGTTTGAAGAAAACAGAAGAATTTTGGTTATCAAAGTAATATCGTTCGTTTTCAATCAGTTATCATCAATCAGATTCGAAAATATGATTGACTTCGCATTTAAAAAGTCTGATTAAGTTGGTGTTTATTCTGAACTAGTAATAAAGCCCGTCATACGACGGTACCGCAATAGGTGAATCTGTAAATTCGATTTTAATTATAAAAAAAAATCAATCTGTGACAGAACTGTGATAATTGACAGGACTGCGATAATTGACAGTTTTGCCAATAATAAAAAAGTCGCAGTCAATATGAGATTGATACTAACACAATGTGTCCTGTTCCAATGTGAAATCGGCCTCGGTGGCTCAGTGGTTGCGTGAGCGCCCTTGATACCCGAGGACGCGGGTTCGACCCCGGCCGAGGACGACGAAGATTTTTTCAGGGGGAAAATCCTGAGATCACGCTCTTCCTTCGGAAGGGAAGTAAAGCCGTTGGTCCCGTGTAGTCGTTTGCCGGGTGCACGTTAAAGAAACCCTTGCGAGGCAAAATTTGTGGCCCCTAGAATGCCGTCCTGAAATGACCATGGTAGTTGAAAAGGATGTTAATACCAAACAAACCAAACCAATCAATGTGACAAAGGATGAGGTCAAAAACTCTCACCGGTGAGAAGAGTTAGCATTTGGTCCAAGAGTTCCGTTTGGTCGGTCAGAAATCCCTGTGAGAAAAGTGTGACATCATTTTAACGCGGTCAAAAACGCCAGTTAGTGCTGCTATGCCTAACCGGTTAGTCTAAAGACGGTTAGCCCATGGACATTGTCTTTAGATTGTAGATGGTTATCCAGCTACACTGAAAAATGAAGCTAAAGTTTCTAGATCCCGATAGGTGGGTAATTCCATTGAAAAATGGCGCTGCATGTACAATCGGACTAAAAACGCATGCAGCGTAGTGTTTTTCCTAAGTATTCGATACATCGTTATATCGATATTTTCAGAAATTGGTATCGGGTGTTTCTACCGATACTTGTTTGTATCGATACCAAATGGTATCAATACTTAGGGCATCGTCCTTTCCAAGGTATCGATTTAGAAAGAAAAAACCGTGAATTGTTCTTGACTAGATGGAATTCAAGTTAATATATGCTAGAGAGATTTCTGAAACTCGGTGAGACTGTGAATTCCATTCTATTAAATGTTCCTCCCCCTCCCCCCCAGAAAATCGTTAGAGTCCTTGAAACCTTCGAAAAAGTTACAGTGGAACTGTCTGGCCAGAATTACGTTACAGCAAGTTTGGTTATTCCACTGATTGCTTGCACAAGATTGTGCCTTGACAAGTACAATCCAAAGTGGAGTATTGCAATCGAGTTTAAAAACAATCTCTTGGAGCAGTTGAACTTGAACTTAGATAACTTTGAAAGTTGATATTTGTTAACAATCAGCACCATTTTAGACCCTCGCTTCAAGAAGGTTCATTTCCAGTCTCCTCTAGCTGTGTCCAGAGCGATCAAGCAAATCGGAAAGCTTAAGAAGCATTCAAGCAGTGAGATAGAGGAGTCAGTCCAACCTCCTCCAACAAATTCAACTTATTCTATTTGGAGAATTCCTGATGAATTGGTGGTGTGTCAGTTGAGCTCATACAATACCTAAATCAAAGCTTTTCACGTATATTGTGGAATCCATTAAAAGAATGGCAAGCATTGACTACAATCTACCCAAATGTGTACAAAATTGCTACGCAGTATATGTGTGTTTTGGGTACCTTTGTGCCTTCAGAGTGTTTGTTTTCTCGAGCAGGAAGAATTGTAAGCCCAACTAGAAACATATTAAATGCAAGAAACTGAACATGTTGTTGCTTTTGCAAAGTATTGATGACATCTTTTGGAATTGAAGGATTGGAGAAGGCAGAATGTGGTTGTGTCTTGATTAGTTAACTTTAACCTTCTGGCCTATTGGAAAAAAGTATGATAAAATATAAAATAATGAACCTTTTTTTTTAATAAGGGTACTTGATACTTAGTACTAAAAAAGTATCGAGTACTTTGCAATAGCGGTACTACACCAGTTAGTACGCCCATGTGTAATGTGTATTCACGAAACCGATAATGCTAAATGTGTCTCGATGTCGTCGTCTCCTTACATTTTGGCTAAATAATTACACTCACAAGGAATGTTCACGAATGTAAAACTGATGCGCACATTCCATAATATGCACATGCAGAATTAAATTAGCATGTCACTCTGATGAGCTACGCCTATAGACGAAATGTGTTACTATAACGTATTCGTAAGGATAACCGAGTGAACTCGAGCGGGAGCTATCGCACAGTTGACTGGACAGGCCGACACTTTCTAGACTTCCTAATTTCCTCACTGAAGGAGATGGAAACAAAATGTAGAGTGTGCACGCCAGCCAGTTTGGCGGCGCCAACCAATTGGCTCTGGTAAAGAGAATAGAATTTACATCTTCCGGCTGTCCATGGGGTGCCCCTTATTTTCCCCGTAGTTTATCCACTCCCATTCGTCGGCTCTTTTTTTTTCTCTCTCCTGAGAGGCACTGAAGGGAAGGACGAAGAATCCAGCTTTCCTCTGTTCCTGCTCTCCATGGCTCCACTTTTTTTTAGCGACTCGTTTATTTATGCGGCTGAAAGATTTTGCAGAAACCCAGGGGTGGGAGGGAGACGATGGAAGAAGCTGCGTCACCCCACCCTCATTAACAAGTGATGGCTATTGTGTTATCCTTAAATGAGGGATATAATAAAGTGATGGGAATAAATAAAAAGTGTGCAGAATAGGACATTCTCGAGAGCTTATTACGAAGCCACTTTCGTATTAGTGTAGGATTAATGTAAACGCTGGCTTTTGTACTGCGCCAGTAAGGAGGGAGCTTTGGAAACTCTTTCTTCACAGCACTTCATCATAAAAAAACGAGGACTGTCAATGTATTATGTTGCAAGTTTTAATAGGAAAGAGGTTGTCTGTCGTTATGACACCAGCAACGGTGATGATTAAATAATGCGGAGAAAACAAAATTGCAATTTAATAATGATACAAAATATATCGTATTCAAGTTACCGAAATACATCCGTTGGAATTGATGGATGTAACACTGAGCAGATATGTGTTCATTGGCCAATCACTAAGGTCCCTATGTGTTGTTTCCCCAACTCATAAATATTTTTTCACATAAATTGGATTCAAATCTCATGTTCCGAGAAGAAATGTTGAAATTTTGACAAAATATTTTTCGTCTCCTTTTGTCTCGATGTACGTAAGTGAACAATTTAGTGCAGCTAACTCTTTAATGGCAAACAGCAGAAGTAAATGAATTTAATATATACTTAGAGGGTTCCTGAAATCGTCCTTTGACATTTTTATGTTACTTCGTTAAGCGTTTTGAGACAGATTAATTTTTAAAAAGAAAGAAATGGCTGTGGCATTCATAGCAGCGAAAAAAAGTCAATAAATTCGATTTGTACGATATTGTAACTAACTTGTTTGGTTGTGATGAGCCATTTTGCGGTTATTAAGGTTTTTATTTATTAAGGTTTCAGGCAAAGAATTTGTCGTTAAAAATCCAAAATCATCTATCGAATTCAAGCAAATTTTTTTTCTTTTCTAATACTTTATCTATCTTTTCTATTCCTCTTTTAACTTTTTGGTGTCGAGGGTGTTAAATAACCAATGGATCTATTCGAAATTTAGATTAAATAACCTAGTGGGAGATCAACTTGCTGAGGCGTTGCTTGGTCTTCTAAGCTTGGTAGTAAATGGACAAACACAACCATGCATGCTTTCAGCGGGATTTGAACCCGTGACACGCTGGTCTCGAGAGCGACAAGACCTGCGCCTTAGCGCTTTCGGTCACCGAACCAAAATTTTGATACGATATCGTAACGGAATTCGTTGGATTTATTCTCTCTATAGCACACAGTTTTTCTAAATTTCTTGAGATGGGATTTTTAAATGTAGGGAAGCTAAATTATAATTAAACCTGAAACTCTTATTTCTGATCGTTTAATTCAATTGCGAATATTCTGTATATAAAAAAAAGAAATTACCATTTATAAACTTAAAGGTTTTTTTTCTCTCTTATTCAAATTATTTCCAAATCATAATGCAAATCTGTCAAAATAATGCATTGCTTAATCGTATTCCAGATCGTGTTTAATAATTTAATGAAATTGTAAACGAAAACAAACAATAACAAAAAAAAAAAAAAAAAAAACACACAAAAAAACCTTTCGTTTTGGACATTAATATAATGAGGATAAACAAACATTAAATTATTCATAATAATCAAGTATTTACTTCGTTTTGGATGTTTGTTACATTGAGTTTTACATGTACTTTAAATAACAGGGTTAAAGAGTATAAAAAACCGACTTTGATGAAACTTTCACTATCGTCTAGCAATAACCAGTCCATTTATTGAAAACTACTGAACCGATTTTGACGAAACTTGGACTGTTCCCTAAATTGAAAGCTACTTAATTCAATAAAAAAAAGAATTATTGCAATTCGATTTTCTAGTTTCTGAGAAATACGTGGACAAACATACATATATGCACACCTGTTTAGAAGCTCGCATAGACTAACATATACGAATATTGTGCAATTCCAACATTATTACATACATAGGAGTCAAATTAATAACCTCCTTTTATTTTGTAGTCGGTTAAAAATAGACAATAAAATTCTAAAAATCAGAAACTGTAAACGGAAATAAACTTGAACGCTATTGCATAAATCCTCTACAAACAAAATAAATAGATTAAGGGTAGTATAGGAGACACTTTTTTGGCTTTTCTTTAATTTTAGCCATGAATTTATAACTTGACTCTGTGTAACTTCTCGTTTATAATGGAAGAGCATACGCAGAGCATATTTGATTTGAAATTGGCGTTTCAGGAATGTCTCAATATTCACATAACGTGCGTCGTGCGTCAATTTACGTTCACATAACTTTTTCCCTGCGTCTGTTGGTCGCGTGTCAGGCGAACGTGTTGTGCGTTCAGTGCATTGGAAAATATCAACTTTCGACGCTCGATTTTAGTGTGGGTCAACGTTCTCCTAACAGCAGCAAGCACGCTAGCCAATCATGAAAGATCAGCGTATCCACCAGCGTCGCTATATATGTTTTCTATATTAAAAACAATAGCTTCAATCAATAAAATTGGTGATTAGCTAATAAAAGCTGGTAAAATGTTGGATCCATTTTAATGTGTATTGGATTAGAAGTTGATGTTGTTATCGGATGTGAATATCAACAATACGAAAGAACAAAATGCAAATAAATATGATGTAAAGTAGCACCGTGCGATAATCGATGTTTTCAGGTGTTTATGTGCAATATAATCGATGGTTCGATACAATCGATCTTTTATTTTTATTTTATTTTTTGACTATGGCATATTGACTTCATATCAACGTGTATAAAAATAAAAATTTGGAGAGAACCCTTTACCGTTTTGTTTATTTTTGAGAGCAGCTGAAATTCAACTCTTTCTATCGGTGATATCTTTCTGAATTTTCAGGATATTTGCTTGAGCTTTTTACAGGAGTAGCCCTAAACATTTGGCTAATAAATTATGCAAAAAAACCATTTTAATAACACTTGCGGATGCGCAGTTAAACATTATTTAGTAAAAATGTTCATATTTCATAAAATATTTAATAATTTTACATTCTGATTGGAGGGTGTTGTCTCTTCTATAGTTTGTCAAGTTTTCTGAAAATAGAATTGCATTGGGTTGAAAACCCTGCATGTTATAAACAAAAAAGTTAGGAAAAAATGTCGATTTTTTTTTAAAGAAACCTTTTTATATCCAGGAATGTACACCTTATTGCAAAGCGTTGTCACTTAGATGAATGATGGTCGGCTTCCTTGCAATACATTAGACCATTGAGATTCAGGCCATAAGTCGAGTTCGAATCACGTTGGACGATGCCATTTATTGTTTCTTAGCAACAAGGATAGGTAGGCATAATGAGGGACGTCAAACTGTTTTAATTGAAATCTGATTTTGAGCTTTTATTAGGAAAGTTTTTCCTTTATTATTAATATACTAGCAGAGGTACCCGGCATTGCCCGGGATAATTATACTTAAAGGTAAAGAGAACAATATCAAAAAATTTAATTATAACTCCCAGTTGGTTAAATAATAATCAGTACAACACAGAGCAAAGGGATTATCCATTCTATTAAAAACACGAAAAACAGGAAGTTTAGATGATTTACCGGGACTTTATCTAAACTCCTCTTGACTTGCCTCGCCACTGCGGAGCATCACCAGATACTTTAGACTCAAGTTTTTCTTGCCCTTGACGTAGAAGCTCTTATACCCTGTTGCTCTATTCGAAACTCCCGTTTTTCAGATGTTTCAAACGCCCGTATAGTTTTTTCTCTTTTAGTTGCAGAGCTTCTCTGACCAATACTCGTTCTTTCTCTTTCCTTTCCAGACACATAAATTTTTGCCAGTCGTCTGGACGTTTGATAGGGAGCTCAAGGGAGACACGTGTGACTCCTATGCCTAATCAATAGACGCTGTCTTATTAATATTCTTCTGTCACTGCATCTTCACTTTATGTTCATTATCAATAATTCTTGGAAACGAACGTTCAGTCATCGCATTATCAGCATCTCAGTTTCCAAAATAAACACTTTCCCACAGAATATAGTCAAAATGTATTTTTAGGAAATGTTTGGATCTGCTGTGCTACCAAATAAGCTAGGTGATAACCCCGGCATGACTCGGACTTATTTTTTTGGAATAAATTTTGAAATATCTTAAAAATAAACACATGAAAACGCTTACAATTAATACAGTAATAATTCTAAATGAAAATTTGCAAAAAATTTTTTTAAAGGCTCCCAATGGGTGGACCTCTCCAAGGATGCCATTGCTAGTGTAAATAATTTCTTACTCACGTAATCTTACTTTAGATGTACAATTGATGTTGTTGCAATTCCCTTTCTTCTCTCGATGTCTTGAATCAAAACTTGGCCATTCATCGCTTTGTGTAGTCTAGCAATCGCCGATTTTTCTATTGACATGCTTACCATTTGCTCAATACAGCACGGAGCTAAAGGAGTGCTTCCTCTGTCATCTTTCCACTCTTTCTCAATAGTCTGCTAACTCTCCATTATCTCCAGTTACTGATCATTTTTAAAGAACACCTTCCTCGCCCTATCATTGCGCCTCCATCCTGACTACCTTGTAGTCTTTAAGAACACCTGATGACAGCCTTGCTGTACCGTGTTCACGCTGACGAATTGGTAGAGGCAACGAGCGTGATACTCGTGGTTCCTGGTTCGAAAATTTTTACATCCATTTTGGTGCATTACCTTAAGTTTGGTGCATTATCTTCAGTTTCCATTTAATAATTTCGTTACAAAAGCAATATTTATCTTGTTAAAAAAGGCATCAGCGTTATTCATTTTTATGTCATGTATACTCTGAATTATTTGACGTACTTCATGAGGCTGATTTGGCCATTGGACTTGTGAAAAACGAAAGAATGTTGAAAGAACTTTCACACAAGTTTAAGAATATTACTCGTCATGATATTGAATTGTACCTTTGTGAGTCAAGCCAGAAAAAAATTTAAAAAAAAAGGTATTGTGGTCAAGAGTATAGTGTTATAAGACCGCTTTTACTGATTTGGAACTGCAGAAGGAATCTTGAACCAACTGTGCGCGAGATCACAATTCACTTATGTCCCAAGGACTTATTGTGAGTTGAAGACGTCTGTGACTACGAAATAGATTTCCGATCTGTTGCTGCCTGTCAGTCCATAGGACACGATCAAGAAGGATTCGTGAGGTGCTTGTGCAAGACGAAGTGCCAAAATATGAAGTGCGATCCAAAAACAATGAAAACGACATGAACGGACTCCTCTTATTGAAACAAATATTTTTTCTAAAGAAATTGTTTGGCTGTGATAAGCCATTTTACGTTAGTAAGTTTTAAGGACCTCCCAACAGAAAAATAAATTCTTTTTCTCCCCCAGTTTCATGGCCAAGTGGGAGGCCTGGGGGAATGTACCACTGCGCCATTTCAATTTATGTAAATTTGAAGCAGTTCATTTTCAGCGAGATTACCAGTGCTGATTTTGCGTCTCTGTTATTGCCTACATATTCTGCTCTCATTTAATTTCCGAGATTAAGTTGATACGGAAAACCAGTGCTATGTTAATAATTTTGAAGAAAAGGTCATCTTTGAGTGAGCATTGACACGAAATTCTTAATAAATACATTCGTCCTTTCCCTCTTCCACTAAAAAGGATGTTTTTTCTTCGATAGGCAAAGGGGAGGAAGCTCTGTTCTCCTCATCTTTTCTACCTTCACTGTGATCTGCCTCTGCCGTGATTATCTATCATCTCGGCACGTATTTTCACTTTTCAGTTTACGGTAAAAACCAAAAAAATGGCGATGCCCGAGATGATGAATGTAATTGAGGAAACGATGGTAAATTACGAAGAAAGTTTAGGAGGAACCGATGCTGGAGATCAGTTGGTCCATCACTTTTGAACATAGCACGGAAACAACTTATGAACGTGACTCTTGTGCCGCTTCTCCAGTTGTAAATCACAGTTGATAATTGTATTTACCGTCTACATAAATGTCCCTACCTTCTGTGCAATGGCCCGTTTTGTTGGTGGGTTACATCCGGTTACGAGAGTACAGCTTGTGATGGTCTCTGATTGGCTTGCTTTTTACCTCAGGAATGACGCCGCTTCTGGTTTTGCCAATGTTATTTAGTACATAATTGGCAAAACATCGGTCAATGGAATAGGGTAGACAAAAAAAAATTATGGGATGGTGCAAAGCATTATGGGAATGAGTATTTGGTGGGTTCTTTCTTTAACCCTCCCCGGGAAAATTCCTGTTACGCATGTTTTCAAATGAACAACGCGTGCATTGTAACAAGGCGTCTCCAAAATGACGCTGAGCTCTCCTGCTAAACTCCAGCCATTACAATACGTAGTACGAGTGATTATCACATTTCGTTAATTCCGATAGACTTTCTTTATGTTCCGTTAAGGATCTATGCAACATTAAACGGGTCGGCTTATCTGGGATGATTTGAGCTGTTTTTCAGTGAATGAAGAGGTGCTGCAACATTAAACGACACTCGCTTCTTTTGGAATTTAAAAATCTCTCTTCACTTCTGTCATCTTAAGGGGGATTAGCTTTGGCATAAGGAGAGAAAAAACGCGAAGCTCTAATGTCTCTGGCTCGCTGGTTTGAATCCGATTGTCATGAGGGATTCATCTAAGCCGAAGTCGATTCAGAATCCACTTTATGCGTTACTTGGTAACGCATTTACAATTCCCCAGAGCCTTTCACTCCGACCTAACCTAAGCTTCTTCCTCCAAATGCCACGTAAAGAATATGGCATTTAAAAAAAAAAATTCAGGGTGCTTTGAGGTAAATCTCGTAAAATTAAGTTGGATTTACTTACTGGTTAGTGAAATTGTGCAGACAGAACCGTCTGTAGCGTTATGAAAACTATGATATTGAGATATCACAATATAACAACAAAATCCTCAGTTAACACTTAAAGATTTAACAGCTTTGAAACGCCGTTGAAATAAGAAGTGAAATAAGAAGATCAGGTTTCAGATTAATGAGTTGGTTGTATCCATTTACACAGTTGTTGAATAGGTCATTAATCTATGGTGTTTTTCAAAATTGAGAAAAAAATAAACATGTGTGTTAAAGCACTTACAGTTTGTTTCCTATTTTAGTGGACAGTTCCATTTTCTGTTTCCTATTTTAGTGGACAGTTCCATTTTCTGTTTCCTATTTTAGTGGACAGTTAATAAAACTCTTTAGAAGCGCAAAACTCTGATAACTAACAATTTATAAGTCTTCAAACCAATGTAAATAGTGCTTCTTTACATTTTGACAGATTAAAAAGTGCATTTTGTTCTTATAAGGCTATAAAAACTTGATGCATACGAAATTACTTGTTTCCTATTTAGTGGACAGCTCCATTTTAAGAGTTAAGGTAACAGCACACAATTCTCAGGAAGGCAGGAATATCATTCTTTGATTGTTTTAAGCTCATATGCAGTCATATTGAGAACTCCAGATTATTTCAATAATGGCAAGTCGAGAAAAGCTGTCAGATATTGAAAAAGGCAAAATCATGGCATTTCGAGAGAGTGGAAAGTCAATACGTGAAATTGCTGCTTTGCTGAACAAACCTAAGAGTACCATTGGTAGGTTTCTGACAGTGGGCAGTTCAAAATCGGCGCAGAAGAAACGTGGTCCGAAGCCAAAGTTGACAAATCGTGACAAACAACACATCATCCGTGAAGCAACTCAAACTGGCCACTCGTGTGCTCGAATATGTGCTGATCTGCAACTTCCAGTAAAGCGCAAGACTGTGTGGAAGATTTTGTCTTCATCACCACACTTGACGTACACAAAAAAACAGGCCAAACCTCCATTAACTGCTGAGCATAAGAATCAACGTTTGCACTGGGCAAAGGAACATATGACGTGGGATGACAAATGGATGGAGGTGTTGTTTACAGATGAAAAAAAATTCAATCTGGATGGTCCAGATGGGTTGCAGTCATACTGGCATGACATTCGCAAAGAGAAGCAGTTATTTTCTACAAGAGTTCATGGTGGCGGCTCAGTAATGATATGGGGCGGTTTTGGCTTTAATGGAACTACTCCTCTAGCATTCGTTACCACTAGAATGAATTCTGTGAAATATTGGGAGCTACTTGAAGAAGCTGCCTTACCTTATGGACAAGACATTTGTGGACCATCTTGGGTTCTGCAGCAAGACAACGCCCCGTGCCACAGTTCGATGTCAACAAAGAACTGGCTGAAATCTAAAAATGTCAACATGATGGTCTGGCCACCGAGAAGTCGGGACATGAACCCTATCGAGAACTTATGGGGCATCATTGTGCGTAAAGTTTACGAAGATGGACGCCAGTACAGCAGTGTTTCATCATTGAAAGAATCAATTGTTGAAGCATGGTATAACTTAGATCCTGAAGTCCTTCAAAAGCTTGTTAAATCAATGAAGGATCGTGTTTTCACACTTATTACACAGAATGGAGGGTCCACTAAATACTAAGGATAAATTCTCCTATTAGTATTGTTTATTTCATTTCTTTTATTTATATTGTCCACTAAATAGGAAACAAGTAGATTCTCATGAATCACCGTTTATGTTTTTGTTATGTAAAAGCTCTTTCTCAGAGTATTGAAAATGTAAAGAAGCACCATTTACATTGTATTAAAGACGTATAAATTGTTAGATATCAGGGTTTTGCGTTTCTAAAAGGTTTTATCAACTGTCCACTAAAATAGGAATCAGGCTGTATATGCTAGTTTTCATTTTGCTTCATCTCTAGACTTAAATGTTTCCCAAGGGATCTTGCTTTTTAAAAATTTTATTCAATAATACCAAGAATAAAAATATTTTTATTAATTTCTTCTTACTTGTTATGTTTTGATTGTTTTATTTAATTAGAGAAACAATGGAATGGTTGTATTGGAGCCTGAACAAAAAATGAGAATTGTGTGTAAACTATTGAAGCGGTTTATTCATTGTTGCGATGATTGCTTCCTTGATTTGAATGTGACCGTTGAAATTTGCGGAGAGGCGTTCAAGACGAGGGTGAATTTAAAAAGATTTTAAGGGAATGGGAAAGAGGAACTATGTGCACCTTTTTACCTCCTAAGAGGGAGGAATGGCGGAGAAGAAAGCCCCCTCCCCCTCTCGCTGCAAACGGCTCAGTTGAAAATCTGCATATGTTATACAATGTGACCTCGCTCTCTTCAATCTGTGTCAGTCCGCCCCTTCCGGTCTTCCGGTTAAAAGAATCGCCCGCGAGAAATTAAATAGGATGACAAAAGAGGTGCCTAGACCATTGCGAGGCTAGAGGGAGTAGTGAGTTTAGAGGGGGTAAAACATTTCCATTGCCGTGGCAACCTTCTCTTTTTATGCTCGAAGGTGGCAACAGAGAAACAGCTGCTTGCTTGGAGGGAAATACGTAACGGGAAGAGGAATTGGAATGGATAGCACTCTTCTCTTCATTTCATTTCTTCTTCTCTCCGCTTTCCTCTCCAAGATTGACGAGCGTAATTTTTTTGAAACCTGTTCGATGCGTTGTTGTCGAAAAGGAGTCTTCTTCCTGTTAAATCATGAGAGATTTAAAACTTCCTATGCTTTTCCGCATGACCTATCGATGATTTTTGAAATTACTATGGTAGCGGCGACCATTTATCATTTGGATATGCAAAGTTTTTCCCCCCTCTATTTTCTAATTTCTAATTTTCTTTTTTTTCTAATGCCATCTTCAATTTTTGACGAATCACCATGGATATCTTCCGATATTTCATGCAGCAACCACATCGATCTACATCAGATTAAGAAAGAGAAAATTTACAAAGCAAAACAATCATAACTGAGCATAAGATTATTCTTGAATTTTTCGTGTTAACAATTCACATGAGTTGGCAGTGTTATGTGGTAGAAAGCGAAGGATCAGACAAAATTAGTATTCTCGAAAATCAACTCCCGTGCTTTTCGTTCTACTCATGTGATTATGGGTTCACGTGAGCAGAGCTGATGAGATAGCTACGCACAAGAAAAAAAAAATAGCCGACGTATTCGCTACTCTGCATTTAATCGAAGCGTTGGAAACAAGAGGCAACGATTTTACGACCACGTATTCATGCTTTGGACCTGCATGAGGAACATTTTCATCACTTATTTCGATTATCAGTGTATTTGTCAAAAATTTTGATAGACAACTTTCGACCGATTTTAGGGGATCAAACTCGAAGATCACATTAAGCCCACAAAACAGAGGGTTAATTTGTACTCTCCGCACAATCGCACACACAGTGGTCACACAGAGCTGCAGACGCTACGGACGCGACGTTCTGTCAGTTTTGAACGTTTGGACGCGTCGCGGAAGATTCTGTTTGCGCAAATATTTTCTGGACGTCCAAAACGTCCGTCGTCGACAGGCATGCGCAGTAGACAAGCAACGGTGATGTGCTCATCGCCTGCAGCTTAATTTTTTGCTTTCGGTGATTTCAATCATTTGAATATTCTACGATTATGGCGTTTCTAGAGCAAATAAATACATTTTTTTTTTTAGAAAAAAATAACTATATAGCTAAATAAATACAAATGCATAATTCTTTAAAAGAATTGAAGAAGTACAAACAAAAGAATAAAAAAAGTGGCTTTACATAGACAGCAAACCAAGCGAGATTAAAGAAAGAGAAGAACAAAATCTCGTTGTGACAAACTAACTAGTCTCAACCTTTATTCCTGTATTTTTTAAAATATACTTTGAAAAAGACAGGAACAAAAATCAAAACAATTAATATTTGGTATTATAAAGCCTCTGTCCATATCGTTCCGAAAAACTATGAATCAAAAACATTTGGCATAATAGTAATTATATCGCAATATTCATAATTAAGTGCGTAAAAATATTAATTACATAATTCACTATAATTGTATTAAACGCTATTTCTTGTAAATTTATCTTCTTTTTAAATGAAATAAACAGAATAAATAAGCAATGAAATAAACAGAGTTGTATATAAATTGGGGCGAACTTAGCATCCGTCGCGTCGCACTCTGTGTGGCGATGAATGCATCACCATTGCTTGTTTACTGCGCATGCCCGTCCACGACGGACGTTTTGGACGTCCAGAAATATTTGCGCAAATAAAAAGTCCAGAACGTCGTGTCCGTAGCGTCCGCAGCTCTGTGGGACCACTTAAATAGCGAGGAGGATATTTTTTTTTGGACGCGTAATGTTCGTCGCACTCTGTGTGGCCGCATCTTAAGCATAGAAGTTGTGTTACTCGACTTATCGAGAGACTCGATATCCATGCTTATATTTCATACTTCAGTTATTATAAATCCTTATTCAGTGTTACCGATGTACATAATTCTGCAGACTCGTCCAGTGATAAATAAATAAAACGTTTATGTACTGTTGCTTGTTGCATCTAAAAACATTATGATTCACTGCTTCGGACTACAGGTTCGAAACTAAGTCACCTTTTTATTTTTCATTAAACACTACGACAAAAGAAATAATCGATTAATAATAAAACGAAGTTCAAGTTGTTGAGAACGACTTCTTTCAGTAGGCATTCCGGTAACGAAGTGATGCGGGCAACTTTTATCTGGAAAATATTATAAATTTTCTGAGGTACCTATTCAGCATATTAGAAAAAATTTTGATCGTTTAATTTTCAAAAAGACGTGATGTATACTTAAAAGTCAGTCCAATCAAAAGAGGGAAAAAATTGGGGGGTGGGGGAAGCCTGGAAACAAACTTAGAGATAACATCTGCTTTGAATCAATTTTTTCCTATTTAATTTGAATAACCGGGGTCTTCTGCTTTCGGTAAAATTTAAAATTTACGATTACTCCTTCTACAATCGTAACGCAGAGCCTAAAAGTGCTATTCTTAACATGACAGTCACCCAAAGGAAAAGATCATCCACTAGCTGTAATGGAAGAAATTCAGACGAAATTGTTGTTTTTCTTCTGCCATCTTCAGAATGGCCAGCGTTGTAAAGGGTCGTATTTAAAAATAGAGCTTTCGCATTGTTTATAAAACAGCATTGTCTTCTTTATATATACAGGGTGATTCAGAAAGGTATGTCAAGAATGAAATACCATGTACAGTTTGTAGCGGGGAACAAAATATTTCCTATAAACATGGGTCCGGAAATGCATCCTTACAGAGATAATGCAACTTGTACGAGGGAGGAATGACATTACAGTAGGTGTTCAAAATGCCGACCCTGAGCAACGCCTCCTAAAGATAAGGCCTGAGCGCGAAAACGTCATACATTGTTACATCATCATCCGAAGATACGTTTAATCGCATTTCTACCAATAATAAGCCCTATAATGCGATTAAACGTATCTTCGGATGATGATGTAACAATGTCTGACATTTTCGCGCTCAGGCCTTATCTTTAGGAGGCGTTGCCCTGAGCCTCGATGCATGTGTTTAGTCTGCAGGTGAAGTTGTCCGGACACGCTTCAGTAGCATTACCCTGTGCCTCGCCGTAAACGAGATGCATGTCCGCCAGCTCCGCATTAGTCAAGCGATCCATTGTACGACAATGGAGTTACATGTTTAGATCCTAATTTACATGGCCGGCCAGGTGGCCGAGAGGACTAGGGCGTAGGCTTTCTAGTACTCGAGTCCGCCTGGTCGTGGGTTCGAATCCCGCCGTGGGCATGGATGTTTGTGTTTGTCCCGGGCTGCGTACTGTTATAACTTGTGTAAAAGGCGCAAAATGACCTTAGTAGTCGACGCCAAGTTTCTAATAAACCAACCAACCTAATTTACATGGACCCTACCATTGCCGTCCGGGTAACGCACATCCATTCCTCCCTCGTACAAGTTGCATTATCTCTGTAAGGATGCATTTCCGGACCCATGTTTATAGGAAAAAATATTGTTCCCCGCTACAAACTGTACATGGTATTTCATTCTCGACCTACTTTTCTGAATCACCCTATGTAGATAACTTTAAGTGTATCTCACTTTCAGATTATCATCGTCACTGCTTTTTCCAAAACGAAATATGTCATACCTATTGTAAATAATTTTCAACTAGAATGCCTCTTTTTATCATATAATTTCTCGTATGACCTCCGCGTTATGTTAATTCTCCTGGTTACAACGCCATCTCTTTCCTATGGCCTGAAACGTGCTGCCTACTAGTGATTTCTGCAGCTGGTGTTAATAAGAATACTTTAATTACTTTGGATCGCATTGTACTTCTTTCTCTAGCTGATTTTCACTAAAGCAAGATTTCTATTCCACAGTGTATTGATAGTCTGCCAAAATACCGCGACCTTAGCTTTGCTTTTCCTAGAGAGATAAAATTTTGTAATTGTACAGATGCGTTAGGGTTTCCCTCACCGCGATTTCTCAGCTGACGCTTTCCCAGGGAATTTTTATCTCCTCTTCTCCTCTTGCAGTTCCTTCTTCTTTAATTGCCACTATGTAGACGAAATAATGAGTGACGACAATGATCGTGATAATTATCTAAATGGAGTTTCAGGAGAGTTGTTTCTAGTCGAGTGTAAAGTGGTTTTGGGCAAAATGGAGGGATCAGTTGTTTTTAACCTGAATGAACTTAGGTCGTCTCTCTCTCTTCACTTAACGTAATCATTGCCTCTGCTCGCTAATTAATTATCTGTGATCTCGTTACACTCGAATATTAATCAGTCTTTTTTTTGCCGTATACGTTTGTATGTAGCAAATTCAGTTGGAAAATTCGTTACCGTTTAGGTGACAGATTTGTATATAGGTCAGATCATTTTATTAATTTAAAACAAGTTTTTAATTTATTTTTTTATAATTTCTTACTTGTGGCCTGCATGGTGGTCAAGAGAGATGGGGCAAAGGTTTTCCAGTTCTTGAAACCTATCGATTCGCGGTTCCGAATTCACTACTTGGAATTATGTAATGGGGTTTCCATTAAGTTCGACCGGTCGCCAACGGGCCACGTGGTACGATTGGGTCGTTCCCAACCAGGCGATTCTGTGAGTTTGTACTTTTACAAGGGGCGTTCAAATTTGGCTTGGACTTCATTTTTTATTAAATCAGGAAACTATAAATCCCCCCCCCCCGCACCCAAAACACTAGTTATTTCTCAAAGAACTCTCCCTGCTTCTCTACACATTTTTTTCCAGCGTTCTGGGAGCATCTGGATACCGGTTCTGTAGAGATCTTCAGGCTGATGTCGAACCTACCGTCAGGACAGCCTTTTTCACTTCCTCATTGGGGCCGAACTCTGCCCTCCCAGGAATTCTTTCAATGGTCCAAAAAGATGCTAGTCGCAAGGGGAGAGATCCGGGCTGCATGAGGATATAGTAAGATGTCCCATTTGAGTTTTGTCAGTGTGCCCATAGTCAGTTTGGCTGTGTGTCATTCTAGCATTGTCTTGCAGAAAACAAAACACCACTGGTAAGGAGTCCTGGTCGCTTTTTCCTTAGTGCCGGCTTCAGGGACGTCCTCAAAATGTCACAGTAGTAGAGTGCGTTTATGTTTCGACGTTCTTCCAGAAAATCGACATGAATGATACCCTTAATGTCCCAGAATGCAGTCGCCATCACTTTCATTGCCGACGGTGTCATCTTGAATTTCTTGGGTCTGTGTGTCGCCACTCCATATTCGCACGCTTGCTTTTATGAATACATGTCTCGTTGGTGGTCACAGCACGCCTTAGAAAGCTGTCACCTTCCCTATCATATCGATGCAGCAGCATGGAACAGATTTCCACCCGGGTGGTTTTTGTGATCCTCGGACAGTTGCTTAGGGACCCATCTAGCACAGATCTTGTTGAATTTCAGCTTATCGTGGATGATAGTCACCACACTGCCAGTTGAAGCCAGAAATGAAGCCAATTCTCCGACATGAATCCGCCTGTTGTCCGTTATCAGCTCATTTGTTCGTGCGATGATGCCATCATTAACAGCGGTTGCTGGCCTTGCCTTATGAGCACGGTATTAGAATAGACGGTAAGGAAACAGCCGTAGTTAATCTGGCAAAAAAGATGTCACTAGTGCAGTCATTTGCCACCGGGCGTCCCAATCGGCTATGAGTTAAAATCTAAGGTTAATATGCTTTCAAGCGCATTTTTTCACATTTATTTAATGATAAAAACTTGAAAAGTGTAATACCATGCTTAATGTTCAAACACCACGCCTATTTTCAATAAAAATTTTATTTTTAGAAATAATAAAGTAAATAAAAAAAAGTAGATAAAAAAACCACTTCACAAAAATATTGATTTATGGAAACAAATTTGAAAATTTTCGTTTACTGTTTGATTCTCTTCCAAGTTCAGAGTTTACATTTTTGCGGACTTGGCGTCATCTTAATAAAACATAATTTATTTTACGAGCTAAAATTTCTTCTGTGTGCTCGTTACACCGAAATGAAAGTTCTATATTGCCAAAAAGGTAATTACAGATGAACGATGGCATGGGATCAACACAATTGGATCATTGACATGCTCTGAAAAATATTTTTTCAACATTTCATAGTATACAGGGTGAGTCAAAAGTCTGTACCCCCTCCCCCGTTCTATCTTGGATACAAATGTAGTTATGCAAATTCCAATAAAGGGAGTGAATAGGAAGTTGAGTGCGCTCTATCTCATGGTGGCACTTACAGTGTTGTCATTAGAACATATTCAAATCTTATCTACAAAAAACACCAATTACAAAGTTGTTCAGCATCAAATAAGCAACAGAACCTATCATATGCCTGCTTAGGTGCCCACAAACATAATAAATTACACAACTGATCATATCAATAGTTGTATCAGGATCTTCTATGTTGTCTTGATGCACAAAAATATCATCACATTCCCAAACTCTGTGATTAATTAATCCATATAATTTAGTTTTTAATTCTTCCATTGGATTACTTGAGCATTTTACTTCTATTTTAAAACTAATTTTAAAATCTTGGAAGGTAAATGTTATTTTTTCATGCTCATCTATTCTACTCTATAAAACTAACGCATTGCGCACTATAACATTATGGCGCGCGTGGTGACAAAAATTTGCTTTAGTGAAGTTTTTTGCCATACTACCAAATAGGAGATTCCTTACCTTCTATTCTACCACCGTGCTTATGAGGTTTATTGCCAGTGGATTCTCGCCCTCCTTCAAACTTTTGGCACCGAGCAAAGACGGATGATCGAGACGAGCATGACTCGATGAACTGTCTTTGAAGTCTCTGATGAATTTCAGATGCTTTCACACCTTCGATGTGGAGAAAGTTGATGATTAATTCGCTGTTCCACTTTGGTCCATACATCGCTGGCCGCCATTTTGTTTAACCACACAATCGGTTGTCCTGGCAACCGGATGAGTGTTTCTGCATTTGCATCCTTTCTTACTCCTGGTTCATCATTTGCATTAACTTATTCTTCTCTTGCTTATATTTTGTAGATGTGTATTTAGATGTCTTTATTATTAGAGAAAATTTTATCTCGAGTCGACAGCTAAAGATTTCAATTTCTTGAATTTCGTCCGCCATTTTGATTTCGCTCGACCAGGCAGAGCCAGACCCTGGAGTCTAAAACCGAAGCGGTCGTCAGTTTAGGATGAAATTTTCGCAGCTGCTCTCGAACGATTGTGATCGGTCGGAATCGCTCGAGAGCTATTCTTTATGGAAACACTTTAGCCTGTTTCACACGATGCCACCAGAGTCGCGCCACTACCCTTTTTTGGTGATGCGTTTCTTAGGGGCGTGTTCAGATTTTCCTGCTTCCAACGCAGCCACGGCAAATAAACAAACAACATCCAGATGGCGAATTGACGGGAAAATGGAATTGGCAGAGTGTCTATTGTTGTTGCCGTATATAAAAACCCAGAGAAGTTTTTCAAATACACGCGGATGAGCATTTAATCGTTTGATGAGTTATTTCAGCATTTGAAAGAACGAATATCTAGATTGAATGCAAACATGACACAGGTGACTACCTGAGGAAAAAAACTCTTGGTCACGTTTAGTTGAGAACTCGAAAATTATCAGATTAGGCCCATTAAAACATTTATTATCAAAATAGCATTAAATCTAATTTCTTATTTTAAAAGTGAAAAAAAAATTATTGAGGATACAAAAATTTAATAAGAATTGATTAAATTTAAGAGATTGAATACTTCAACAGATAAATAATCGAAACATAAAAATTCATAGAAAAAGCCAATTTAAAATTAAATTCTGAGAAAGCCAATTTGATAATTTTGAAACATAAATTATTTATGTTAAACAAATAAAATGTTAATAGGCCTGTAAATTGTTAAAAATTTTAGATTCTGGCTTAGGTTATTATGGATTCAGGCTGTGGTAGCACAGGAAATCGCGAGTACGTGTGAAAGGTTCTACTGACAGTAGTGTAACGACGTGGTCGCGCCACCAATTCGGTGGCTCGAAAAAACGCGTGTGGAGCAAATCCCTTCTTATGGCCGTGCATCCAGTGGCGCCACCACCACCACCACCACCACCACCACCACCACCACGTGTGATAAGAGGCCTTTAAGAATAATCTTCATGATCTTACATTTTACACGAAATTAAGTACAGAGGTTGAGTCAAAAGTAGTGGCCGATCACCGCGCATACTTTTAAATGGGCACCAGACAGGAACCACTCATTGCTCGATGATCTTCATCCAACGATCAGCCAGTTGGCGGATGCCCTCGCGAAACCACTCCTCCGGTTTCTGGGCGAAAAAGTCACACACGACGTCTTCAACCTCATTGACATTGGCGAAACGCCGTCCACGCAGGAAGTGCGTCATGAACCGGAAGAGATGGTAGTCGGAAGGTGCCGGGCTGTATGCTGGATGTGGCAGAACCTTCACTTGTTGCTGACGACACACCTTCACCCGTTGTTGTGCTTGCACGGGAGTCAGCTCGTGGGGCACAACTCGGCAGCACTTGTTGACCTTTCCCATGGCGTGCAGATGTCGAACCACACTCTTTTGTGATGTCCGCCGCTAGTCCACGGGTGGTGCTGCCTGGGTTGGCTTCCACTTGTTGCCGTAGGGCTGCGTTATTCACTTCTGTGGGTCTTCCGCTCCTTGGCGCGTCTTCCAGGCCCATGTCTCCAGACGAAAGCGGGAGAACCACCGTCGTGCTGTCCGTTCATTGGTCACACCCTGACCTTCCATCCTGTAAGTTTCGGCGGCTGCTGCTCGCGCACAGGTCCCCTTTTTCCAATAGTGACGAAGGATCCCGCGTATCACCAATTTTTCTGCCATATTTTTACACTGGCTGACGCAAGTGGCACAATGTCTATGGCATTCAAATTCGTACTGACGTTTCTTCCCACTCTTTTCTCTTAATAAACTGGGATATACCCTTGTGGTAAATGGTCTTCGCCCAGAATTCGTCAAACTCTAACCCCCCCCCCCTCCCGAGTCGGCCACTACTTTTGACTCAACCTCTGTATCAAGGATAAACTGAAAATACTACTCCAATAATTAAATAAATAAAGTGGACTAAAGTAATAAATGAACGGAAACATTCGATCTTAGGTCGCCTAACTCACGCATCAGTTTATGAAAAAGTTATCAGATAACTGAGGGGAAAAAATATTTCTAAATTTACCGTTTTAGAATCTCCATTAAATGCATATTTTTTAATTAGTAAATTTATTCCATTCAGTACTTTTTTTTTTTTTTTTTTTTTTTTTTTTTTTTTTTTTTACACAAATAGAGGTCAAAGTTAAATGAAAAATTAAATTCAGTAATAAAATGGGGGAGGCACAACTTCAGTGAAATTAAGAAACATCAGGCACGGCTAATCACCTGGATGGGCGACTCATCAGTGACTCACGATCTTAACCCTCCGGACTGCTGCGACCATCAGTCGTTAATCCAGGTCCATCTAGAAACCCAACTCGTCGGCCTCAGGCCATACAGGCTCTGGATGAACGTATTGGATTACAATGAATAATAATAATAAATTTTAAAATATTTTTTCCCCTCGGTTATTAGGCTTTTCACCAGTAGATAGTATTGCTGGTGATGAAGGTATAAATATTGGTTTTCCGTTGCCTTCCGCATGTTTAATAAAGAACAAACGCAAAAACCATTTTGAACACGCGCCTCGAGGATCTCGAGATTCACTGAAGCCGGAGTTTATTTTCTTCTTTGATAGGGTTGTTGTTAATCATTTATTCCGCTCTCGTGTTTTTTTTTTTTTTCTTTCTTTCTTTCTTTATTATTTTTTTTTCTTCATCATCTTTTATATGAGCTAGATTGGTTATTATTGGGAAAAAATGCCAGAATAGTAAATTATTGGTAAAGTAGTTGAAATTTAAAAAAATAAAAATAACTAATTAAAAAACAAACCCTGGAACAGCTGAATGAGACATTTCGGAAGCTGGTCTTCACCATCAGATTGACTGTAGATAAAGGATTCTTGTAAAGTTCGACCGTGTTTGAAAAATGCCGTTTGTTATATTACATCCAACGAAAAGAATAAATGGGCATATTCATTTAAATTTGCAATTTCAGTTGTTAGGCATTGTTGCAAAATAAAATAAGAAATGTAAACAAGAACTGACAATTAAAAATGGGAAATTTTATTGGATACGCCCACTTTTTCTTTCGTTGGAGAGAGAGTTGATCATTGGAATTGATGAGCTCTCCATTTCTTTGTTAGTAATTGTTGATATATTTTATAAATTGAATGCATCAGTCAATTTCACTTTCTTTTGTCGGGAAGGGAACCATGTCGCAGATATCGATTTTATTTTCGAACTTGGTAGGGGAGAAACTCCGAATAGCCCTGTTATGTCGAAAAAAAAAATACTCTTTTGAATTTTATTTTTCATTTTAATGCCTTCTCGCCTCCACCTCCTCTTCTCCCCCGTTCTTCCTTCCTTTGTCGGAATTCAGCTAGAAACCGCGCAGGAGGATTAACACGGGATGACTGTGGGGCGTATTTTGGGGCCAAAATTGTCGTCGGTCGGGTTATTGGTTTCACGGGAGTTATTGTCGATGTTATTATTCGTTTATGGTAATTGAATGGCGACGTGCTTGTTTTGGGAATAGGAAAAAATTGACATCAAAAATGGCGAAATAATAATAATAAAAAAAAAGAATAATAATAATAATAATAATAATGTAACAACAACAGGGAATAACCCACCAGATAAGCCGGGGAGTAAAACCCCTTGTTGCCCCCCAACAGGCCGAGGCCCAAAACGGGGTTAATGAAAAAGACATATAAAGAGAAATAATAAGAAAAAAAAATAAAATTAAGGCAAAAACAGCCAAGTCAAAAGAAAAAAATTCGGTAACAATACAGAAACTAAAACCGAGAAATAATTTATGCTCCATTAATATTAATAATAATAATATTAATAATTCGAGGGGTGATCATAAAATAATGTCGCGTATTTTTTGTCTCGAAAATGACAGCAGATATGAGAAAATTGCGATATATAAAAGTTAGTTTGGTTCATTGTTAAAGTTTCCTGTTAATGTCGTGTGCATCCACCCAAGGAATTAAAATAAGTCCTTTATTTAATTTCTTGATCCACCAAGCATTGACTTCGCACAGGGCCAACGATGTAACGGGCCCCAGAGCGGAAAAGTCACCTGACCATCTTAGTCCGGCCAACAATCCAGTCTTCATTATTTCCGACAAACGAAAAAATACTGATTGTTAAAATCCAAGATGGAAACAATGAAGATTGGATTGTTGGCCGGACTAAGATGGTCACGAGGCCAACGAGAGACAGTCCAGGGCACTCAAAAATCACATGATCATCGGGGTCCGGGCAACAATCCGTTCTTCATTGTTTCCAACAATCGAAAAAATACTGATTGTTAAAATCCAAGATGGAGACAATGAAAGATGAATTGTTGGCCGGACCCCGATGATCATGTGACTTTTGAGTGCCCAGGGGTGCGTTCCTCCACATGCGA
The DNA here is from genome assembly GCA_023313115.1 of Rhysida immarginata. Classification (NCBI taxonomy): domain Eukaryota; kingdom Metazoa; phylum Arthropoda; class Chilopoda; order Scolopendromorpha; family Scolopendridae; genus Rhysida; species Rhysida immarginata. The sequence continues at coordinate 1,103,788 of JAHWFO010080555.1, read as the reverse complement.
TGGCGAGACATCGATGGAAAAAGAGGCGGAGTTTCACGTGAAACGTCATCATCGTGGTGTCTTGTCTCAAAACCCCGTTCCTCTACATCGAACGACGGTCTCGCGACAGGAGGGGGTGCTCTCGCGAGGCCGACCTTCGCAACGACGCAGAGAGAGTGCGAGTGTGCGATGCATCAATAGATTGGCTCGCGATACACAATATCGGAGTACAAACTTTTAGCGATTTTTGTCTTATTTGAATAACAAGAAATGAAACAGTTTGTTGCCTATAGAATTAAAAAGAAAGTGGGTCAGCAGATTATTTTGTTTCAAGCACAGATAAGCCTACTTATCGATGAACGCTTACTATGGCGTGGGAAAAGACGCTCGAATCCGCCATGAGACGAAGTAAATCCGTGGCCGAGCGATAGATAGAAATGTAATCAGTTCATCAGTAAAAAAAAATGAGAAATAGCATAAAATAAACCCATAAGAATATTTTTCCATTTTAAATTTCTTATAATTTTTGAAATATAAATGTTCAAATTAAAGTTTGAATTATTTTTAAATTCCCTTTTTTTTCTTTTAATAAATAATAAAATTCTTTATCGTTGATCATTTTCTTCAGATATTTTTAAAGTTACACAGAGATTTAAAAAAATTTATTTAGAAAAAACACTTGATAATTTAGGCAAAAAATGATTGAAATCCGGAAGTGATAAGGCCGTGTTATTGTAAGAAGGCATGAACGTCATCCAATTCTTTTTTTTTTTTTCTAAAACATAAAATTCAGTATTAAACTCAAATTCAATAATTTCACAACATTAAAGTCACTAAACCAAAGCAAATGAAAAAGTATTCCTAATTAAAGACCAATAAATATAGCATCTTACAAAATTGCGTTATTGCAAAGTTGTTTGTAAAACTTATTTAACTCTATTTTCAACTTTAGCAGGTGGTCGAAATATTATCGACGGAATTATTTAAAGGCCCCCTGAATAAAATTTCGTTTGATGAGAAGTTTGTAGTATTATTTTTCTGCAGTTTAAAAAAAAAGTTTATTACTCTTCCATTTAAGTTATTCGATTTATAATTAACTCATCTAATACTTCTAGAAATAAGGTAAATAAAAATTAAAAATTAAAAAAAATAGGAAAAAATAAATAATTGCTGAAATTTTAATTTCAGTTTTTATTTGAAATAATTTTTATCTATTTACAAAAACCTTTCATAATAATTCAGCAATTGAATTTCTATTTTTCGTCGATATTTTAATTAAAAAATACTACACAGTATTAAACAAATTGCCATCGGCAATGTTACATTCGAAAAAGCACACACTTTCCTTCCACAAATGACTAATTTTGTTATCTGCGCAAGCGCGCAATCAGCAATCAGTCTATTTCATGGAATGACTAACCGCTCTAACGATGCAAACAACGATATTCTTGTACGATGGACTATCGAAGGTTATTTTTACCGTTCCTGTAGATTTTCTCCCTCGCGATGGTCGATGCATGGTCGAAGGTCAATCGAACCTCGCGAGACTAACGACGCTGCGTTGCTCTCGCCATCGCATGTGGAGGAACGCACCCCTGGCCTGTCTCTCGTTGGCCTCGAGATGGTCAGGCGTGACCACCGAGAGAGAAGGCCTCCGCATTGAAACGTAATACATTGTTACATCATCATAGATAGTGCATTGTTATTCGTATTTTAACCAATAATAAGCCCAGAATTTTCACTATTTATGATGATGTAACAGTGTATTAAGTTTCAATGCGGCGGCCTTCTCTCTCGGTGGTCACAGGGTCATGTGACTTTTCCGCGCTGGGGCAACACCTCCTAGAGAGAAGGCCTGCGCACAGAAACGTCATACATTGTTACATCATCATCAAGCAGCTAAATTTAGGGCTTATTATTGGTAGAAATACGATTAACAATAGCCGCTTCTGTGTGATGTAACAATGTATGACGTTACGGTGCGCAGGCCTTCTGTCTAGGTGGTGTTGGCTGGGGCCAGGGTTGCCAACTTACCGGTTTTTAGATGGAAATATTTGTTGTTGGATATTGTTATAATACAAGCTAAACAATGCACAAATGTAATAATTATTACACGGTTGGCAACGCTGGCTGGGGCCCGTTATATCGTTGTCCCCGACTTCGCACGTAGCCCACGTGAAAGACAGGCCCTGGCGCGGAAAAGTCACCTGACCATCTTAGTCCGAGTAATAATGTAATCTTTATTCTTTCCAACAAACGGAAAATTGCTGATTATTAAAATCCAAGATGGAAACAATGAAGGTTACATGGTTATTCGGACTAAGATGATCAGGTGACTTTTCCGCGCCAGGGCCTGTCTTTCTCGTGGGCTACGGACTTCGCACGGGGCCAACGATATAACGGGCCCCAGCCGTGACCACCGAGAGAGAAGGCCTCCGCAATGAAACTGAATACATTGTTACATCATCATAGATAGTGCAAATTCAGGGCTTATTATTGGTAAAAATACGAATAACAATGCACTATCTATGTGATGCAACAATGTATTCAGTTTCATTGCGGAGGCCTTCTCTCTCGGTGGTCACGCCCCAGCGCGGAAAAGTCACCTGACCATCTTAGTCCGAGTAACAATGTAATCTCCTTTGTTTCTATCTTGGATTTTAACAATAAGTATTTCTTCGTTTGTTGGAAATAATGAAGGTTGGATTGTTGCCCGGACTAAGATGGTCAGGTGACTTTTCCGCGCTGGGGCAACACCATCTAAAGAGAAGGCCTGCGCACAGAAATTTCATACATTGTTACATCATCATACCTAGTCATAATTTAAGGCTTATTATTGGTAGAAACGCGATTAAAGATGACTAGTTATGACGTTTTAACAATGTATGACGTTTCCGCGCTCGGGCCTTATCTGTAGGTGGTGTTGGCTGGGGCCCGTTATATCGTTGGCCCCGACTTCGCACGAGTGACGTAACAGTTAGCTCTACCCCTTGGCAACGCGCCATCTTGGTTCCACACATTTCGTTGCTAAGCATTAGATATGCTGATTCTGACACTAGTTTTGCTACATAAGTGATCAGAATGTGTGCAATAAAACTATATTTTATCGCTACGTTTTTTACGACGACTCTAAATTAATTTCAAAATGAGAAAATGATTTAAATCTTCCTAACAACGGCTGTGTGGAACCAAGATGGCGAATCACTAAGTTAGTGAAGTCTCTTCGTGCGAAGTCCATAGCGACTTGACAGTCCAAATAAAATGGCGGTCTCATTTCATCGTCCAGTGCTTTTGAGCGGCGGAGTGTTATGTGTTTTCTTTCTGCAAAAGGACTGAAACCAGTCGATATCCATAAGGTAATTGTGTCGGTGTACGGCGATATCGTGCAGCTCCGAACAGTACAACGTTGGTGCAAGGCTTTTAAAGAAAGACGAGAGGACCTGCTGGACGAAGGTCGCTCTGACCGGCCGCGGGAATCCATGACTGACAGCAACATTGCTGCGCGGATTACCGTGAGAGAAATTGCTGCAACGTGGGACATTTCATATGGGACGGCGTACGACATTGTTCACGAGCAGCTCGGCTTTCGCAAAGTGTCCTGCAGATGGGTGCCACGACAATTGACGGCCGAACATCAAGGTGCTCGTTTCGATGCTTGTTTGCTGCATCTCACCTGATACCAGGAGGAGAGTCAGGATTTTTTGAATCGAATCATCACAGGCGATGAATCATGGGTCCACCATTTCACGCCCGAAACCAAGATGCAATAGGGCGGATTGGAAACGCACCTCATCTCCCACAACGTAAAACCTCAAAAGTGTGCCAACAGCCAGCAAGGTCATGTTGACATGTTTTTGGGATTGCCGTGGTCCGATACTGCTTGAGTTTTTTCCACCTTATAAAACTGTCAATTGCGAACGTTACAGAGGTACATTGAGGAATCTTCGAGCGTCCATAGGCAGGAAAAGACCTGACTTGGCAATGGAGGACATCGTGCTGCACCACGCCAACGCACGGCAGTGTGGAGACTATCATCCACGATAAGCTGAAATTCAACAAGATCTGTGCCAGATGGGTCCCTAAGCAACTGTCCGAGGATCACAAAAAACCACCCGGGTGGAAATCTGTTCCATGCTGCTGCAGCGATATGATAGGGAAGGTGATAGCTTCCTAAGGCGTGTTGTGACCACCAAAGAGACATGGATTCATCACCATACTCCTAAAAGCAAGCGTGCGAATATGGAGTGGCGACACACTGACTCACCACGACCCAAGAAATTCAAGATGACACCGTCGGCAATGGAAGTGATAGCGACTGCATTCTGGGATATTAAGGGTATCATTCAAGTCGATTTTCTGGAAGAACGTCGAACCATAAACGCACTCTACTACTGTGACATTTTCAGGACGTCCCTGAAGCCGGCACTAAGGAAAAAGCGACCAGGACTCCTTACCAGCGGTGTTTTGTTTTCTGCAAGACTGCTAGAATGACACACAGCCAAACTGATAATGGACACACTGACAAAACTCAAATGGGACATCTTGCTATATCCTCCATGCAGCCCGGATCTCTCCCCTTGCGACTAGCATCTTTTTGAACCATTGAAAGAATTCCTGGGAAGGCAGAGGCCCCAATGAGGAAGTGGAACAGGCTGTCCTGATAGTGGGTTCGATATCAGCCTGAACATCTCTACAGAACCTTGATGTATCATTAAGAAGGCGTAAAAAGTATTCTAAATAATTCAGCTAAGGAAGAAATAGAAATATTGACCACCCCTGCTATTCGTTCTCATGTCGCTCCGCCTCGAATTCGATAGTTATCCGCCTGGGATTTAGTTGAAACTACGCTTAAAGGAACAAGGTAAAAATGCAGGGTGTATCTGAACGGTCTGTAGAAACTTACAGTATGAGTTCCTTGTAGCCGGAGAAGCAATACCGTGTGTTTCTAAAGTTCCCGAACTGCCCCTTCTGTATATAGGGAAAGCCTAATCTATGACAGCAGGAGTAATGATTTTTCTATCGAAAAATGGAAGGAAAAATTCTGCGACCTGGGATCGAACCAGGAACCTCGGCTGTCATGGCCGACGCCTCTACCAATTGGGCTATCGCAGACACCTGGCCAGCCATGCTGACTCAAGGTGTCTTAAAGACAACCAAGTTGTCATGGTTGAAAGCCCAATGGGAAGCGGGCACCTGGCTCACAGATCGAGAATCTCTCCTATCCAACCATCAGAAAGTTTGTGGAACTCACAGATAAATGAAATAATAAATGATATTATTACTGGAGATAAGCCTACCAAGCATCAGGTAAAGATTTTTCTATCGAAAAATGGAAGGAAAAATCTTTACCTGATGCTTGGTAGGCTTATCTCCAGTAATAATATCATTTATTATTTCATTTATCTGTGAGCAGGAGTAATGTTTGGCCAACCACTAAAATAAAGCAGGCGCTGAAATAAATTACATAAAATCAGTTTTACATAGTGGCAAAGTTTCTCAAATGTGTGTATTTTATTGTTACATTCCCAAAGGAAACGATACATGTAGGTTACACCATTTGCTCAAAGTGTTCACCGTTCACCTCTTGGCAATAGGTGCTCAAACGCTTGTCGGTGCTCGTTCTTGCATACTGTATTTCCTTTGTTTGTTTTCACGCAATAAACGCTTTTTAAGCTGTTACTATACCTGTATAAGCTTAATACCGTATACCATAGGTTTTATAAAAAAACCTTCCAGCATTTTTACTTTAACCTTTTATTTCACTCTCATATTCGCGTATTTGCATATATGTAAAATAAATAGCGGGATTCGTAACGACTGGGAGCATCCATTAATTGAAAAAAAGAGGTTGAGAGACAGTGGCTCCTGTCTACCAGCCCTTCAGCATACCTGCACAACAGCACGTTATGCAGGGAAAGTCATCTCCTGAGTTCGGGAACTTTTGAAACACACGGTATATGTCCCATCAACATAGGGTCACAACGCTTCCTTCTGGATTACAACCGTGCGACGTTGTCCTACACGTCAACTGAACACAGTTACGTTGTATGCCGATAATCGAGGAGGACAACGTATATGGTTCATGCATGACGGTGCACCACCACATTTCGATCACTTCTTAGATGCCACCTACCCTCGTCGATGGATAGGCCGTGGAGGACCAATACCGTGGCCAGCACGTTCGCCGGATATGAACAGTTCCACTACGGTGTGAGGAGTTAAAATGTGTGAATTATCAAGGGAAGGTTTTCCTATTGTCGGTACCTAAATTCTGAGTGTGTGTTTCGAAGAAAGGAAATGCTTTTTTGCAATGTATAGATTGCAGAATGTAATTGTGTATTGCCTGCGTTAAGTCAGATATTATTGAGATTCCTTTAATTAACAATTATTGGAAAGTAATCACTTGTGTTAATATTCTTTGAACGCGTGCTAATTAGTTTGTATTTTTAATGTTAAAGTAGTTGTATAAAACTACACTTTGTTTTCCCTCTCAGTACTTGTGTACATTTTTAAAGCATCAACTCACATTTATCAAGTCTGTTTTAAAATCTTCAACGTGACGAAGATGAAGAAAAGAGAAAGGAAACGGACCACCGATATTCCTCTGAAAGCTTATTATGCGAGCGACGCGGGAGTTCGTTTTAATGATCCGGAAGCGTAGGAGAGGCCTCATTAAGGTGTTGTTACTCGTGTTGGTTTATCGCGTTTTAATTATATGTTCATGTTTATGGGAGGGGAAGCGGTGGGACGATGGACGAGGATTTGACGGACGAATGGCTGCTCTTGAATGGAGCGCTAATCGATAACAAATAGGGCGCCATTGAAAGCTATTGATTGGGTCTTATCGATTTGATTGGAATGCGGCAAAGCTTTGTATTTTGTTTTTCGTAGGAATGTGTACGTTGTGTAGGCGACGCGGAAGTAGTATTTTTAGTGGATGGTCTTTTCACCCTTGGAAATTGATTTTCCCTTGCTTATCTCTGGGTTATTTACCCCCACGCTTTGATGATAAAAAAGCTCATGCCCTTTGAAAATAAGCTCCACCTCTCCTCTTCCTAGTGTTTGGACCGGTTATTTTAAATTACCAAGGAATTCTTCACTGCCGTATTATCTTAGATGGCATTTTTACTAAGTTGGCATTGAGATTAGAATTCCAGTAAAGCTTTAAACTCCAGAGTCTTCTCATGCTTAATGAAAGGGGCAAACATTTAGAGATTTTAGCAATTCATAGGGTGTTCAAGTATCGATTTAAATTCTTTGAGCTATCAGTATTTCGAAAAGGACTGTTTCTCGAGTGTTATCTCTTCGACTTTATACCATTTAGAACTGCCATACAGGGAAACCTTAACGTGATTCCGCAATATATATGTCAAATTTTAGTTGCTTAGATGTTTATTCGCTTGAACTCTGAAGTTATTAGGCTAATATTTATGTTTCCTTCTCTTCGTTGTGACATTAGCATTTCTAGTATTTGTCAAATTGTATTACTTGTAAACATTACAGGTATAGGATAAATCAATATAATTAGTACAAAATCTTGACTGCCCCATCAAGGCTGCACTCAATATATTGTACAACAGAAGTCTACAGAATCATTCGTTATCTCTCCAAGTTTTATTCAGCACCTAGACATATGCAAATAAAGAGGCGCTCTTACTCAAAAGCGCACGCATAATCACTGTTCAGCGCCATTTTCACACGCATATCCGTGGTATGGGCCGTGCTGAGGTTATTGAAGCACCACATACAGCGTGTTGCAGATAACTACAGGGCATTATAACGGGAAGCATACCCGCTCCATTGCAGGGGCCGGCTCGGTCGATTGGCAGAATGGAGGGAGATGAAGGTGGCCTGCAGCAGCCAGTAGTTTCCACAGTCAGGGAGGAGGGGGACGTCAAAACTGTCATGTTTTTGATAAAATTACCCGGTTATCATTTGATGTCGAGCCGGCCTCTGCAATCGAGTGGGTAGGCTTTCCGTTATACACCCTGTACCCTGTACATTATGGTCCCCGAGAACATCAATGTGATAGCTTTTTATAGACAGGTGTGTGTGTGGGGGGGGGGGGAGCAGAGTTTCTGTTTTATGTGAATTTTTTTTTTTTTTTTACCTTTTGCCGCAGGTAGACTTTTAAAGCACTATAAACGAATCATGTTAGCCTCGATTAAGCGGACATGAGTCCTTTGTGGCATGTATGGAACGAACTAGACTTTTGTCTTATCACGAGGGTGCTCTTATCGAACATTTGTGAATGTTAAGCAGTACAAATTTGGAAGGATAGCATGATATATTGAATACCTATTTGGTGGCATCGCTTTCTTTTTTTGTGCTAATCAGTTTGACTTAGTCTTTAATGCAACATTGGGCAAACTGCTTTGTTATAGATGTATTAGTGTGTCACACAATTATTGCATGCTTCCTACATAAAATTGTAAAGCTTAACAAGCTAAGGCCCGGATTCACAAAAATGTCTTTATTCACGACGTCGTACAGTAACGATGTCGGTAAATTTATCAATTTTACGATTTGTCTTAAAAGCAATTCACAGTAAGCATCGTTCTTCTTCTTAAACATAACGACGAGAAAATTGTAGTCTGATTTCGAGAGTACGGAAATGACGTCTTTGTTTGCTTGAAAACAGCCAATAAGAATCCCAGCTACAGTGGATCTTATCTTATCTTATCTTATCAAAGGCACTTATTCTTCTAGGAATATTGCGCCGAACCCAAAAGAAACTTAGAACGCCTAAAGGTAGCCAGACAGACTTAAAAAGCAAGTCAAGCTGCCTACGGGGTCCAGTTACAGTGGAAGTAAGAAAAATGAAGACAGATCGAAAGCGAAAGCAACAATATACTTCTTCGGAATTGCACTTGATGACTACGAAGAAACTCGACACCTTTTGGTCGGGAGGGGGGAACGATTGAACAAGTTCGCCAGTTTGCTCTTCCATTTATATATCGACTAAGCCTCTTGGTCAATTGAAAAATCACATCCCTAGAAAATCGACAGTATCGAATATGTTCGATTACTCATATTTCGTCAATTCTGCATCACGATAATCAAAATATCAGAATACGACGTCTTTCTTCGTCGTGTGCAAGCCTTCCGCCATTTTAAACATTCTGTAACGTCGCTATAAAGACAGCTCTGAGCTGTCGTCATTTAACGACGTTTTCGTTTGCGACAGCTTTTGTGAATAGCAATGAACGTTGTTAGAAGTCATAACGACGAAATGTTATCGATAAGTCGCTAACGACGCTTTTGTGAATCGTTTCTGTAATAAAGCATTGTTTTTCACCTGGACCTTCCGGTGTGCGAGTGATTTAACTTGTTCTAAGCTCGGTTTAACACATTAGTCTTGTATCAGGTAACTTACCACCAAGCGATTACTATTTATGAGGTGGTTCTTAAGAGTTATTTGTATTAACCGATAATCGTTGCAGCTTATTTAACCGCAACAGCATATATAAAGACGTTACAGAATGTTTAAAATGGCGGAAGGCTTGCACACGACGAAGAAAATCTACAGTATCGAATATGATCGATTACTCATATTTCGTCAATTCTGCATCCCTCACATGAGGAAAGTACCATTCAGTAGTACATAATTAACTCCTCGAATGAAGAGAAAAATAATATACATCAACAATCAATGTAGGATTAAATTGAAGAGAATGCATTACAACAACCTACACTTTATCCAACGAGAGAAAAATCGGCCGTGTTTAGTATAAAATGTACACGCAATATCCATACTCTTCGTTTAGAACGAATTTCAGATATTGTGAAATAACTTCTTGTCTCTTGGATTTCGTATTAAGCGGACTATACTCTTCTGGCCTCTTGGATTTCGGAAATGTTTTTGTTTAATTTTGACAATGTCTAACAGGAGCATGCGCTTTGTCAGTCTCAAGATATTTATCATGAAAGTGAATTATCGGTTATTTTTCGTTATTTATTAATCTGGTCCAAACAATCATTTTTTTTAAAGATATTGTTTACAATGATGTATCCACAGACAGCATATGTTTTCAGCTAATATGTTGGGATTGGCAATCGGAAAAGATGTCCTTCGGAGAATCTGTTGTGGTGACGGCTTTGGCACGCTGTTCAAGTGGCAGCAGCCATGAAGGTGGTGGCGGCGGTAGAGATGGTTGGCTCTTTTGTATCATTCCACTGTGGCTATACACGTTAAAAGGAAAAGGTGCTTAATTTGTCATTACCTCGTTTGGCGTGCGTCGGAAGGAGGCAGCTGACTCTATTCACACTCCGTGCGATTAGATGGAGGCGAGAATGCATTAATTCATGTCGTAACACAGTGGTTGTCTGTTCGCATGTGTATTTTGCTTGAGGTGAAACGGGGAGGGGGTGGAGTGAGTGAGTGAGAGAGAGATAATGATCTGCTAATGATGTTGTCTAATGAAGATTACAGAGGAAATAAGCTCGGGAGAGATTACTGTGCGGAGCCTTGCAACTCTGGTTGGGAGGGGGAGAAAAATTGTCTTTTTCTGGGTTTAATTAAGTGCGTCAAGGTGAGCGAGCGAACGGTCTCCGCTTTTTTTTTTCTCATAATAAAATGGGCAGTAAGAAAAACAAACGGACGATAGCCGTGTGTTGTTGTTGTTGTTGTTGTTGTTGACTCATGATAAACGGGCTCGTTCATAGAATCGTTTGCGCGATTTCTTTTCTGCTTTCTGTTTGTTAACAAGCATAGCGTAAAGCGAGATTCATTTGCTTTTCCCACCTTTTGTATAAGCTTCAGTAAAGTCGATTTTATTTTATATGGCTCTTTTGAACTGTAATCTCATTCATTCATTCTATTGATTTTCTTTTCTTTCTCTCTTGTCTTCCCTGTCTTCGTGTCTGCTCCCCCCCCCCCTTCCTATCTCCGAACCCCTTTTGTGTAAAGTAGGATTGATTTATTGGCATCTCTCTTCTCGCTTTACTTTCATTGGCTCTTGATCAATTCAGAGTTTATAATTTACGAATGATGTCGTCTGTGTTGATTTTATCGGGAAGCTCTACTTCTCTTCGTTTTCATCGCGACGATTGTTCCTTATATCCCTAAACTGTATTTTTGTTGCTTTTCTTACTTATATCAAGTCTTCCCCCCATTCACCCTGCCACGTTTTTATTCTTTCTCGCTGTTTTATTGCTTAATCGTATCGATTGGGCAAGATAGACTGTTGGGAAATCAGAAATGCTTCCTCGCTTGGGTTTGCCCCCCCCCCCCCCTTCGTTCTGTACTTCCCGGACCCTCTTACCTTCATTCGTGGTTGCACGATATGCACCATCACAATTTTTTTGAATTATATAATTAAAAGATATTTTTTCATCGATTAGATATGTTTATATCTCTGTGGGAATAGGTTTTAGGTTCGAATTTAGGTTTAGATGAAATAATTTTTATTTTCTTTCGTTTTTCTAATTTTTTACTTGTTATCAACACTTGATGTCATTGTCATGTGAAATTGCGATATCTTCTTCCATTTAATCCGGCGTTACCTCCCCACACTCCCGCATCTTGAATTATTTAAACGATAGAATTCTATAATAAACTTGTCATTGTTGCAGCTATGAGAAATTTAACGACGAACATTCCAACAGGTTTCTCAATAAACTAACAAAGGGAAGCCACAGCGTAACCACCGAGAGAGAAGGCATCTGCGATGAAAAGTAGTACATTGTTACATCATCATAGTTAGGGCCAAAGCCAACTAGAAAGACAGGCCCTGACGCGGAAAGTCACTTGACCATAGAAGTCCGAATAACAATGTAATGTTCATTGTTTCCAACTTAGATTTTAACAATCTATATATTTTCGTTTGTTGAAAACAATGAAAGTTGAATTGTTGTTCGGACTGCTATGGTGAGGTGACTTTTCCGCGTCGTTGGCCTCGAGTTAGGGCAAATTTATGGCTTATTATTGGTAGAAATACGAATAAGAATGCCCTATTTATGATGATGTAACAATGTATTAAGTTTCATCGTAGAGGCCTTCCAACGCCTCCTAAAGATAAGGCCTGAGCGCGAAAACGTCAGACATTGTTACGAAGATACGTTTAATTGCATTTCAGGGCTTATTATTGGTAGTAATGCGATTAAACGTATCTTCGGATGATGATGTAAAAATGTATGACGTTTTCGCGCTCAGGCCCGAGGCCTACGAGATAACAAGGCCTGGAAGCGAAAAAGTCACCTTATCTTTAGGAGGCGTTGGGCCTTCTCTCTCTCCTCAGTTCAGCGTTGCCAATTTAGCACATTTTTTAGCACGTTCATCCTTTGTTGGACATTACTAATAAAAATTAAACAATGTACAAAACAATGAAAAGCAGCTTTTAAATTGGACATACCCATACTATTTCTCGATAGGCTTTAACGTTCAGGTTGGGGGCCATCTAACTCTTTTAAAGGGATTTAAAAAAAATCGAGGTCGAAGTTTATTAATTCATGTATGTACATTTCGATTGTTATGCCATCATCGTTCATTATGAAAACCCAATGTATTCAATACGGATTAATAAACTTCGTTATGGAAAAGTGGATCGACCGCTACTTAAATGCATGTCTGTCAAGGATAGATCTTATCAGTATGTAGTGGTTGTGTTTTTTTAGTTACTCATACTGCGTAATATTTTTGTTCCATTTTAAGTCTTATTAAATATAAAGTTTACATTTTTTAAGAAACAGTGTTGCAAAATACATGAAAATTACGAGTTATTGAGAGACAGTTTTGACATATTGTAACAGCTTGTCTGTTTATGTTCGCGGTATCTCAATTGGTAAGAGGAGTGCCAGGGAAAGGCATGGTTCGTGGTTCGAGTCCAGTTCGTGGAATTTTCCCTTCCCGTTTCTATTTGTTATTATTATACAGAATGATTCAAAATGATGTCCGGCATTTCAAAATTTTACTATTCATTTATTTTTTAACATAAACTAACCAGACCGGGTTTAAAATGCGGGAAAACTCAAATATTTTTTGATTCTAGTATTACAAATATTCTATGTGACTCCCTCGAGTCACCTGGACAATGTCAAGACGATAGTTAATCTCATCCCATACTCCTTTCAGCATGTCTGCTATTACTAGTCCGAGAGCATTACGAATCCGTGTTTCTTCTCAACATGCGACACACGGTTTGTGGTTCGTGTTGTTTGCAGTTCACGACTAGCTTTACGAATTGATTTCTGCGGGCCCTTATTACTTCCACCTTTTCTTCACTTAGACGTGGCCTTCCCGTGCTTTTGCGTTTACAAAGACATCCAGTTTCCAGAAATTGATCATACCACAGCCTCCAATTGCGGGAAGGTTAAAAAATATTTGAGTTTACCTGCATTTTAAACCCGGTCTGGTTAGTTTGTTATAAAATAAATGCACAGTAAAATTTTGAAATGCCGGACATCATTTTGAATCACCCTGTACATTTGAAGAGTTTCTTCAGTTATATTTTTATCTTCTCTTTGGGATTACGAGAAAGAGTTTATCGATGGAATTACAAAGAATTTTTCTTCTCTTATATAACTCAGTTCTCTTACCGAAAGTGAATGTAATTAAGCCATAAAGTTTCAAGTCGATGCAACTAGCAAAAATGCACAGGCTTTAAAAGTCATAATTTAGGGGTACCTGAATTAATCTAGTGGGTTCCAGAACGAGACTTTTACATTGTCCCCTTCTTCAATCATTTCCTTTAAAGTTGGTTTTTTTTGGCAGTTTTGTAATATTTTCATCTAAAAATTGGTTGATTATTTTTTTATTGTAAAGCAAAACATTTTTAAATTGGGGTGACCCCGAGTGTTTGGATTTCGATCTTTGAAATGCTCTAACTTTTGGTAGCTACTTAAAATTTTAAAATGCAAACACGTTCTTAATTGCTTATGGAAGGATAGCGTGCTGTTGTTTCCGTTTCTGGTGAATACATTTGTTTTATTAAGTTCTTTTGTTTTCTTTCGTACACAGAGAGAATTCTCTCATTCGTCCATTGAAAGTGATCAGAGGCGGTGATCTTTCGCAGTGACGAGTTGCGGAGGGAGGAGGTTGTTTCTATTTGGGAAAATCCAAACAGAATGTTCTATGCACAATAAATGCACTTGTATAATTATTGAAGAAGGGTTTGAGTTACAAAATAATTAGATTGACTGATTATTTGACAAAATCTTACACTGATGAAGGATATTGATAAGGGTTTTAATTTTAATCGATATAGTGTGTTGTCTCTGATAAGCATAACAAATTGACGTGATTCTTTCGGAATGGATTGTCAAAGAACAGCTGGAAAAACTGCCTCAATCTTTGCTCCTGTGCCTAAACACACTGCGCATTTCAGCTTCAATCCTAGAAGTTCAAAATCGATTGAATTAACTCATTCTACCTGAAGTCATTGCAGGATCATAGCGTTGAAATGACATAATACATACCAGGGTGGCTGATCGATGATGTTCAAAGTGACAAGTCACTTAGAATAAGCCGTGATAGCTTAATGATGCAGCGCTTGAAAGGAATTAATAACAATTAGGATATATGTATGTCTATGTTTTATTAGATTTCAGCGTTGGAAGAACCTCTGAGTCTGTTGGAGAGCGTTCTTAAATTTTCTTTTAGTGAGGCGTTTATTTCTTTTTTTGCAGGCCGTTTAAATAAAAGAAGGGTGTGTAGTTGTTGCTTGTTTTTCTTCTTCCTTTTTTTGGCTTGTGGAATTGAAGAGATGGAAAAGAAGACGATGGCGTCGCTCGTCTTGTGTCTTGTGTTGTTGGAGCAGTCATTGTGCTGATGGCGGTATTTTTATTAACGTAGTGTCAGGGTCGTTGTTTGCCGAATTTTTCGCCTTTTGTGGCCTCGTAATGGGGAAGACGAGTGTCGTTGTAGGCGAGGGTCCTGACGACAACGGCCTCGCTCTCAACTCCTCTGGCACCGATTGCCGTCAACTGGCCAACAGTCGTTGCAACTGCTTACTGCCCTATCGCGGAACCCTTTTCCCGTTGTTTGCCAAGGAGACCCATTTTTCGCCAGGAATGACCGAAGGTTAAAGGCGGTGAAGTGCTGCCATAAAGCCCCACCCGCCACCCTCCTTCCCAAACCCTCTATTCCTTTCTTCATCTTCGTTCACTGCTTTTGTAGCGTTGTTTGATGAGAGAGAAATAAAAGTGAAGGCGATAAAGGGATATGTACAAGATAGGAAGAATGAGATTTTTATTTTCCTTCTCTTTTATTTGTGATAAAAGACGGAAGCGAATCATTGAATGAGTGAATTTTTGTCACGCGAAGCGCCGGCGAAGGGAGTCGCACCGCTGCTTTTACCATCTTCTGACGGTCCGTGTTTATATTTGTCTGCACGTTTTGACACGTGTGTTCAGCACTCGGGGAAGGTAAGAATGGAGAGGTGGGTGAAGCGTGTAGAAACCGGAAACATGCGTGTTGCCTTGGAAACCACAAGCTAATCCTTCGGATTTGTTGCTGTCTTTCCCAAGGAGTGTCTCTACACCGCTACACAGTAGGTGGGGGAATTTATGGCACAGGTTGACAATAGCACGCTCCATTTCGTGTCCGTGAAAGAAGATGGGAGTTATCTGGATAAGAAGGGGTACTGGTAAGATGGGAGCGGAAGGGTTAAAAGAGAGAGAGAGAGAGAGAGAGAGAGAGAGGGAGGGTGGAAAGAATTGAATTTTGCAAAAGTTCATTACCTTATATACGCTCCTCACCCCCACCCCACTTCAGCAGTGTACTGTTGCTTCTTCGCGGATATGACGGACGTCTTCCTGTTTTGGTTCTGTTTTGTCGTATGCGCCATGCATGTCACGCACGAGGAGATGACTTGTCAAGAGGCACTCGTCGTATAAAAATAACAACAACAACAAAGAAATAAAGGGACGTGGTGATTCTGCAGCAAGCCAGGGGCCTCCTTAATTTCTAGCTCATAATTAATGTTGGAATTTATAGTGTACCGAGAGAAAAAGTATTTTTTATTTTTATTTTTGGTTGACTGCATTACATTTGGGAAATGTTTGATTGATTAAGCGGGAGTAAAATCAACTTTTTGATACTTTTGCATCGAAATAATAGACGTGGCTGTTCAACGAAAGTTTGATTGGGTGTGTCCAATTAAAGTTCCGATTTCAATTGTTAGACATTGTTGCAAAGTAAAATTAACAATATCTAACATTTGAAATTGGAGATTTATTTTTGGACACGCCCAGTCAAACTTTCGGTGAACAGAGTATATCTTTTTATTATAGCTGCCGCCACATAAGTTGAACGACAGGATGACGTCATTTCTAACGCCAGCCAATAGACGTTAACGGGAAGTAAATCGCTTAGCTATTCCATGAAACATCCGCTTTCGTTTTCGAAACATTGTTTTTGTAGTTATATTTAGTTTCTATTTTCGTTTTTTCTTTTAAATAGATAAATGAAATTAATAAATTAAAAAATGACGCAGAATAGTCGACTCGAAGGCAATTTGTTTTATATTTTGACTTTTAATAGGCTTTCCACGTTTCAACGATATCTCCGCCATTACTGTAGTAAAGCAAGTGCATCATGGGTAAAATCCAGACAAAGCATAGTGATGAGATGACTTACTGCGCGTGTTAAAAACATCGTTCGACTTACGTGGCGGCAGCTATAATTGTTTGAATTTGTTTCCAGTTAGAAGTAATTTTTTTTTATCCTGGTAATGTTTTGTTTCTTGAGATTCTACATGGGAATCACCAGCCGATCAAATCGTAAAGAATCTCAAGCAACTGAAAGTTCGCAGTCGTTTCTCTTTTGTAGCCGTTCGTTTTATATAGCCGTTAAATAATTTTAATCCCATTGACTTTGTGCATTGAACCTGTTCCAGTGGTAGATTTCTTAATTTCATAACATCTCTTTCACTCTTTGCTTTGACAAAGGATAGCTTCCATCCGAAACGTCAGCTTTTTTCTAGGGTCTTACCACCATGTGTTAAATTTTTATTTTATTCCAAGGGTCTTGTATCTCGTCCTTTTTTTCTTCTTTTGCACCCATCATAATTTCATAACAAAATTATTTTTTGCAAAATTACATTTGTGCCAGTGATTATGACAGTGGTCTAAGTCAAGGAAAAAAAAAGCGATTTTATCATTTCTTTTTCATTCTATCTACATGGATTTCAATAATGTAAAACCGTGCTTGTTAATAATTTAAAATCTATACGAGTACTGGTTTGGCGACTTGATAGTTTTGATCAATTAACTTAGTTAGATTTTAGCAAAATAAGCACACCGAATTATTTCGATACGAAAAATAGGGAACTTAGTCCATTGTCATAATCACCGGCGTTTGTTATCGCTTTACTCAGAAACCCAATGGTAAAACCAATTATAATGACCTTTTTTCCGTTTTCTTTTTCTTTTTTTTCTCTAGGTAAGTGACCTATGCAATGGAGTATGTTGTTTTGCCCCGAAAGACATCTTACTGACCAGTGGATATAAATAAGTTCATCGAATTAAGAATGTGGTGAAGATTAAGAATCCTTTGTTCGTCTCGTCTATATTTATCCTTGGGATGATGTGATGTTGTGTGATAATATTTAAAAGGTTGTATCCAAAACGGTTTTCAACACTTATTAATGTTAATATTTTTGAAATTTTTATATTAATCTATTAATACTCACCAAATATCATACGGTCGTAAATGCGCAATTATCGTCCTCTAGAATTAAAATCAACAAATACATTCAACTTTTAGCATCTATATTCTGTTCATTACATATCACTACTGTGATAGATCCAAGCTAAACTTCATTTTAGTTGTAGTTTCAGTTATTGCTTTGTTTCAAATGCTAACTAGGTTTTCGTGAAATGGAAAACAGTGTTAGTGTGACATTTAGGGGACCATTATAAATTTTAGCTGTACATTCTTATTTGATCTATTAAAATTATTTAATTATAAGGCCTAATTTAAATACAGACATCCGTGAAATCAAGAATTTGTACAAGCTAATTGTGATGTATAATACGCTAGGCATTTATGAGCGCACAATTGCCTAATTTAATAATTTTTCTGCAAAATTGCCAAATTTGTTTCTTTTGCAAATTATTTCAGTTTTCCATATATTATTCATATAATAATAATTATAATGACACTAATTAGGATACCGCCCATTTCTTGTGTGTGGGTAACCTTGATTTTCAGACAAATGGATTCCAAAGGGCTTCTGAAGATGCTGAGAAGTTGATGCGAATATTTGAAACTTTATTTTAGACCATTTGTGTAGGAAAACGATAAGGCATGTTTCACAAAAAAGGTGTTGCATTCACACTATCAAAATGTATAAGTAATTTGGTATATTGCTTCTTTCGAGTTATCATCCTCTGCCATGGCTACAAAAAAAAAATTTGCATCAGAAATATTGACGGAAGTTAACTGCTGTAACAGATGGCCCAAGAAAGATAAAAGGGATATCAGTACATCAGCCAATTTTGGTCTAATGTTTATTAAGGGTATCTTTTCAACAAGCCAAGAGGCTTATATAGCATCCGAATTAGGTCCAAGAAATGGTACCGGCCACTATTTCGATTTTATTTGCTCTGTGCCATTGTATTCAAAAACCGCTAAACATATGTGAAATACGATTGGGCAATGTTGATCACCTTATTGACAGAATTGATACACAGCATTGATGGAGTAAGTGTGAAAACTGTACTAAAGATCATTGTTATACAAGTCTGTGCACCTTGATATTTGTTTTCTACAGTATCACGCAACATATTTTTATGTAAAAATTATAAGTTATCGTACATATTTTGTGAAAATTATTATATTATAAGAAAATTATTAGTTACCCTGTTATTGTAATACTTAAATTATAAGAATTACTTTGTTCTACCAACTCTTTCTAAAAATAACAAGCTACAGTCTCTAAATAAGACATTATCTACCCAGTATACCTGTATGATATATCATACGTAAAAGAAAAACAAGTCGTTTATTACAAAAATATATAATACTTGCATATATAAAACTGTTTATATTCATGTTTTGACACTACAATTTGGGTATTAATGGATTAATAAGTGCGCAAATTATCGGCATTTGCAGTTAATCGATGTCCATAAATTGCGAAATACACGTTTAACACCATTGCCGTTTCACTTATTTCGTTAAACGGCAGTGGTGTTCATCCATCTATATTGGCCAATCACGGAGGAGGATCTCGACCAGGGTAAAGGAGCACTTCCAGCACATAAAAAAATCACGGACCAGAATGCTCCAGTTTTGCTAAACGCAACACATCATAAAAACGGGACACGCTGCAAGGCCGGATGGCTATCGCATTCTACATAAAGTGAACGATTGGAGACACTTTAACTTCCTTGAAACTTTGGAAATCACTAAAAACCAAGCTGGCATAATCCTTAACGCAGACAAGGGACCCATGGACTTTTCTGATTGCTCTACCATATTGGAATTCATCCATTAATAGGACAATTTCTCCTATTGGCTCAACATCTGAATTTCCCTAATTTGCTCAAAGCGAAATTTCTCCCATTGGTTTATATCATAATTCTGACTTTTACCCTTTTATTCCAGTGGCTTGTATAATATATAAATTCCTATGTAACCTTATTGCAGTGTTGCCGGGTTGGAGGATTTCCCTCCAAAACCGAAGGTTTTTAAAGTTGTCTGAGGTTTTTTGAAGGTAAAAAAATTCTGATAATTTTTGAAGGTAAAACTGAAGGTGTTTCATCCTGCTTTAAAGGAGGAAAATTGTAAAGATTGGCGAGTGAGAAAAATTCAAACACTTAAGCAGAACCTGTTATGTCACAAGGTTTACGCGCTTACAAGCTAATAAATACTGCTATACTAGATTTGCACACAGTATAAACCCCTTGACTCGGAGACAGCACGCGGTTCAAGATTCCTAAGAATTTGCCCTGGTTTGCCATCATGTCTACAAGGTTACCTTTAAAAAGTATTCAAGATGCCCAACGGTATAGAATGCTGACAAATATCCACTAAATTTATCAACTGTATCAGGCAGAAAGTGGTTATGCCAGATTTCAAGAAAAATCTTGCACAGTAGTTTGAAGTGAAAATGCTATTTGAAACTCTACGTCACACGGAGCGTTATTATATTGCTGAACAATGGCATTTGTTTTATTCAGGTGACAGAAATTTGGATAAAGTCTGTAAAGTTAATGTGGCATTTCAGGCAGAAAATCCAGACCCAGTTGGTCTGTTGGAAGACTTAACTTTGCTTTATCTGAGTTTATTAAAACAGGTCGTGACCCCCACACATTATGGAAAAATCAAACATGACGATTTGTTTTGTTTCCAATACATAAATTTCTGTAATCATCAGCAAGTTTCTAACTGCCATGCAGAATGGGAGCTATTGCGTGCATCCTAAATGAACGAACGAGGAGATTCAAAGTGAGAAACCAATACAACATTCTAGGTGAGGCAAGATTTCCATTGCTGACAAAGTTTGTTTTTTCAATTTTTTCTCCACCACTGTCAAATGCTGCTGTAAAAAGACTTTTCTCTCAAATGAATATTGTGAAAAGTGAAAGCAGAAACAAGATTGTCAAT
Organism: Rhysida immarginata; assembly: GCA_023313115.1. NCBI lineage: Eukaryota > Metazoa > Arthropoda > Chilopoda > Scolopendromorpha > Scolopendridae > Rhysida > Rhysida immarginata. The sequence goes on along the minus strand of JAHWFO010080555.1, from coordinate 1,083,258 downwards.
ACTTCAAGGGAATACTTCAAGCCTTCCTCTGGAATGTTAAAATATTTTACAACTGATGTAACGTATGCAAATGAAGCAGAGACTGATATCTGCAATGACCTTGAATAAAAATTAATTTAGTGCTGTTATAAATGTGCTGCTTATCAATATCCATATCACTATCTAACTCTGTTTAACAAAGTGGGGGGACATATATATACTGTCAGTCAGTGTTATTGAAGATACGAAATAATATTTTGAAGGTATTTTTTCTTCAACTGTATGAAACTGAAGGTTTTTATTTTCGCCACCTGGCAACACTGCCTTATTGCAATTCAGTCCTGCAGAATAAGCTTTTTGTGGAAAAGCGGTTGGTTTTTTTACGTTTAATTTTTATACTATCCACAGGCTTAGGTAATACTTATTTTAATAGTTTTCCAGCCACTTTGGCTGCGGATTTTCATGGTCATCTACAAACCCTGAGCTAAATCCATGCGATTTTTTTCTTTTGTGTAGATCTCGAGGATCAGGTTTATGCAACTGCTCCACGATCGATCGTAGAATTGAAGTTGCAATTCTCGTCGCGTGCACATCGAATACATTATCCAGTCCATTTTTACACGGAATTTTTTAGAACTTTGAACTGTCTCTGCTCAGTGATTATTATTGTTAAACTGTGAGTGCTGTGATTTGCACATAATATTCAAGTGAAATAGTAAGAAAATAACTGAAACCTATACTATAAGAAACGTAATGCGTTGCTCTGTGCTAAAACTTGTTTCTAGACAAAAACTGAAAGTGCTGCTTGATGGCATGTTATTCCAAATTCTCATTCTCCGACTATGCTTACAAACTAACAGAATAATTACAGTAGGATGTCGTTGCTTTTTTTTCTCTTTTAAAGCAAGTTTCAGTGACCACTGATTCGGACTCGTAGGCGCCACACGCTCATATCTTGGTTGCAAAACAAGGAAGCTGATTTGGTAAAGAATCGTTTTTACGGTTCTGTAGATCACTTCTTGTTGCACTTTATGTGTCAGGCACTAGAGTTGATTCCGAGGATTTTAAGAACTTGGTGACGTTTTCTAGGAATTCACTTCTAGTCCCATGACTTGCAAACGCTCACTCGCTTCCAATCCTTTTCATGAAGATTGATAAAGCCCTTTCTTTTTAGCATGGCAGTTAGCAACTTCATTAAGGAGTTGAATTATTCTGGATATAATACAAATTGAAATGAGAACTGCCGTCGACTTTCCAACGAATAATTATGTTAAAAGAAATCTTTAAGGATTATTTCGTTCATTAAATTTATAAAACTTACAATTTTTGACCTGCACTTCTAACCTCTTGACTTTTCGTACATTCGTTTCTTCTCCTTGTCTCTAATTAAGTCTTATTTCCAGTCGAAACAAGATTTGTTGCCGTGCCCGATATTAAATTGCCTCACGGCAGTGTTGGGCTTACATAATTTGAAACCCCATCTAATGTGGAACTAAAAAGTAGGCAAATTGAAACGCAGCTTTTGTAGTGTAGACAATTTACTTCACTTTTCACTAGACCTAAGTTTCTGCATTGAAGCTTTCTGCATAAGTTTGCGGCGGATAGTGTTGTTCAGGGTGTGTGTAGTTCTTTCGTAAGGGCATGTTAGAAGTTCATTTGCAGTCACAGTCCATAAGAGTTAAAGCGAAGAGACAAGTTTAACTAAGTTGCGATTACTTTCCTTTGTTCTATAGTATTTCTAGGTTTGATGATTTGTTAATGTGTTTAGTTATTTACGAACAAAATTTCTGCCACGAGAATAAACGAGAGCAAGTCCAGAATTTTTTTCTAAGTTTGTAAACATTTTAGGCGAAGGTGCATGTGTGTATGCGTGTTAAGTAGCCCCTTCAGACACAGACCTTAAATTCGATTGTAAAAATTTTGTTTTTACATTTATTATATTGATACTGTTACATTAAACATAACCAGCAGTTTTTTATTTATTAACATTTTTTATTATCATTTTACATGTATGGCTATATTTGCTACCGAAATATACATATTTATTAGAGAATCAACAGATTTTATTCATGTCATTTATTTAGTACGAAATTTTACAAAACATAAAAAAATACCGCACTTTTGACAAGGTAAACGTCCAAGATACAAGTTGGAAACATATGTTGCCAAGGTGACTGAAGGGGTTAAAAGTCTCCTCTCTACCTCGCCCCTCCAGTGTTTTTTGCGTGCATCTTTGGACATCCTTCGCTTTCTGTAGGCAGAGCAATTAGAGCCTGATTACATTTACACTCCCTCGTTATTGAGCGTCAAGAAGGCAATCATAATAATAACAATCGTAATGACAACAACAACGACGGTAGCGGAGGAAAGTGAACGCAACTGCAGGGTTAAGGAGTAGGCAGTGACTTAGCCCATTTGAATCAACATCACTCTCGGCGAGCATCGTTGCTGTTTTAATTATAACTCTACAAGTGTTTGTCTACAAGAAGAGACTAATTTTCTTTTCCATCGAAAAGAATGAAAGCCAAGCTTTGCTCAAAGTCGCACGTGCTGTTATGGTGTGGCATCCTCATTTAATGGGTTTCTTTTTCACAGTACTTTGCGTTACGGCCTGTTTTAACGTGGAATTCGTACAATCATCCCAGAGGATTTTATACAATGATTTAGGTACTTGGTTTCACGAAACGGTTTTTCCAATAGAGACTCGAATCTTTTAATTTACTTTCTCCTGCTTCTATAAACTCAGTTCCTGTTTCTGGGAACAGTTTAACACATTTTATAATACTCTCGGCATATTTTGTTCTTCATAACAAAATTGCTAATCGCATGTTTAAATTCCAAATTTTAAAAAACTGCACTTTAGTGAATCATTTGTCAGGAAATACATTTGCACAGTATGTTACACATGCAGAAGAAAAAAATAAATCGAAAATGGGTTGTATCTGCAAGGGAAATGAATGTGTAACCGCGATATGCGGCCAGACCAAAACAGAGAGAAGAGTTTAAAATTATTATGCAAAGATCTCTGCTTAAAAATGAGCAAGGGATGGGAAGATTCTCAGGACGCATGTCCGCGCGGTGATGGAAATTTGTCACCATCTGTTAGGGCAAGTGAATTAGAAGGGCCAGGAATATGTGAGCATTTTATGCTTCATCACGTGGCAGTAAAAGTGCATGCGTCGTTAGTCGTATTCATTTGTTAAGTGTGAACTGCGGTTGTTGTGGTAATTCAATTTGAACATCAAATCCGCTACGTTCATCTTATTCGCGAAGTGCACTTTTCCACTCTTAAAACATGACAACCCTACATGAATTAAATTCATAATGTTCTTCATTCGACCTACTAAATTGCCTTATGTTGTCACGAAATTGATGACGCCTCTTTTCAGTCCATTGTTATAAGCGAAACTGTAGGAAATCGTCCGTTAAATAAAATATTGACTGGGGGGGGGGGGGGCAAAACATGGAGGTGAAGAATAATCTTAAGGAATTGTGGTTTTTTTTTTTTGTTTTTTTTTATAGAAGTAGTTGGAAAATCATCCTGCCTCGAAACTTGGTAGATCATCAAAAAGATCTTGGTAACGATACGTTTAGGTCATTTTCACATGACTATTATCTTTCCTGGGACAAGCAAAAACATCCATCCCCACTGTGGAATTCGAACCATATTCTGAGAGATAGGCTATTTTGTTGTATGTATAAACAAGGTTAATTGTGATGTTAACAGAAATTCTTATCTGAGGAACTAAATAAGAACCTATCCAAATAACCGTAGATAAATCATTTGACATAAATTTATCTGTGCTGGCATATTCCTCTATTACGGCAGCCGTAGGATTTGAGATTTCAAGTCGCGTATTAAGTTCTTACAAAGAATTCCTTTTAAATTTTTTTCACAAAGCCAAAGGCAGATTTCAGTTAATCTAATAAGTCCAGCATGTTTGAAGAAATCTGCCAGATCATCATCGAAGAAGTTATCGGGTTTCAGTGTTTTGAGGTTGAAATGCCCTTTCAGTCTGGTGCTAGTATTCCAACCGAGTATGCTGTATGCAACCGAAGTTTATAGCACAGACAAATTTTAGCAGTTGTGTTAGTTTTTTTTTTGTTTTTGTTTATTTTTATTATTTATTTATTTTTTAAATTGCAATATCCGGTTTTATAGGGCTATCTTCGTTGTGCAACAGGATAAATTTTTTGAATGTGTTGAAACAAAATTGCTAAAACGAAATTAATATCTGTAGTTTATATTAACAAGTAAGAGGGAACTGTGGTATAGAATTGTATGTATATGAAGAAAAATCTCATACAATAAATATATAAGAAATATGAAACGCTGGATACATATTTCGAAGGCTATACGTATTAAGGAGTCTCAATTCTGCCCTTGAAAATGAAGGCATAGTCTCGAAATACATATCTAGCATTTCATAGCTCAGGTGTTTTTCCTTCCTATAGATGTAGTTTTCTATCCTCAATTCAATTTTCTTAGCTTTTGAATATCATCTAGGCCGACCAGAAGTTTATACAGGGTGCTTCAGAAAGGTAGGTCAAGAATGAAATACCATGTACCGTTTTTTGGCGGGGAACAAAATTTTTTCTATAAACATAGGTCCGGAAATGCATCCTTACAGAGATAATGCAACTTGTACGAGGTAGGAATGACATTACAGTAGGTGTTCAAAATGCCGACCCTGAGCCTCGATGCAGGTGTTTAGTCTGCGGACGAGATTCTCGCGAACTCTGGTGAAGATGTCCGGAGAATCACCGACTTCTCCACACGCTGTTGATAAATCCTTTCCGCTTCATTTGCATTACCCTGTGCCTCGCCGTAGACGAGATGCATGTCCGCCAGCTCCGCATTAGTCAAGCGATCCATTGTATGACAATGGAGTTACACATGTTTCATTTCCTCTCTTTTAAAGGAGAGAACACGAAGAATTTACATGTTTAGATCCTAATTTACATGGACCCTACCATTGTCGTCCGGGTAACGCACATCCATTCCTACCTCGTACAAGTTGCATTATCTCTGTAAGGATGCATTTCCGCACCCGTGTTTATAGGAAAAATATTGTTCCCCGCTACAAACTGTACATGGTATTTCATTCTTGACCTACCTTTCTCAATCACCCTGTATACGTATACAGTCAAATCTCCGTATAACGATACGCGATATAACGATAGTGTTTTCTTCATGGTCCCGGCTAATTTGTTTTATCTTTTTAATGTTAAATATCTTTCGTTATAACGATGATGCATTTTAAGAAACACCCGGTTAGAATGATAATATCTTCTAATTTTATTTAAAAAATTCAGTTTTGTGTCTGGATCGCATGTTCAGTTCTGCAGAAAATTGAACCTGTAGGAAGAAACATGGTTGAATGGTAATTTCTCAGGAATTTCTGGAAACGTATGAAAAAAGTTAACTGAAAAAAAAGACTATTTATCAGTGGATGATTCTGTAGCAATATTTTCAGACTGTAATGATGAGTCAATAATTTCAGAACTGAAGGAAAGAAATGAAAATTTAGATTTGGAGATGAAGATAGTTCTTATATTGCTGTAGAAATTAAAAAAAAAAAAATCCATGATTGGATTCAGTGAACACATCAAAGAAATTGTGTGTGCAGCAAACTCACTTCAGAACATTAAAAATAATCTTTTAATTGTACTAGAATAAATAAAAACACAAAAAGTAGAAAAAATTACTGATAATTTCCTCAATATTAGAAGTTATTGCTTAAGATTTTTGGGGAACCAAGAAGGATTTTTAATTGCTTCTATTAAAATATGATACAAAAACTGTTTCAAGCATATCTAACTTTTTATACTATCACTTTAAATAATAAATTTTAATTATCTTGTATTGTATTGTATTGTATATTTATTGAAATATATTCAAGTGTTACTGTCGCCCATTGGAAAATGCTTTGCACCGTGAAAGTGAGACAAGAGGCAGCAGCCGTCATCAGCCTCCTTTACTTTTTGATTTTTCTGGGGCCAGGGTTTCAAGAAATTTGTTTTAATTCTTGAAAATAAATAAAGGTTAAAAGCTGTTGATTTCAAAGTGGACATCGTGTATCGAGCAGTCTTAATGAGTTGCATGTGCATTGGTGAGTCTATATAGTATTGGACATCTTAGTGTTTTACTTTTGCTGCAAGTTGCAATGGGCTTTTCTTGTAATTAAAAACGTTTTTTATGATGCAATTTTGTTTGATATCCTTTATATTGAACCGTAAATTTAATATTCCCTGCGTACCAGCAGTAGTTTGGTCATTTAAAAAATGAGAGCCATTAGATAGGTATAGTATCCATCCGTAAATTTAATTCCCCATACCTGAGAGGACGTTTATTTTTATTTCTATTTTTTTTATTCTTATTAATTTTTTATCCATTTCTATTAGCCCTGTTTTTCCTCCCCCTTTTCCTCGGTGATTCCCAAAGTATCCGACGATTAAGCTCCAAATTTGGTGTACGCAAGATAATTTAGAGAGAAGTTTGCTGTAACTATTGGAATATGTCTGCGATTATACGTAGAATGTAGTTGCCCTGTCCTTTAGAAACTGAAGGCTCATGATGAAAGCCACGAGTTATACTCGCCATTAAAATATCCTCACCGTTAACATTCTCTTAAACGAGGTACACAGCATTTTGAATCGAGATATCGGAAATATTCACTCTGATTCGGCAAAATGGCATGGACGTTCTTTTTCTTTTTTCTTAATATAACGAGAGCCTTTTTATGTATTTGTTCGTCATATATCCTGCTGAAAATTGCTCACGTTTTATTTTGTCTCCAACTGTAAATGACCAAAGGAGTCGTACCCAGTCACAGCTGTCGGGATCTCTTTAATCCTGCAATTACCTTCCCCCTCCATCAACTCCTCCTGTCCTCTGGCTACTATTGCTAATTTAACTCCTGGTTTGACTTCTTTTCAAAAGAGAGAGAGAAAGAGAAAGAGAGAGCAAGGGATTTGTTTCCACCAAGGGGTGGGTTTGCGCTGGCTCCTTTTCGTCGCTCAGAAATCGATGGCGTCTGCTCGCCCTCGGGTGAAATATTCAGTAAATTTCCTTTGCACTCTGTTTATCCCCCTCCCCTTCTCCTCCTCTCGTTTCTGCAAACACTGGACTGCTCCACATATGATGATGGGGACATGAAGCCATTTGCTGGAGATGCTTCAGTGGAGAAAGAGAGAAAGAAGGCTTATACAATTTTGAAGCACTCGTTTATCCAAATAGACATGCAGTTTAAATATTTATTGCAGAGATGGAGGGAGGGGAATTTGGCCTGTGCTTTCAAATGGCCAAGAGAAACCTCGTTATTTTATGTTGCGGTTTTAATAAGAAACTGCTTTCGAAGGATACTGGCTTTAAACGTGTTTATTTTAATATTCTAGTAGCAGTTAATACTTAAATCCATTCTGCCTATACACAAAAGGCTGGTCACGAGTAGTAATGCTGTGTATTTAAGAAGCGCCTTGTTGGCTTCCAAAGGAAAGTGTGCGATTCTGAAACAAATACAACCTTTAACTCTCTTTTTCTTCCCCCCTATAACTTATATTTTTAAATGAGTGTCGAATACGTGTCAAACATGCTTGGAACTCTTTTTAAGATTTTATTCAATGTGGACATAATTGAAAATGAAAACAATCAAGTCTTTTTCACATTGGTCGTCTCACACAACTGCAAATCGGAGAATAGGTTCTTCGGTAACAGTAACGCTCGCGATGAACGATATTCAATCTCCAAGTGCGTTCCGTCCATTTCATGTGTGACTTTAATGTGGCATTTTTCACATTCTACGTTCTCCACGACTTGAAAGGTGAGGCTGACGAAGACCGAGAACAACCGAGAAAAGAGGCAAGACGCCATTGAAATCCTGCCCTGAATCCTGAATTGTGTTCGTTCCTGAATCTTAAAGAATCGGATTACCCGAGGAGGAATGGGGAAGACCCCATTATATCTTTCCTACATTGTTTTCTCAACCGCTAGTAATTGGGCGAACGGCACTGCGGAGCTGAATAATGTTTTTTCTTTCGTTTCTTTTTCTTCATTGCTGCCATATGGAAATTTCGATGGATAGCTTTCGGGGCCCAGGACTTGTATTTCTCTATCATCCGAGGCGATGGCAAATACGTCTTTCAAATTCTACCCCTTTGTCTCTATCCCCCTTGCAGACGGGATTTTCGTATACATCAGAGAAGGGACGTTACAAATTGAATTAGCGCTATCGACGAAATGCATTTGACAGCGATTCACCTTACCGTGCTGGTAGGAGGTGCTCGGCGACGGAATTTCAGGGTTCGTCGATGTTTAGGGTTAATTTTACTTCGAGCCCAGACAGATTTGAATTTATCGCCAGTCGTTCAAATCATCGTCTCCGTTACGGTTGCCAGATCTTTGCCATTATATTTTTCTGAATAGGCTACTTTTGTAGATCCATTTGCGACGTGAAACGCTCGTGAATTTCAACGAGGCCGAATTTTTCACGGATTCGTAGCGTTGAACTGCCGTTTTCAACTGAATGAAGTATAGTCAGACCTCGGACATTCGCGCTTCGTGATTCGCGAATTCACAATTCTGCGAAAATTTCATTGGAACGGAACTTATTTGCATCCGCGATTTTTTTTCGCACATCCGCGTTCGTTTAATCATTTTACCTTACTGTGAACTGCAGCCAATGCCTATTCTATGAATTAGTATACTCTTTTGTGTGATAGTGTGACAAGTAAGCGCTAGGCGGTACTGTACTCTATTTTTATATCAAATATTTGTTGTTTTTTTTTTAAGTGTAATGAATTAATCTAAATTTTAAATGAAATGAAAGTGTTTGATGTAAAAATAGAGGAACCTAACCTCGCGAATGTCCGAGGTGTGATTGTATTTCTTCATTGATCAGTTCATCGTTTCCGTTTTGTGACAATAGGTGGAAGTGAAATAAATTACGTCATAAGATTGTCAAGGAGATGCAAATATCCCTCTCCTCTTAATGTCAAAGCACATGCTAATATTAATTGTTTTTTTTTTAATATAGAAATAGGATTTGTAATTAAATAGCCAGTCCAACGTATAAGCAATTATTTGAAAAATAAGCAGTAAAGACAATATAATGTTCAATAAACTTTCCATTCAAACGGATGACATCAAAGTCACGATTTTTCATTTTTTCAATGAGTGACTGGTATATTTTTGTGGGTATTGTTTCCCAGGATTCATGAATTGCTTGTTGCAAATCTTTAATTGGTAAATATTGTTTCCCGTTGTTTTAAACACCCCTAACTATGATATCCTAAATATTTTCATTAAGTTTTGGTCATGGCTGAGAAGTGGCCATTAGCCGGGTACTGACTGAGCGAGCAGCCTCGCGAGGCATCCGTGTGAGGCAAATGCTTGGCCGGTCAGGACGTGCCTCGCGCGAGGAAAACGCACGTGTTGCCTCGCCCGAGCCATCCCGAGTCGGTTTTTGTCGATGCTCAAAGGCGCCTCAGAACGAATGCCTCGCGCACTCAAGACTGTTCTATCTTGCCTCGCTCGCTCGCTCGCGCTGTGGAGAAAGAGAAGGTTTAAAGCTCATCGAATTATATGGTTCTTTTAATAGACTTTGGATTCACAATGCGCAGAATATACAAATAGAGGGCTAAAGGAAGACGCATGGCGAAATATAAGCCAGGAAATTAACTGAGAGTAATAAAATTTGTGTCATTCTTAAGTATTTTGGCATTTACAAGAGGTAGAGAGGTTCAAATTCAGTTTAAGACATCCGTGTAAATATTTTTTCTTCATCATCAAAACACATTTCTTCAAATAATTTGTTCCATTGTTGCAATTTGTATTCCTTGATTTTTTCTTTTTCTTTACAAGATGAACTAATATAAACGCAGAAGCTGCAACGGCTATCAGTATGTGCAGTCTGAACTGAGAGTAATAAAATGCTCGGCCGACTTGTGGCTCACGCTTGCCTCGCGAGGCAAACGATTGCGCAGTTTCCTTGAAACCGAGGCTGCCTCGCGAGGTAAATTTGGCGAGGCATACGGCCGAGGCTGCTCGCTCAGTCAGTACCCGGCTATTCAAGGACGTTAATATTCTTCTCTTTCAGCCAGGTTAACGTTGATCTGGAAACGCGAATGGGTGGGTTGTCTTGTTGGAGTGTGTAAGATAAACGTAGTAAAGTAATTGATACTTTTAGCTATACAAACAGTTGTGTCGCTCCAAAAGTAACTTTTCTATTTAGTTGCACATCTAAATATACTTGCGTCATTTAGTTCATTTCTAAAGGAGTATAATGATATAATCAATTATACATATAAATCATATTTTAGGTATTTTTTATAATAATTTAAAAAATTGCTCTACGGTATCTCGGTACTTGACACTGAAATAATTTAAAGTTATAATAATTGATACTATCAAATCATACATGCATTATCGTGCAGAGTCTTACTACTAATAAGAATATGTCAAAACTTACCTTCTCAACACTTAGGTTTTTAAATAAACACCAAACAAACGAAACGTGACCATGCAGAACAAAATCGGTCATCTGGAGATTTGAGCCACAATGATGACAAACTTCCTTATTGCACCCAAAAGCACAATTGAAAAAGTGTGCTCTCATAGACATAATTTTGAATTGTGCTATGGAAATCTTCCATGTATTTCGGTAGTTTAAAGTGTGAAATGTCAACTACTAATGCGTTTACCTTAATTATATCCAGCTAGCTATTGTTGTTGCATGTGCACAGAGATACGTATTTAAGATCTTTGATAACATTCCGAGTCCACTCGACTTTTTAATTAATTTCTAAAACTGTTTTACCATTATAGTCAAAGCAACCCTATACCATCACAGAATTTCCTCCTTGAGTCTTTAGGAAAAATTCAGTTCGTTCATTCCGTAGATCATGCCAGTAATATTTTTGACCATCCGGACCAACGATGTTGAACTACCTTTTCATCTGTAAAGATGACGAATTTCCACTCGTGGTCAAAAGTCATGTACTTTTTAACCATTCCAATCTCACTTGTTTATGCCGTGGGTGATATTTCATTTTCATAAATCTTTCATTGCCGGAATCATGTAAAACGCGTAGAACTCGCGTGAAATTTGTCGACTTGACAAGTGATCTTTTCTTTTCATCTTGAATATTTTTCTCTTCTCTCTAGATGAGATTCTGCTTCTTTTTTTTCCTTGATTGGATTATCCTTTCGCTGAATGCTTTTTATTTACTTATCTATTTATTGTAAACCATTTTCTTTTCTGAAATAAAATGTACACGTTTCACTGCAGGCTTTGTAACCTTACTTTTTGATCACCCCTCGTAGATACAAATTTAATAATGTTCAGTCAGATACTTAAATGTTACCACCAAGATAGATGTGAAAATTAGTTTACTGATTCAGATTCATCACTGCAGAAAACCTTTCTGGAGGACATCAATCCTTTTCTTGCGGGGTCTTCTATTTTTTAAAGAAAGGATCAGAGAAGTAGCGATCACTTTTGGCGGGGAACTGCCACAGTACCACCTTCCCAACGCTCAGAACGACGTATTTTATTTTCGCCGCCAGGGAACCCATTCGCTTCCTGTGTGTTGCCCAGGCAGCTACGTTGAATATTGAAATTAATAATGCGCCTTGTTGCTCGGCAACGATGTGACACGCTCAAATATTTCATGCAGACACATTTGACAAAGTTATGACTTATTCATTAGGGCGACTTAATTGTAACGAAAAGTGATTGTGACAAAATGAGGTTTGATGAAATAGTTAGGAACTGAAGTTAAAGGATTTTTTCAGACGTGTGGTGCTGCCTCGAGAACTGTTGAGAACAAACACTTCCATAGGCACTGCTAACCGCTTTGGCATTATAAGGAAGGATTAGAGAATTCCCAATGGATCAAAATCAAATTGTGTACACGGTTAGGTTAGATGTTCAGTCCCTGTTTATGTATGTGTATATGTTAATGTTAGGTAGGGTAGATTTGGCGATATTGATCTCAGAAAATCGATGTTTGAGTTGAGCTAGATATTTCATTTATTTATTCATGCACTTAATAATGAGTTTGAAGTGCAGTGTTGTCTTGTTTTTTTCTTTTTATTTCTTAAAGCAGCTCCTTCCTGTTTAGATTGGAGAAAAATGGGAGTTGAAAGAGGTTGAAGGGGAGGAGACGGCGGTAATTCGGAAAAGAGCAATTAATTACAAGCTTAAAAATCGTGGTGGGGAAGGCGGGAGGGGTGCAGCGTCGAAACGGAAGAGCGATCGTCTGCTGCTTTTCCTTTGTCAATGGAGCGAAAAGTGACAAAAGGAAGGAAAACATCATCGAGGGGTCGGGATTACAGAGCGAAGGGTTGAAGAATTAACAAAAGGAGAAACAGCAGCAGCGGATAAAAAAATAAATAAATTATTTGGGAGGATGGGAGAAGGTTAAAATGAAATTGGCGAGTAGGGTATTGCATGAGATTATCCCTCGAACTTGTATGTCACAGATTTCCACCAAATTGAAATATGTTCCTCATCTGAAGCTACTATAGATGCTTGCAAAAGAAGAGAGTGCGAAATTGTGTTTCTTTCAAAATAAACCGCGCAAACGAAAAAATTTAAGCTACAAGGACTCCATTGTTAAAGCGGTTAGGCTATGTGGGGTTCCCTTGTAAATTATAAGAACGTCCAATAGAACATCAATATAAGGAATTAAAAATTTTAAAAATCGAAACTTTAATTGAATATATTGTATTCACACAAAATTATTTTTCGAAAAATTACTTAAAACGTAAAAAACAAGAATATTCTTTACGAAAGCGTGTAATCTTTGACATGCCTCAGAGTTTTAATAATTTTGGAAAGCGAGAAAGACAATTTTATGTTCCAGTATGGATGCTTAATTTAACATCTTTTAATTCAATTAAATCTAGTTTTTTTTATATTGGAAAAACACAAATTTAAGCTCGAATTTGGATGAAAGAAGTTTTACGAAAAGAGTTTCCTTTATATTTTAAATGGAATAACATTGTTTAAAACTTGTATATATTTATGTAAATCCGGATTTATATTCATACAAGTCCAGAAAGGGCTTCGGATTTTAAGTTTCGAAATTGGCCTCTGAAAAACATTATATGAAAGAATTGAAAATCTTATCGTTGTGAAATTGATAATGGTATTGTAGAAGAAATACTATTGTAAAATAATTTAATTTTTATAAATTTTTTTTATGTAAATTTTGTAAAAATAATAATAAAAATAATAATAATAATAATAAGCCCAACATAGTTAATGAGACAGCTATCATTAATAACAAAATAGTGAATCATCTAATTATAAAGTGACTATACGTCCCGGATTGTCCGGGACAGTCCCGATTTTTGCTCCCGATATAGTTCCGATATTATCATTTTTGCTTTGATAAAGGATAGTCTCTATCCGAAACGTCAGCTTTTTATTTTATTTTTTATTTCTAGTTTTATTTTGATTTTATTTATTTATAATGTCAATTATTATTTATCTTTTATTTTTATTTAATAACTATTATTTATTGCATTCCAGGGTTTTTGTGTCTCGTCCTTTTCTCTTATAAATAAATATCCGTTAAAATTTGATCGAATTCTAACGAGCAGATTTCCAGTTACGCTTTCACCGATGTTGACTGTGGAACTCGGAAAGTACACGTTAGAATTCGATCAAATTTTAATCGTATACACAGTTCTATGTTCGCTATTATTTTCCCAAATTTCATCTTCCCAGATGTTATCGAACCTGAGTTATTAACTTGTTGATCTTGGAGATGGCATTTTTATGTCTGTTCATATCTCAGTTCAAATTGGGACCCATGTGAATAGGAACGTTTTTGCTCAGAATCATCCATACTATCTTCCGTAAACGTTTGTATGTTGAGATTTGAATCATCCTGTATGTTGATTTTCCAAAAAATTTGAAAATATTTAATTTTTAATTTATTTCAATTAAAAATTCTAATGCCCTTTGAAATGTTTCTAGCAGCCTGAATCCAGAAAATTAGATATAGCAAGATCATTAAAAACTAAATCTTTGCTGTACGTAACAATTTTTTGTCATAAATTTTACAATTCATACTTTTGTTTCTCACTTTTGTTTGCAACTTACTATCACATTTCCATGTATTATAAATAAGCGTAATTTCAAACAGTTATTTTTGTAGATCTTTACAGAGTGAATATTAAAACAACAAAAATTTAAGAAATTCTCACACTTTGTACCTAGGTTAATTTCAGTATAAAATAGTGTGTAGTTAAAACCTTTTTTTAATAGTCAGTTACAGTCTATCAATATGTGTGATAGACCGTATCAAGCTGATGAAACTATGTGTTCAAATGAATTTTTTTAATATGAAATATTGTTTTTTAAAGCTTAATATGATTCTCTAAAATCTGACTTTCAAAATGTTTTATAAAAGCAGTTTAGTACGTGAATATTTTGTACAAATTTCGTTCTTCGAATGGATGGCGTGAGTCTTTAGGGAGCGAGCGAGGCAGCGAAGTGAACGAACGGGCAGCACATGCTTTTTGTGGGGACGTCATGCGGAGAAGCGTCGTTCTATTGGTTGCTTTTGAGGAATATTGCTTATTCTTGCTGCAAAAAGGAAATTCGCTGTGCGGGAATACCATCATGCATACACCGTATTCTTGCTCTAACGTTTCAGGTGTACATTCTCGAGAAGGTTTGGAAGCGTGTTAATGAAGAAGAACACTCTGTACACGTTCTCACGTCTGCCTGATCTTTACAACGTATAGTCTGATCAGGCGGTCGCCTACGATAGCAGCCCATACATTGATCTTGAACTGCTAGTGCTGTGGAGCCATCATGTAAGGTGTTCATTTTCCACGGCCCACTGATGTTGATTGTGGAAATTAGTGACACATTGTAGTCTGGCTTTGTGTCTTTGTATAGAATTAACTCATCAAACATACATTTCCGCTCATATGTTTACTTGCTTTTGGTATGGAGAACTAGCCCCCGCAGTTTGTCCCTCTATTTTAGATTAACCTTGTAGAAACCGTTGGTTTATAGCGCGGATTCGAATCTTGCAATGTTTGTGTTTGTCGTTTCTAATCCCTATTAACAGCCTCCAATATACATTTGTTCAGCGTCAAGGTCATTAGCCAAATTTTCTTCAAATTAACCATGCTTGCGATGTATGCGAAAAAATTGGAGGAAATCATCTTTTGGGGTGGATATTGGTTGTAAATGATATGTGTGTATCAGTTTGGTGCAAAAATTTATTATTTTTTTACGATGTCGGCCGTGCAGGAACCTTTCTTTATAAACCCTGATCATAACCTTTCCATTTTAAACTTACGTCATGCTTCAGTGAGAATAATTGCTAGCGTGATGGATATTGCCACAATGAAATACGACAGATGCCAACGAGGTGTGTGAAAGATGGTAGCGTGCAGTATATCACGTGATGTGATTAATCGACTAGTTAATTAATGTTCACAATTAATAATTGTACCAATACTCGGAAAAACAATCTTCTTCGATGGAACCTTCCCGCCATCCCTTTTTCCCCGATGCTCGTTATTACATTGAGAGGCTTAATGAGAATATCCAAAACGTGCATTATATCGAGCTTGTGTTCTCCTCAGTTTATGTAAAGATCCGGAAGTTATTAAATCCGATGGACTGTTTCAGCAGCTGCTACTTACTAAAAGATAACGCATTTGCTGTGAAATGTGTATACTTGTTCTTTGATGTGTGTCTTAGCCTTTTCACGTGTCGACAGGTGGCGCCACTTGCGCATGCGCAATGCACGGTTTGGTTGGCAAAAAACGAAAAAAAATGCTGGGCGATTATCATTTTTTGCTAATCGAACTTATGGTAATCGAATATAAGAATTACTCGATTAATAATCGATTTTATTAAGATTTTATTTATTTATTTTTTTGGTATTGGTATTGTTAGCTGGCAAATTAGCATTAAAATTACCAGTTTTGTCTACATTTACAAGATATTCGTTATAATGAGTTATCATTGCCCCAAAGTTATTTGGCAGAATGAAACACCAATGAAAATAGTAATTTGGAGTAATTTTTAAGTATTACAAAGCAATAGATGTGAATGGGCTGAATTTTTTTACTAAGTAAACCTTTATTAGGGTACATAAAATATTTATTTTAATTTATTAAAAAATATTGTATAAGCACATATATTTATTTAATTGACACGAAAAGTTAGTTCATTTAAAGTGTACAACTTTGTTTGTTAAATTTCCACACTGTATTCCCTTATTATAAATTTTAAGCGTTCAGTAATTTTTCGTAACCCACGGAAGACATTAAAAGTAGTTTTTCAACACATTTGGGACCCAAACTGTTTCTTTTCTTTGTGATTGTTGCTCCGGCTTTGGAAAACAATCTTTCCGATGGGACGGATGTGGCTGCTGGAACAAGGTATTTCAGAGAGTCGTTTGATACAGCTGGCGAAAAAGCAGCAATTCGTGCCATTTCTTTTCTTTGGTGTCTAAAAGCCGAAAAATATAAAAAAAAAAAAATAACGAAAATCGGTTTGGTTAAATTTCGTTTTTTTTATATTTTTTCTTGACCAACAAACGAATAAAATTTTTTCGTTTTTTTTATATTTTTTTTTTATTAAATGAGCTAACTTTTCCGTGTCAATTAAATAAATATATGTGCTTATACAATATTTTTTAATAAATTAAAATAAATATTTTATGTACCCTAATAAAGGTTTACTTACTAAAAAAATTCAGCCCATTCACATATATTGCTTTGTAATACTTAAAAATTACTCCAAATTACTATTTTCATTGGTGTTTCATTATGCCAAATAACTTTGGGGCAATGATAACTCATTATGACGAATATCTTGTAAATGTAGACAAAATTGGTAATTTTAATGCTAATTTGCCAGCTAACCATGCCAATACCAAAAAAATAAATAAATAAAATCTTATTAAAATCGGTTATTAATCGAGTAATTCTTATATTCGATTACCATAAGTTCGGTTATCAAAAAATGATAATCGCCCAGCATTTTTTTCGTTTTTTGCCAACCAAACCGTGCATTGCGCATGCGCAAGTGGCGCCACCTGTCGACACGTGAAAAGGCTAATTGTGTAGATCTGGTCGCGCTGACGCGTTTGTTTTGTTTTGAGTTGGATTCGTAAAATCCAATAAAATGTCAATCAAGACCCAATCGGTATGTGCATTTGTTATCCCTTTGCTCATTCATAATTGGACTGGGTTTATTTAATCAGGTGATAATAATAAATTAAAAGTTTCGTAGAGTTGTGGTTCAAATATTATTGGCAGATGTCAATGTCGCAGTTTCGGAATGTCGTCAATATTTTCCGTCAAAGCCCCCGGGTTAATTACATTAATGGACGATAGGACGGAGTTTGTAATCCTCCTTTGATTTCTTAACTTACAATAATAATTATTACATGGAGCCAAAACTGTTGATAATATGCTACAGAGATTGTGTTGAGAGCTTATACGCTGAATTCTAAATGGCGAACATTAAAAAACGAAGAAAGAAAAAAAAACTATTTCTTTTTTATTTCTCTTCATCGATCAGTGTGAAAAAGAAAATCCAAATTTTCATGGATGGAATGCGTTTAGTGGAAGGAGGAGGAGTCATAAAGGGAGAAGGGAACAAAGGAGAATAATGAAAAATAGATGGCGGGAAGGGTATGCGGAGAAGGAGAGGGTAGACAGAGCTCAATTAACCTCTTCTACCTCTACACGCAGACAACCTTGTCCCAGTTCATTCAGACGACTTTAGTATGTGCGTGTGTGTGTCGTATTTTATTTCCCCTCTTTTTTTTCGTCTCTTTTTTCCTCATAAATTTCAATTGAAAATTATTTGTGGGAAGCAAAGTTTCGGCAAAGGGTGGCCAAACAAAAGAGGGAATGTTAAGGAGTTTAAGTGAATTAATGCAAATTGGTTTCATTTGGTACGGGAATAGCTGAGCTGGAACTTATTAATCCTCCCTTTTTATCATGCAGAAACCCTGTAAGGCACAGTCGTGATATTAGAAGCGTACAGGTCTTCATAGCATCATGTTTCTCACTTGAAAAGCCGCAACAACGTGTTAGCACACGATTATTGATTCTATCCGGAAGAGGTTGGGCAGTTTATTGGCATTAAACGTCCCAGTCGATTTGTTCTAAATTACAATAAAACTAAAACATAAGCCGATCTAGTGAGTTACAGTAGAGCCTTGCAGTACGAGGCACCATTGTACGAGTAATTTGCTGTACCAGCCGAAGCTTAGAGTGGAAATCTACAGTACGAGTGAGTTTCATACAAGCGACCGCTGTCGGCATTGAGCTCGCACTCGCTCTCTTTACAAGTTAAGCTTCCGCTCGTTCACATTATTTTCTTCCTATAATCTCAATGGAAGGACATTTGTCTTTCAAACAATAATCCTTCTCGTTCTCGCTCCATCGTCTTCCTCGCGCACAAATTATCGCATCTTTAATGTACTTGTATATTAAAATTAATAAAAAAGTTACCAGGGGTGATCAAAAAGTAAGGTTACCAAGCCTGCAGTGAAACGTGTACATTTTATTTCATACAACTAATACAGCCAACTGATAGTACATACATTAGGTTATTTTTCGATATAGTCTCCAAATCGGTATAGGCACTTGCCGGTTCGTGGGATGAGTTTGAATATTCCCTCCTGGTAAAATTCTTGTCCTTGCGTGTTCAGCCACGTTGTCGCGAAATGTTTCACCGCCTCGTCTGAAGCGAATCGTCGGTCTGCTAGGTGCTCCTTCGAGTGAGGAAAGAGGTGAAAGTTGCTTGGAGAGAGGTCCCGGCTGTAGGGAGAGTGTTCGATGATGTCCCAGCGAAACTGTTCGGAGATCTTCGAAGGATTTTGGCCCTGGAATCTTCAGCTGTTTGTGTAAAATCTTGAATCCGAGATGTTCATGTAAAATCTTGGGAGTGATTTTTGACAACCAGCTATCGTTTAGAGAGGCTATAGAATCCTTGGTCGTTGGCCTTAACCGTCTGAGGTATCTGCTTTAGAGACTTAAGAAAATACTTAATCGTAAAGAAATAATCCAGATCTTGTGCCTAAGGTCGAATATGGCATTTTATTTTGGTCGACTTCTTCCAAAATACTTATTACAAGGGTGCAGGTCGCATATAATAACGTGATTCGTACTGCCTTAGGTCTCTCTAAATATACATCCAGCTCTCAAATGTATGCCACTTTTGGTATCCCGACGATGCCCATCTTAATAGAGTATGCTAAAATGAAAGAATTATACCATGCGTTGTGTAATGAACAACATCCATCGCACTATGTTAGATCGTGGTTAACTGAGACAAACACAGTGACTTAAATTGATTCCGGCGGACATTATTCCAGTTTCCGACAGCGCTTTTTTCCTTACAATGTTATTACAACCTGAAATTCTTTCCCTTATGACATGAGGTCCCAAATCATGAATTGTACCTCAAATTGGTGTAGTAATCATAAAAATATGCGCTTAGATTAATATTAGAAGCCCTAAATCATAAGTGACGAAATGTAATATAACATATCCCATCTTTGGGGATGCAATGATTATAAATAAATAAAACCTGTTTCAACAGCGAGGTGGTCTTCTGGGCTGTATGAGGTCGACATTACAGTCTCTCCGTAAACCTCTACCAACTGCCGGCGAATTTCAGCCGCGGTTACATGTTTCGCCCACAGAAATCGAATAACTGAGCGAATTTCTTCGCGAGACCAGTTTTCCAACGAGTCGCTATTTGTGTTAACCTACAAGTAGGGCTGTAGGTGGCGGGTGGCTGAAACTGCACAGTTGCCGACCGCATGTATTAGAATTACCGCACCCTACTAATTTCTCTATAACAGACGAAACTCCAGGAATATCGGCCTTGTAACCTTAGTTTTTGATCACTCCTCGTGCATATTTCTCTTGCATTCTCTTGTATTATGTTTTATCTTGTCGCTGTCTTATTGTATTTGACCAGGCCAGGCTTGGCCTTAGTTTTACTATCTTTTACTGTAGTTTACTTATTTTCTATTTTTTGTATTTACTCCTTGTGAGTGCGCACCAACAAATAAATAAATAATTGTCATTTTCCTTTTTAACTGCATTTTTTCTGTTTCAAAACCCAAAAAAGTGATTTTTGGTGGTTTTGGGGGGATTGAATGGGGATAATTGATTTGTAAGACGAGGAAATCGTAAAAACGATGTCAGTCATACAACGAATTAAATTCGTACTGCGTGTTATGACTATATCCTCTATGCGAAAGTATTGGGCCACCTTTTAGAAATCGAGATATAATTTCCATAAGTTAAGCTTTAATTTATCACTTATCGCAAAAAAGGGTCGTACAGAACTTAGCGACTTTGTACATGGCATTGTCATTGGATACCATTTAAGTGGTAAGTCAGTTCGTGAGAGTTAGGGCCTGCCTAACCAGAGCTACCATGGGTAATGTCATTATAAAGTAGAAGCGTGAAAGGACAACCACTGAAGAGCACCTTGATCGACCTCATAAAATTATGCTGCAGAGGACTGTCTGGGATAGTCAGTCTACTTCTACTGCCATTATAAAATATGGACAAGGTCCTGTTGACCAATGCTCAACGAAAAGTCCAAAGTGGCGCAAAGCTCTTCGCAATGGGAAAACTCTTCGTAAAACTCTTCGCTATAGAGCAATAGGAAACGTTTTGTGTGCATCGATGAATCTCGCTATACACTTTAGTACTCTGACGACCGCACATGGTTTCGGAGAATGTCCGGAGAATGCAGCATGCTTCATATATTGTGTGAACCATCATATTTGGTATTGGTTAGATTAAGATGTGGGCTATTTTCCATGGATTGGTCTGTCCTTTTGAAATTCGTGTTGTAGTAATTTCATTTTTATGCATAATAGATAGCGTTGTTAGTAAGAACACAATTCAATGTGGATTTTAGATACAACAAAAAGTTAACTAAAAAGTGATAGCCTCTAATCCACAAAGACAAAATAGAAATACTGGACGATGTCTTCATCCTCAAGCGGTCTAAGACATCGTCTTCAAAATGTGTATCCGCTCTTTCTGTTTTTTCCCTGTAGATCAGAGGTTATCGCTTTATAGTTAGTTCCATTCCACTGTAATTCTTCTTTTGTACAATAAAAGTATTTATTCATTAAGAAGTGTTATGGGAAGACTAATCCCTTCAAAAGTGTCATTAAGCAAACCGTTTGCAACCCGAGATGTATCGTAGTTAACAGTACAACGTTTAGTTCAGAACCTCTCTGGAAAACAAGTAGCGTGATTGTACAGCCAAGAAATGGTAGACCTAAATTGAATGCACACTAGTGTGAAGACATTGGACATGTATAAGGCCTAAACAATCCGAAGATCATCAACGAATTAAACGACAAAATTCGCAACATTACTGAACCCATCCCTGTCGATATGTTGGTCATAAATACTTACCGTTGAGTTTTGTTTGGCACAGAAATGCTCGCAGTTTCAGTATTTACCATAAATGACGATGTAGTGCACACTAACATACATAAAGCACTAATTTTCCTCTCATATCTTTCTTTATTCAAATATGGGCTGCTGTATATACAGGAGAAGATTCAGCAGCATAGGAATGCAAAAGCTAAAATACAAATTTTCTTTTCAAACGATTAACTGTAGTTATAGAAAAACGTTTATTCCTGATGCGTTCAAGTGTCACTAATTTACTAGTAATACACGGAGAACGTAATCTAAGTTGATAAGATGTTGAGATTTCCCGTTCATCCATCGGTTTATCATTTAACTCATCGGTGGGTTTACCAGATACGGAAAGGTTTCTTGAAAGGATTTCTAAGGAGCTTCTAAAAATCATGAGTTGAGTCAATGTCCAAACGACAACAAAACTCTGGTCTCCGTAAATTGCTTGCGCGGAATTGTGAGTTTCAGCTGATTGATAAATATGCGCCGATTTTAGGTCAGAAGGCCTCATCACCGCAACCCTAGTGTTCTCGTACCTTTCGTCTTCAGGCTGTATTAACGATGGGCCATCCCACTCAGAAATGAAATATTTTCTCCTCTGCGGTGTCACAGATCGCCTCTTCCGGCGTCGTTAGTTTTTCGATGGCGTGTAATTTTTGTGTAGGGCCAAACTGGTCAAAATTTGAAGAGAACCTGCTGCTGATGCCAGCGATTGAAATTGATGGAAAAGCGAGAATCGGTGCAGGGGGTAGGTGAGTTGAGGATGGCGAATTGATGGGGACAGAGGGAGAAAGAGAGGGAGGGAGGGGGGGAAGGGTGTGAAGGGGATTTGTGCAAGTGGAATGCGCTTTGATTGGACGGGAATGGCCTTCGTCGACGGCTCCGGGATTTACGATATCAGGTCTAATAATAAAAGACAGGTCGAGTCGACTTGTTACATTAATCTATTTGGCAAACGTCCATTTTTGCAAGATGGCTATTGATGAACTCACTCCCTTCCTCCTTCCTTCGAAACGGGGTTAATAGGTTTCGGCTTCTGTCGTGGAGCAAAGACAGACAGACAGAGAAATGGATCGCTTTTGAATAGAAGGGCAATTTTTTTTGAAAGCACGTCCCACGTCCCTTAATTGCGTGCAGTTTTAAATTAAGTACAAATGAACGTCATAAAAGTCTGAATATATTAAAAGGAAAGTTTTTCCTCTTTTTATTTCTCTCTCTCTCTCTCTCCCTCCCTCCCTTTTTCCCTTTAATTATTTAAATTCGGTAATAAAATTCAGCCATGAAACGGGTGTCTTCATTCGACATCGAATTCGTATCATTTACTCTTTCGTTCCATCCATTCTGATGATGTGACAAGGAACGACGCCGTAACGAGGGTTTTCCGGGAGTAATTGGCCCTCGAATAGGAAAAACGACATTGTTGAAGAAGAAATCTATTCAGCCCAACTCCTCTCTCTTTCTCTCTGCCGCCCTTCATTTTCTCTTTTTTTGCTCACACTCTCTCTGTTATTTATATCTGAAAAAGTGAGAAAGCAGAGGAAGCAAGCGCATAGTCGGCTCGAAAAAGACTCGTCAGCCGAGAAGGAAATGTTTTTCCGATTTGTGTTTTGAAATTCCTCCGCCGTTGATTATTAAGCAAATAAATGAATCTGTTTATGCCTTTTAAACGATTTGAAAATATTAAAAAAGGAAAAAAAGAGGGGTGCGTGACGTTAAGTGAATTCGGAGTAACTATTTTAATTAGTGGAATCGAGTTGGCGTCAAACAAACGTTCTGTACTTTAAAAGAATGAAAAATGCATTAGAGCCATGGCGCCAAAGGGCAAGAATGAAAATGTTAAAATTGCTTGTTAAATTTTTTTGAGAAATTAATTAGGAACTTTAAAGAAATTGTGTTTTGAATTTTTAATTGGATTCTTTTTTTTTTTTTCCCTCTCCTTTCTGCTTTCTTGTTTACGATGGACAATAAAGGCTTTAAAATAATTTAAAAAAAAAACTAAGGCATCGTTCAAAATCTAAATCTCTCATTCCATTTGTTAATATTTATCTCTCTCTCTCTCTCTCTCTCTCTCTCTCTCTCTCTCTTTTTTTTTCTCTTTGCTAATTTTTATTGTATGAAAATTTTTTTAAAAATTTGTCTCGCTTCCCCTTTCTCTCTCTCTCTCTCTCTCTCTCTCTCTCTCTCGCTCGCTCTCTCTCTCTTTATTTTTTTATTTTTATCTCGTCAGTGGATTGTATTTCCCCTCAAGTCGTCAGCAGTGCTTCATCCCTCACATATTTACCTCCTCGTGAGATTTCCTGAGGTAAGAAAGAAGGGGGAAAAGGGGTTTTTATGGGTTGGCTGAAAAGCGTTATCTCGGTCAAACTCGATTCTCACTCGCCGTCGCCATGGCAACTAAGAGTCATCTTCCGCTTTCGCCAGGGGCCTCCAACCGACGACGACGACGCAACGACGCACAACCTGCCCACACCCTCCTCCCGCCTCTTCTGCACTTTCTCTTTATTGAGTGGAAATTTTTATGATTGGATTCCTAAATCGGAAGGAGATGACACAAAGATAATAATAATAATAATAATAATAATAATAATAATAATAATAAGTGGAAGAGGAATTTTCTTCTTTTTAATCGAAGTTAGAAATCGTGACTCCTAATTGGTCTTCTGTCGAAAATTGGTAGACTTGGTGAAGTTATTTCCTTCGGTTTTTTTTTTTTTAACGGGTAAAAAATAAATTTCCAACTTGAGTTCATTGAGTCTAGTAGAATGCGCTATCATGTACAGTCGTGTACCTAAGTCAAAATTGTTCGGTTTCCTTACAATACTTCAATCCAATGAGATTACTTTTTCCAGGTATCTAGTCGAGCACGCTTAAAAACACGCTTACTAAGGAACGATTCCTTTAAGTTTTTGCTTAGCATCGGGGGTAGGCAAGTTTTACGTCACGTGCTCAACTATGTTGACAAAAAGATTATTTTGGCTATTCTGATGAGAATTTTTGTTTTATTAATAATAAACTAATCTATTTGGTTAATAGTGTAATATAAATGGTGCACAATGTCGATATAATTATATGCGTGATCAAGAGATAAGCTGATGCAGCGCTTCTTATGGTGTGATGCGGAAGTGATTTACAGGTGTAAGCAGGGAATAGGGAGTGCCGTTCTCCCTATTCCCTGGGTGTAAGTGGAAGCTATTTTCTTTTGACTATTCGAAGGTTACAAGTCTCATTTTTTGTGTGTATATAAAATAATCAACGACAATTATGCCAAAACCACCCGAAAATTTTTTAAAATTTATTATTTAACTAGATGGATCCCGTCAAAATTTGACGCAGAACACCCCATCTTATTATTAATCCCCATGTCTTTAATTAAAAAATAATAAAATAAAAAATTGTCAGAGCAACAAATAGAATAATCATTATGCACAAAAAAAATAGAATAATCAGAGCTTAAATATCTCATTATGCTCAAGAATAAGAAATGAGTTAATATATAAAATCAAAATAGCTTTAAACTAAATTTCTCTGAAAGTATTAAACTGAGACATAAAGTGTCAGCGGATAAAATGATTAGTTTTTAAAGCTCCTTCTAACGATATAACATTTAACATAACATTTTCAGAGTTTTTCAGTAGTCACAAGGAAACGTCATAAAATGATCAAGGCAGGATTTTCTTTCTGCAAATCTTCAGTTTATTTAATTCAAAACAATGATTGGATATTGTCTCATTACAACAATCCCTGCCTTCTGATGGATTGTCGTAACTTTCTTTGTTGGCTTCAGATGCGCTTTCGCAGAAGTGCCAATTTTGCTCTTAATAGGATTATATATTTTAATAGTAGAGAATATTAAATGATTTGAACAAAAGAGGTTGTTTGTAAAAGTAACGGTGATAATGAATTAGTGTATATTTTATTAAAAACTAAAGTATAGAATAAAGCATGACATGACAATTAACATGAAAAGTTTTTTTAAACCCTCAAATAAACAAATCAAATTGCACACTTGGATGAAAAAATTTTAATCTGTTTATGGTGTTCTTTACATACACTATTTAAAACTTAAACGAAATCAAAAACGCGATAATGAACAAAAAAAAAATGTCTATCCATATCGGATTCGAACTTTGCCATTCGAGGCAGTAGGCAGAGACTTTAACGAAATTGTTGCCAGCCGCTATCGCTCATTATTGTCAGGAGGGAGCACGCGACGAGCACATCCCATGCGTATACCTGCTACCCTATTTTCATTCAGAAGGGACAGGTCCATTCTAATCTGCCTTGACTCTCAGTACAAGTACCTGATTTTGCAACCGATCAACATCCAGAAAGCTCAGCCCCTACAGAGCAGGTAAAAACCTTTTGGCACCCGACTGTACGTATTCATGCTGTGTACATTCTTGAAAATTTTTCTAAAATATTTTTATAGTATTTTTGTGTGTAAATACAACTAATTGATAACGTGTTTAAGTGAAGAAAAAATATAATAAAAAAATTTTAAATTTTGAAAAAAATACACGCGTTTTCAAACCACACACGTCAAACTTCATAATGCCAACATTAACTTCCCACATAGGATTGTTTAAATCCTTTTTTCTTAAAATTTCTTCTTAAGAAATACGTATCAAATGAAACAAAATTCCGAATCCTGTGTAATAATGTGTTTTAAAGTCAGTAAATAGAGCCCGCTAAGCTGGATAAAAATAAGTAACGCAATTGATAATCATCCTTAATTTGTATATATATCGCGATTACTTTGTTTCAAATAGAAAATTAATTTTTGGTTGTACTGTAATTAGATTATATCTAAGTATTAATGTTGCAATTAATGTAAGTAGTTAATTCCGTATAGCTTAATGCAGCTTAATAATAGCGCCCATTTGCAGATTAATAAAAGCTCAGCGGATGCTAATGTACAGTCAACCAAAGGAAATAACCCACACGAGTTTAATACTTAATATTACATTTCATGCTAATGTGTTGTTTTAATAGCTTTTTTAATTATAATTATTTAAATTTAATAATCTTAATAATGTTAACTCTAAATGTAATATTAAATTATTAAAAATAAATTAATATTGAAACGGTAAAACTTAGAATAAAATTCAAGTGTGGATTATTTCCCTTTGATGACTGTACTTTGTAATCAGCGATATATTGTAGCCATTGGCAAAAGGACTACCTCCAAGAGTGTAACCAGAGAGAGAGAGAGAGGGGTTTAGCACCCCTTTCTGTCACATGAACTGCTTCAATTGACACCAGTGACGAGCGACGCGGGAGGCGAAACCCAGTAAGGGGCTGTTGGCGTGGACAGAATAGCGACAGAATGGGACACACACAAATTCATCGAATGAATGAATTTCCATAAATGGAGTTTTTGATTTATTTCTTATAATTATCAGAATTCCATGCCGAGAATTTGGAGTCTTTATAAGATAAGTCCTAATGTGATCTGTCTCGGGAGTTTTATGTAAGAGGAGAATCAAATTGTCGACGCTTTCAAAAGCATTTCGTGTTCTATATATGGAGGAGGGGAATTTAATTTTTGGTTCCCTTTTACGTGGAAGGGAGGCAGCTGAAATTTCCCCTGTTGCACGAGGGAGGGGATAAGAGAGGGGGATAAGTGTAAAAAAAAAAAAATGAGAGGGTTTGGGGAGAGCATGAATGTGGCTGCGCATGCTAAGTGAGGAGTTGCGATGAGGGGGTAGTATTTTTCGGTTCGTTCATCGACCTAATGTTGAGGAGCGAATGCGGATAGGGGAGAGGGTTGCTTTTGCCTTTGAAAAGATGGCGGAATAGATGTGAATTTCTATCATAAAAAAAAGGTGCAGGAGGCAATGAAGCCCGAAGGAATGGACTTGTCATGGAATTATTGATTGTAACATGAACTACTCGTTCTTGATTAGCGTTCTTATTACAAGTTCATAAGCAGTTTCCCGTTTTTGCTATTATAATACCCATTCATTCTTTAAACTAAACGATTACACAGGTCGGCATCAAAATCTTCCCTGTAAAAATAATGGTTTATTATAGATTTTACTACTAATTGCAAATATGGCGATTAAATTGCTGTATTACGTACTTTTTATTGGGGGGCCCGCCCGGGTTGCCGTTAAAATGATAATAGTACATTGCTTTTTAGTTATGAAAGGTAGTATTAGGTTTTGTTTATTATTATTATTATTATTATTATTATTATTATTCTTTATTTGTTTTTATTTGTATTTTCATTAACCCCGTTTTGGGCTTTCGGCCTGTTGGGGGACAACTTCGGGTCTGGCCCTCCAGTTTATCTGGTCGGTTTTCCTCGTTGTTGTTACATTATTATTTAAATATTTATTTATTTAAATTATTATTATATAGCTCAAATTGAAAAGTGATACAGCGACTAAGGGAATCAAAATATGTTAGCGGATTACTGCTGGACACTTTTACGGGAGACGCCAAAAGCGCAATACATGTACAAGAGATAAAAGATAACAAAATGAGGTCTCATGAGACACTTCATTGATTTGTTAATAAGATGGTGCAAAAATAATACCTTTATTCATGTTTTCATTTTTATGTAGAGTTGTAAATTAATCTATTAGTCTTTTAATATGTATTTAGAGAAGGACGAGACACAAGAAACCTGGAATACAATAAATAATAGTTATTAATTAAAAATACAAAATGAATAAAAAATAAGATATAATAAACAAAAATAATTAAAAAATAATAGATAAAATCAAAATAAAAAGCTGACGTTTCGGATAGAGACTATCCTTTATCAAAGCAAAAAGGCTAATTTTCTAAAAGCAAATAGAATATTAGAGAATTATCCTTTTTGCTTTGATAAAGGATAGTCTCTATCCGAAACGTCAGCTTTTGATTTTGATTTTGATTTTATCTATTATTTTTGTTTATCTTATTTTTTATTCATTTTGTATTTTTTAATTAATAACTATTATTTCTTTTTTAAAACTCTCTCTCTTAAAAATGGTACGTGATGGCGCAATTTGGATGTCATATTTAGATTTAGGAAGGTCAAAACTATACAGGGTGATTCCGAAAAAGTGTGTATAACTGTAAGCACTGACAGAGGTGATCAGAATGAACATTTTCTTTTAACACAATGTGGGTCCGAATTTGAACGCCAACTGAGATATGAACAGAAATAAAAATGCCGCCATCAAGATCAACAAATTAATAACTCAGGTTCTGCAACGCCTAGAATAATGAATTTTGGAGGAGTAATAGGGTACATAAAACTGTGTATACCGTTAAAGTTTGATTGAATTCCAATGGGTACGTTTCCGAGTTACGCATTCAAAATCGTAACAGTGCTCAGATACGAGAACTAACCAGCACGTGTTACGATGTTGAGTGCGTAAGTCGGAAACTACTCGTTGGAATTCGATCAAACTTTAAAGGTTTACAGAGTTTTATGCACCCTATTATTCCTCTAAAATTCATTATTCTAGGCGTTGCAGAACCTGAGTTATTAACTTAATTCGGACCCACATTATATTAAAAGAAAATGTTCATTGTGGTCACCTCTGTCATTGCTTACAGTTATACACACTTTACCAGAATCACCTTGTACAGTTCACATATCTTTTTTTCAGGGAGAAGAACTTTTTTTTTGCCGACCACTGTTATTATAAAGTAAATAACGGTTTATGTAAGTTCTTTTGAAAAATTGCACATGGAAGAACGCTATCGGCAAATAAGCACCGATGCCTGAGCACTGCCACCTAAAAAGAAAAGAGAGGAAAATGTCTTCTTCAGATCGTAGTTTTTATTTTGAACTCGTCTTCGAGCATATGTATAGTCCTCATCCGATAAGTTAAACCTCGACCTTGGATAAGGGCTAGGATTATTCTATTGCTAAAATGGGATGGAAAAAAATCTGATGTAATGCAGGGAAGTACCTTGTATCATCTGTGATGAAAAATCTCATAACTTTGTTGATTTTTGATGAATTGTTTTACTTTTTATACAGAATTAAACTTTATCCAGTATACGTTTAGAAATAGAATTTTTGTTTCCTTTGACCAATTTATTCACACATAATATGAGACTGTTTTACAACACGCTCACTACCCAAATGAATATTCCATTTCTTTGAAGCGCACGAGTATATAGTGTCCTGCACGAAAGAAAAAGGAAATGGCGCATCCATGAATGAAAAAGAAAACAAATAAAAAAAAACAAACTCGTTCAAACAATCAGAAACGCATAGGAGGGGGAGCATTACAGTGCCTGACCTAACTTAAGTGTACACCCATGATTTCACACTTGTACAGAAGATATGCAGCACCAATAAATAATAATGTTTATTCATTGAAACGTTCAAGAAAACTTGGTACTGCTTGATTTCTAAGATATAGTTCATAAAATTCTATATTTAGAAACAAATACCTGTTACTATTTCAGTGGACAGATCGAAGATAAGGCAAAATCAGCATTACGTAATCTTATTTCGCCTGTGTACTTATCGTGAAACATTATTGACAAACAAATCCACGTCAACAATAATGATTATCTGTCACAAACTCACAGATGAAGACAAGGGTAAAATCAAGTTCTCCGAGAATCTGGAAGAAACAGCACAGATGATACAATGTCCTGCAAGCACAATAGCCTTGTATCTACGTAAGAAAAGCCGAAAAAGAGCCCCTAAAGAATAGGTGCTCTCAGCCGAAGTTGTCAGAGCGCGATAAACATGTTATAAGAATGGAAGCATCGACTACTCAACACTCTGCTACAAGGATTAGAGCAGACCTACAACTGTCGGTTACAAGAAAGACTGTGTGGAAGGTATTGGCATCCTCACCAAATCTGAAATACGTAAAGAAATGCGCAAACCACCTTTATCACCTGTGCATCGCGAATAACGCTTACAGTATGATATTAAAGATGGTTTGCGGCATTTCATTGCTTATTTTAAATTTGGTGAGAATGCCAATACTTTCCACGCAGTCGTTCTTGTAACTAGCGGTTGTAGGTCTGCTCTAATCCTTGCAAGATGCTTCCATTCTTATTAGGTTTTTATCACGCTCTGAAAACTTCGACTTAGAGCCACCTTCTTAAGGGGCTCTTTTCTTACGTAGATACAAGGCTATTGTGCTTGCAGGATTTTTGTATCATCTGCACTATTTTCGAATTGAATTTCCAGATTCCCGGAGAACTTGAATCTATGAGTTTGTGACGGGTAGTTATTATTGACGTTGATATGCTTGTCAATAATGTTTCACGATGTGTAGACACGAGAACACAGTCCAAACAAGTGAAATAGATGAAAAGCTATTTTATCTATGAATCAGATTAATAAGAGTTTTTTTTCAGCATCTCCTTTCATAAAATTGATGGATGCTTAAAATAATAGAACCTTTGTCACGGATTATTACGCTCATAAACCATTTGTCATTCAACGGGAAGCTCGGAATTTCTATATAAAGAAAAGCAAAAATAAATAGGATGATTAGGTGACTTGAGGATCAATACTGGACGAACCGTAACCGTAGCATAGGAACGGTTCAAGTGCGGTCGGTCACATGATCATCCCTCATTCTCACACCGAGAAATTAAACGAACGCGGCACCCTGTCGTTCATATTAAACCAGCTGCAAATGAGACAGCCGTAAATGGTGACGGATAAATGGAGAAAAATAATGAATGCGATTCCGTTCTTTGAAGATGAGGAAACCTAGACGAGTAAGGTTCAATAATAAAATATTAAACGCTCTTGAACGTTCTATCAATTTAAATCGATTCCTCAAAGAAATTTCATTGTCTACTCTTTTTCTAATAATTCATTTCAATGCACCGGTAATCATGCTTCTACAATCCCACCTCTTAAAGATAATATTTTACAAGTCCTTTAAAAACTCATCATTTTCTTATTAGTAATATCCATTTTCAGACTGATAAGATATATAAGGGAGAGAAGAAAAGAGCAAAAGTCAGAGGACGAGGGAGAAAACATAACTTTTTATCTTATTCAGTACAGGGAATAAAAGCAACAAACCTTCTCCCTCTTTCTCTCGATGCGCCTGCACCTAATGTTGCCGATTAATCAAGATTAACTTGTTCAACCTGGTACGTTGGCTGGCAGTTGTGTGGGCCCCTTGCGACCCCGACCGAGCACAAACGATTACTTTGCCTCCCAGTGTAGATTCATTCTTATTTAAAGCTTCTCGGATGTTTTGAGTCGCACAGTCGTAGACAGACACGAACGCATACAAATATATTCAGTGACTTGTGTTGTTGATCATTTTTATACAATATTTTCAAAAACCAGTAAGCTTAGAGTACAGCTTATAATTCAGCCAGTATGCATACAATTCAAAATTTTCCTATTTACTGCAAAGCTTTAACTGAATAGTAGCTGCCATAAACGAGTGTATTACAGTAAGAGTCAAGACGAAAACTGGGTGGCTATCTTTTTTTCCCTTACTAATCAAACATAGGATTTCATGTGCTCTCAAATGCTCACCCATCATGCTCCGTTATTGGTAATAGCCGCACAGGTGAACTCGGTGGGAGGCGTATCCCACTTTTCGAGTCTGTCGGATCGTGAGTTCGAATCTCGACATGAGCACTTGAATTTGCTCGGGCATGTGTAAAAAATATTTAAATTATATAAAAGGGCACAAATGAACTGGAAGTACATAGGCCTTAACCTATTACTAACCTGAAATTATGACATGATACTCGAAAGTAATTCATTTCGTACCAAAAAATGTATGGATTCGATTAGACTGCCGAGATATGCCTTAAAATAAAGCGTTATTATTAAAAAGCAGGGATTATAAAAAGCAATCTGTAATCCATTGTAACGTATATAAGGTGCGTCCAGAAATTATAAAGCCACTTGTTTTTTAACAATATTTAATGCATAACCAAAATGCGATATGAATCAACAATGTTCATCATGTTAACTTGACTGCTTGCCAACCATAATTTCAAGTAAAAATAACAAATACCAAATAAAATAATGAGAAAATTCAATTTTAGTTGTCCAAAAAGTATAAAGCCAGTGTTACATTTTCATACTTAGTAGCCTATGAAACTTCCATTGTTGAGCAGAACTTTACATATTCGATCAGGCATTGTGTCCACAAGATGTTTTAAGTAACTGGAATCCAATCGTTCCCATTCTTCAACAATGCAGGCTTTTAATTGTTGAACATTTTCGAACTGGCTCCCATTCGCATAAACAGCACGTGCTAACTGAGCCCATACATTTTCCATAGGATTAATGTCTGGTGATATGGCGGGCCAGTCCATTATGGCTATACCATTTTCAAGAAATTACTCATATGTGCTTTTTGCGGTATGTACTGGTGCATTAACCTGCTGAAACAGAAAGAAAGGTCTTCCCATTTCCTCAGCAAATGGCAAGAGAAAATTTTCCAGCATATGTTGATACTTCGTGGCTGTCATCCTGCCACTGATGAAAGCAAGATTTGATTTGGACTTCCATCCAAAAGCACCCCACACCATTACACTGCCCCCTCCGATCTGTCGTTTGGAAAACAATTGCTCGTCTCTTCTCAAATCGTGCCAATAAAATTGCCACCCATCTGGGCCATCAAGGTTAAATTTTTTTTTCGTCACTAAATATGACATTCTTCCATCATCTTTCCAAGACATCTTCGTTTTCGCAAATTCAAAACGTTGCACTTTGTGGCGGTGTTTAAGAGCAGGACGTGATTTTCTTCTCTTGTACTTGAGGAACTTCTTCTCAAGTATAACATTGGCAATGGTGGATTTGGAGACATTGAATTCAGGCTTCTTCGCTAGTGTTCGAAGAGATACTCCATACACACTCACCTCTTTGCAGATTGCTCTTTTCTGGCGTGAGGTAAGTTTTGTTGGAGGGCCATTTCGTTTCTTCTGACCGTACATGTCACCCAACTTCAAATAATTGTCAACAACTGCGTGTGATCGACTCAAGGAACGTGCAATAGCTCGAGCTGATTGACCTGAGCCGTGTAGAGCAACAATTTGCCCCTTTTCAAAATTTGACAATGGTTTTCCACGCGGCATTGTTAAACTGCATGTGTTAGCTCAAATAAGAAATTTTGTATAACTAATTATGCATTTTTACCATCATTTGCGCATACATATCACCCCCTTGACCAAATGGGCCTAACCTTTCTTAAATATTTGTACGCCGGCTCGGTGGCCGAGAGCGTTGAGGCGCAGGTCTTGGCGCTCTTGTAACCAGCGAGTCGCGGGTTCGAATCCCTCCGAGGGCATGGATGTTTGTGTTTGTCTATTTCACCATCATCCTTTCATCCCAAACAGCTAGTCTTCTGGATAAAAGGGGAGATGCGGGCTGAAAATCCATCCATCCATCCATCCATCCATCCATCCATCCAAATATTTGTACAAAATCAAACACTGGCTTTATACTTTTTGAACAACTAAAATTGAATTTTCTCATTATTTTATTTGGTATTTGTTATTTATACTTGTAATTATGGTTGGCAAGCAGTCAAGTTAACATGATGAACGTTGTTGATTCTTATCGCATTTTGGTTACGCATTAAAAAAATATTGTTAAAAAACAAGTGGCTTTATACTTTCTGGACGCACCTTATTCTTCATCGTAAACTTTGTAAACGCTGTCAATTTTTTTTTAGTTTCGCTAGCCTGAACACAACGCATACACTTCCAACATAAGAAGGAAGGCACAAGAGAAACACAAAGCCAGATGATAAAATAGAATTTAAACGTCATATTTATAACGGTGAGAATTTTCTAAGAAAGCATCAGCTTAAAAGAAAGCATCAGCTTAAAAGTGAAAGTGGACGCCGACTAGCAGCGCTATGATGGCATTCGACCGCAAATGACCTCTCAATGTTCAAGGAGTTTTCTTTTCTTCTGTGCGTTTTTAAAAGACGAGAGATCTGGACGGCGCGAAATATTATGATGATAATAATAATAATAATAATAATAATAATAATAATTAATAAAAAAAAGAAGACAAAATAACCTGTTGCATTAAATAACGAAAACTACTCTCCATAAACACAAATACTCGTAAGCATTCATCGCTTTTTTTAACTCTTTCCCTCCATTTTACTCCTTGTAGAACACAGTCGGTTGGTTGCGACTCCACTTTCATTAATAATTTTCTGTCTCGTCTATGGTGAGCCAATGGCCCCAGCTGACTTCATTAATGGTCTTTTGAGAAGCAGAGATAATGAGAGAGAGAAAGAGAGAAGAGGAGGACAGTGAAAAGCCGTGGACTTATTTAAAGTCCAAAACGTGGAGAACCAACGAAGGGCGATTCAAATTTCTGAGCAATTTCAGCAATTTGGAAGGCGCGTTGCATGTCATCACTCCATTCGTCATTCCACATTGGCCTTAACAGCACTTTCACTTTGAATGATAGCCGCATTTACTGTCTAACAATTCAAGTCGGCAATTTAATTGCATAGCCCAGTTTTTCATTTTCTGGACAGACTACAAACACTGTTCTTAATTATTCAAACATACAAATATTTCTAATGGCTTACTGCTGTTTGCCATTAAGCCTGGCTCAAAGTAAAACCAGATGGCAACAAACCATTAGCATAAAATGAATTACGAGTTCCGAGTTTACTCGCAAAATAACTGAATAAATTTAAAATTGATCAGAAATAAATTCTTAATACGATACATATTTATCGTGTACACGTTATACCCATGTCAAATAAATAAATTTATGAATTTATCATCAAAAATTCTTCAGTTATTTCCAATGAAAAGTAACACGCTTAGATCCATTTGACTATTATCGACCATTTTAATATCATTAAAACAGTTCATTTTATGTAAAGCAATATTTAGTCGACTCGTTTCGTTTCATATAACTTATTTGAGATGACTAATCGGTTCCTGTTCATCTTATGTGTTTCAATTTGTAACCATTTCAACAATTTAATAAATTTGGAAACAAAACATCATTTATCCTGGAAAAAAAACAACCTCTTATTAACCCTGGTATTCTTATCCAATCATGTACAGTTATGTTGTTTATTTTACTTCTACCTTCATTGTACTTATTACTCTCTCATTGCCTTTGTCATGTCCTTCGTTGTATTTTATCCAATCATATTACTCCATTGTACCATAATTTCTGTATATAAGGGCGAGAAGCCTCTAGTGTAGTTTATATCCTTGATAAAGCTGGGAATAAATGGCGAAACTAGTCGAAAACTGTTCTCCCTTTATTGTATTGCAAAGTCTCTGCCAATTTCATTGATAGAAACAATACTAAGGACTCCCAATTTATTGATCTTAATTATTAAGTTATTAACTTTTACCTACAGAAAATAGTTGGTCCACATTACCTTTTGCCCACAATAAGCATTGATTAAAATAGTTTTATTTCCAGAAAATAAAGTTTTATTATTAAGCTTGCAAATAACACCAAACACAGAAGAAAAAATTAATCAAGGTATAAAAAGGAATGTTTAATTAAAACTGCTTTCAAGACTTATTTATAAAAAGACTGCTATAAAAGGCATGATATAATTCTATTGAACGTCAAAAGAGACATAATTTACCATAACAGAAAGCGAAATTTAGAGTTGTAAATTATACAAATAATATAAAAGGGACTACGTCGTTGTCTTCAAGCAGTTAACAGCAAGATGGCATAAGCAGAAGTTAATTACAATCTAAGTAGGCTAAAATAGATATCCAGTTCTATTAGATTCCTTGGGGGTCGTCGCAAGTCACATAAGTGTGCTGCCTCAAAAACCACACACACACACACACACACACACACACACACACACACACACACAC
>JAHWFO010080555.1:986250-1047019 GCA_023313115.1 Rhysida immarginata | reverse complement strand
ACACACACACACACACACACACACACACACACACACACACACACACAAAATAACAGGAACTCGAAACATAGCCAAAGTATTTACCAAAGTAATGAGCCCACTCAAAGTACATTAAGCATTAAGATAAGATTCTGCAGACTTACAAAAAATTAATGCATTAGCATTAATAAATTATTCAATTTCAAGGTTGGAGACTACTCTTACTCCAACAACTGACTGTAATGCATGAGCATTAGTAAACATCAGTCTAAATAATGAAATAGAAATACCTATGTTAAAAATTACTTTGTAAATACAAATTTTAACTCAAAGCATTAACAATGATTTGGTTTGTTTTGTTTTGGTATTAACGTCCTTTTCAACTGCCATGGTCATTTCAGGACGGCGTTATAGGGGCCGCAAATTTTGCCTCGCAAGGGTTCTTTAACGTGCAGCCGGCAAACGACTACACGGGACCAACGGCTTTACTTCCCTTCCGAAGAAAGTGCGTGATCTCAGGATTTTCCCCCTGAAAAAATCCTCGTCGTCCTCGGCCGGGGTCGAACCAACACCACCTAAAGAGAAAGCCTGAGCGCGGAAACGTCATGCATTGTAATAATAATGACTATAATTATTTCTTAAGCTCGAAATTATGACTATGTATGATGATGTAACAATGTATGAAATTTTCGCGCTCAGGCTTTGAGTAGAGGTGATGTTGGTCGAACCCGCGTCCTCGGGCATCAGAGGCGATCACGCAACCCCTGAGCCACCGAGGCCGATCATTAATAATGAGGAAAGACTTCTACGACAATTAACAGTAAATAAATCCACTTCATGAACACAATAAATTACAAATAGCCGAAACAGTCCTAATCTCTTGGATTTAACCTATTTTAAAATTACAAAAACCGAATAAGAGTTCTTGCCACGCATTTGACAATTTACTGAACTCACTCACCAGCTTTGATGAACTCTTAGGTAAAAGAAAGTCCTAACGTTTTCATCGTCTACTATATAAAAAGCAAACGAGTTCAAAAAACGAAAACAGTAGTCCTCCGGATGACAAACTACCTTCAAGAAATGAATGTGGTCAGGCTAACACGATCTTGAAATGTCCCGACGACCATGGTGTCGCTGAGAAGATCAGGCGTCGTAGTGCTGTTTTTTCTACAACACAGATTAGATGATCTCTTGCATCGATCAGGTTGATTAATGGCTTGAGGTGTCATCATCGGATGGCCACTCTATGCAGGGTTCTTGGTTATGTTTATGGCGTCTGTTCTTGGGCGCCTCCCTGGGATTCCATGCCTTTTCAACTCGGTGAAACAATACTGTTGGCACGGCCGGCTTGCACAACAATAATAGCAGATGAACTACACGAGGTGATGATTACAAAAAGGAACACAATCCAACAAACAATTACAAGCCAAATAGAATATTGCTAAAAATAATATTTATATATATTTTTTTCTTATAATTCAAAGGCATGTGATGTAAAGAAAAAATTTTTGTACAATAAAACAAATTCTTCGCATACATCACAATCTAAGTCTTTTTTTATGATTTGCTTTGCGCAAGTTGTCGTCCTTAAAATGTATGAAAAATTGGACTACCCACTACGAGATTCACCATAATAACCCTTTGCTGATTCGAAAGCTCTTAGGATACATAATTCATTGCCGGCGATTAACTGAACACTTCTCGCTGTGATTCTCAACATCATTTTCAGGCATTTCAATGAACCAATACGGGTGAGAAACTAATGAGGCTGTGGGCCTTCCGTAAGTTTATCTCCTAGCGCAGCAATACAACATTGTATATGGGTTGGAAACGGAGGGATAAAATGCCGTTCGGAAACTAATTTCAGAATTTTAATTAGTCCATAAGGGAAAAGGATTATTGGTCTATTTTCTTTAAATAGAGGGATGGGGTGGTGGAGCTGGATTATTGTTCCGAAAGCGAGGGCGTTAACCGTTCTTGAAGGAGGGATCCACCGTTATTAGAGAGAATGGATGAGAAGAAGGGAGTTTGTGAAGAAAGTTCTGCAAATGGAGAGGGTTTTTTTTTATCGTGTTTGCACCTGACGTACCGAGTGCGTTTTTTATTCGTGAGTTTGGTGGGAGAGTTGATGATGGCGAAAAAGACAGACAGAATGCTGACGAATCGAAAAAATAAAGTGAAGGATTTGGAGAGTATAGATGAGGTGAGGGTAAAAAATTTGGAACTCCCGTCTCTCTTCTTCAGGAGTTGAAAGGTTGAGGGGCGGAGCGAAGTTTGAGCGGAGAATATGCTATTCCGAATTAAGACTGGAATAATTTGACGGCGAGCATTTCCTTTCTGTTTGAGCGGGGAAATTTTTTTGCGCTGATTCTTTCTTATTTTAATGAGAAAAAATTTGCTCCATTCATTTCTCAACTTATTTACATTTTCGCCGATTTGCCATTTTTTTGAAAAAGAATTTTGGATTATGACGACAATGTGACCGATTATTATTAATCGTTTAAATATAAAGGAAAAGAATTGTCATAAAATTACAAGAATTAAAAAATAAAATAAATTGGAATGATAGAATGGTACATTCTACAGGCCTCCCACTATCTTATGATTAAAAAATGGGGCGGGGGGGTTATAAAATGGCTTTATAACTCAGAAATGGCTAATTAGAACCAAACAATTCGTTTACGATGATGCCTCAATGAGAGCAGTCCGTACAAGTCGAATTTATTAACTTTGGTTTGTTGGTATGAAAGCTACAGCCATGTCTTCTTTTTTAGAAAAAAAAAAAGTTAGGTTGCAACTCTATTTCGAAGGCATGACCATTTCTAAACTGTCTTCGTATACGCATAGGTTTATGAACCAATGATCTAAGCAGGTGACAATCTGCGGGAATGATTCCAGGTGAGTACAGAAGATGAGGCAAGCTGCATCATAATTTTTGTATTTGTAAAGCTGTCTGTGATCTTGCATTGTCCTGTAGCAGTAAGAAAGCCTTTGCGATTGACCAATTTGCCAGTACATTATTCAAAGTGCACTACACCAACTGCTGTCCAGAAAACAGTCCAGTTAGCAACACTTTCTTTGTGTGTAAGTCCTGCTTTGGGATCTTTCTGGATTGTTACCGTAGTGATTTGCCATTGATCCACAAGTTACCCCTTTTAGGCAAAAATTCTGGATCATTTTGTCCAACGTTTGACTACTTTGGATATCGTACCTTTCGAGAATCATCCTATTGCAGTTTAACCTATTGTTCATGAGAAATTCACAATTCTATTGATATCTTCATCCCTATGTTATGTTCGGATTAGTTCTATTAAGAGAACAGTTATTTAGTGATCTTTTTCTGCCGAAGTTATAGAAATGAATTGGGCATTAGCATACCAAGTTTTACAGCGTTGTGATAGCCTTCCACTCTAAAACTAGCAAGCAATTTAATGACGTTCACTGCCAACAGTAATGCCGTTGGGGCATCAGCCAGAGCACGTAGTTTAAACAATTTTTTTTTGTAAGATAATGCTATATGTGAGTTTATATATATGTGAAAAGCTATCCTCTTGGCGTTATTATTAATATATGTCCTTTCCATTATACTGGCCCTGCGGTACAAATTGATGACGAATGTTGCTGTGTACTGCATGGCCAGTACACTGGTCTTGCTGAAATGAAACGGCTAGGTAAGACAGAGAAGTAGAGTGGCGCTATCTATTAATGTATTTCATGATATCTCTGTAGTAAAGATTTAAATAATAATTGTTGCTCAGACACGTGACCATGGACTTTTCACTTCCGGCGTGTGGCTTAAACGTGCACGCCAACAATGCTTAAACGTGCAACAACCATGCAAAACTGTTTCCGTAATGCTTTTTGGGTCGTTTTTTGCATCACGTTTTTTGTAGAATGATGTCCAGCCTTAAAACATTGTCCTGTTAAAAATAATTCTCTAAAGAGGCTTAACCAAAGGTCATAAAAAATATGTCTAGGCACCGTTTAATGAACTCTCTAACAATGTATTAATTTCATTTCAATGAAAACTCTAACAATACTATTTGCCGTTTCAGAGGAGCTGCACAAAATTGATCGCTTGTGCTTGTCAAGTCGTAAGATCTAGAGCCCTGAAGTGGAATGATCAGTTAACAAATCCATGGAAATAAAAATGGTTTCCGTTATATTATAATGCCAAAAAAAGGGAAGTTAATTATCAGATACGACTTAATACCTTACCCCGTCCAGTAATTATCACCCTTACTTCCCTGTTTTTTTGTTTTTTTTAACGGGTGTTAATTTTTATCATTTTGAATTGTTTTATCATTCCATTTAGGACTCTAGATCTTACGGTTTGACTATACATGTATAGGGGTCGTCTATAAATTTCGTAACGCAAAATTGGGTCATTTTCAACTCCCTCCCCCCACCCCCTTGTAACGCACCGGTAACGCTTGTCCTGGCCCCCTCCCCCCATTGATTTTCAATACCTTATTATGTCCCAATTTATTTTATTAGAAATTGTAACCCAGCATATTTAAATTTCAGATGCAAATTTAACTTTTTAACATCTGATGAAGGAACATCGTATTTTATGAGTATCAGTGAGGAAAAACCAATAACTGTAGATAGTAAACATGATGAAAAGAATACCACCTTGAGTCCACAAAAACCGTGTGAGGTGTTATTCTTTTCATCAAGAGTATCAATTATAAAATTGACGTAACAATATGTAAGAAGATAGAAATAATAAAGGAAAAGGTGGTAATGTGCGCCCCCTTTTATTTTAGTAATAAAAAAAAGTTATAGGGTATCCTAAAACCAGGTACTAAAAACGCAAAAAGTGTGGTATTATGTTGGCATGAAGTACTATTTTTGAAATAAATGAAATGCTCAAAAGTTTTGAATAATCATGCTATAAAAGATCAAAAATTAACAAATCAAAATAATTAAAGTTTAATTCTTGCAAAAGGACACTTCGCGTTTGAATTTAATTAACGACAGAAATCACAGATATAATAATATCTTTCTGGTCCGGCACCATCATTATGAGTCCACATTTGCCACCTTTAGCAATGTACCCATTCTTCACTCATTCGTGGCTATCGTTTTCTTTTGCTACCATCGCAGAAGATGCAATTAGGGTCCATTTTTTCAGGTTAAGGCATTTTCCGATTCAGAATCATTATAATTTCCTAGTTTTTTCCCTCTTCATTACTTCTGGTCATTTGTGTAGCTGCTTTCAGGGCTCGGTACGACTGCTTCTCCCTCGTACAGTACGAAGACCATGGCCTCGATTACAGCCACGAATGGATTCACCAGCAAATAAAATGATGAAACCAAAATGATTACAAACCATATTTCCAATATGGCCCCGGCCCCATATTATGAACAACAACAGGTGCCCGAATTAAAGGAAAGCACCTTGTTGTTTGACAAACAACAAAAATAGGGTCTAAGGAAAAAAGCTAACAAGAGTTTGCCTTCAACATGTCAAAAACGGAACATTATCAGTTATATATTGCATCTACACTCTTTTGCACATTTCTATAATAATTAAAGCAAAAAACTTTGTCAATAAAAACGTTCGTTCCAAGCGTGCGTTTGATAGCACTGATTTACTGACATGAATCAACAGGAAACGATGTTTTAAATTTGGCAACTAGTTATTGTATTATTGGATATTCTGTATATTTCCTACACGGCATTAACAGTTGATTTGTTAGTGCTGTGGGGCTAACTAACCAACAGGGGGCCACGTTATCACTTTTTCCTTACGAGTGCTATTATAAAGTGTTATAAAGGCACTCTACTTTTCGTCTACTTTTTTTACATTTGAGCAAGTGATGGTT
This sequence comes from Rhysida immarginata, assembly GCA_023313115.1. Classification (NCBI taxonomy): domain Eukaryota; kingdom Metazoa; phylum Arthropoda; class Chilopoda; order Scolopendromorpha; family Scolopendridae; genus Rhysida; species Rhysida immarginata. The sequence continues at coordinate 1,041,206 of JAHWFO010080555.1, read as the reverse complement.
AAAAGATAATTAAGGTTACATGTAGTTAATAAACTATTCATCCTTGCATGATAGTTAAAAATCAGTCTTCTAACGACGAATGGGAAAAAACAAAAATGCAAAAAATCTCAAAGCACTGGTTTCGTTAAAAAAAACAAACAAAAAAAAAACAAAACAAAAAAAAATTCAAAGTACCAAATGATATCAGGGTTGCGGTAAGAGGCGTAAATTAGCTTGCAGTGAGTAAAAATTGAGGAAGATAAGAACAACATTTGAACACGTGGAGGGAATAGAATCTAAGCCATTTGAACTGCAAATTTTGTAATGAGTCTAAACGATTAAAACGTTTGTTTTAAGAAGTTTCACGGAGTGAGAAATGTTCAGTGTGGAAAAATACAGTATATTCTGTTTGACATTTGCACGCAAAGTCAAAACAAAAAGCAAGAAAGAAATTACTGCGACAGAACTGCAACTGCAAATGCTTGTTTTAACGGCACGGGTTTTAACGCAAGCAGCGCGACGATATTGGCTAGCCCGGTTGCATTCATGCATTGAATTTTTTACCGTACCATCATTCTTAATAACTAATTGATTTATCTTATTTTATCGTATTGATTTATAACTTGTTCGCATAAAAAAAAACGAATCATGTTCACGAAAGTCTGCTAGCTACGGGTGGCCATAATTCTACAGCAGATGTTGGCTATAATAGTAAATTATAGTGGCTAAAATTAGTACGGGAACACGGCAGTGTATTTTTTTTTTTTTTTTTTTTTTACCAACTCTTAATTCGCCTCGGTCTTGCAAACTTTTACACTACAGTAAATTATAAATAAATCCTTAATCCCTAAAATAATCCTTATTCGCCTCTTGCAAGTTCGGTCAGTAAACTATCCGTGGCCACGTTGTTTTTTTCTTTATGGGCGCTCGCAAATTATCACAATTTGTTTTGTGTATATGATATGCTGCATTGTAGGTTGTTCAAATTCATATTATAGACGCCCAGAAGGAACAAAATATTATTCATTTCCAACTGAAAACAGGTTTCGTCAGCAAAGACACCAAAGGACAAAGCGATTAAAAGAAAGAAGTATTTCGGGTCTTGTAAAATTAACACACTGAAAACCGTATTGAATAAGAACATCCATTTTCTTTTCATTCAACTCCCCATCCCATGGCCACAAATAGTTTGAAAAACTTCACGCATGATGACGCGCGTGCAGCTTGCAAGAGGCGAATAACTAAAACACGACTCTCCACCAAAATTGAGGTTTTTTTTTCTTTTTTTTAGAATTTCGGATAAAGGGTTTCGTATCTGTAATGGTTATAAAATTATTACATAGACTTTGTGGGTCATGCTAGCACTATTTTTATACTTTTATAAAAAGCTTGAAAAATAAAATAAAGTAACTCGAGCTGCAAAGGCTTAAATAAACCCTTCTTGGTTATTTGTTTGATAAATATAATCAACCAACAAATTTATTCTAGTACATGTATATCTCGAAAGAAGCGTTGCATAACGCCAGATGTGATCCCTCCCTATCCCTCTGTAAAGAGAGGTTTACATTCAGCGACTTTGCGACGTGAACCGTTTTCCCTAATCCAGCAGGCGTTAAAATGGTCACATTCAGCAGGAACGAAGCGGGGAGCTAGGCGAACTAGTGATGCGTGATAGTCGATAGTACTATCGAAGAGCCGATAGTCGATAGCTTTGACGAGGTCGATGGTGTTGATATTTTCCAAAAACTATCGATAGTCGTCGATAGTTTTTTTCAGGGAAATACAGGCTAGTAAAGTGCAGTATAAGCTGTATGGGGGCCTTTGTCCACCCGATGGCGCCATGGGTTATTTGCTGCAAGATCGTTGGAATAGTATTCGCGCTTCCAGTAGACCTATCCGCCACTATGTGGAAAAAAATGGCTTTACCCAAAATGCACTTGAGATAGATACTCGGTTCTGTCTGCTAGTGTGTTTTTAACTGCATACTAGCAAAAATCCATATGCAGTAATAAATTTTGCATGGAAAACAAAAAAAAAGCAGTTAAAAATTAATATTGCTGTGTTGTGGGATGTAACTCCAAGTAAAGAACAGAAAATTGGCATTGATAATTTTTAAAAAAGATAAGGAGTTAAGAAAAACGTGGGAAATTCGTTTAAAAACAGGGAAACGTATTACTGCCATGTATGTTGCAGTAAACATTTTTAGAAAGGGAGACTTTTACTTTCCAGATGATATTATGGAATTTATTGAATTTAAATAATGTTGCCTTAAGGATTATTGTTTTCATACAGTCTTCCGTCAGGAGAAATTCTAGAAAATTTGTGAGTTTTACGATTTGAGCCCAGGCTGGAAGTAAATAAATTAAATGCAACATTTTCATAATTTTTACCGCAATCTCTAGCCTAATTTCAATAGACGAGTGATTTACTTATCCCAATCAGGGTTTCTGTTGCCATACAGGAAAATTTCGTAGCACACAGAATCGGGGATGCGCAGTTCACTTTTACCTTCTGACAGTGTTGTTTTACAAAAATGCTAAAAATTCGGAGCTGCCATGACATTTTCACACAAAGCTTTTAGATGTATGCATATCAGATGCATACTTCTTTCAAGTTTAAATGTGGATTTTATTTCTTCGAACAGCGTCATGAAACAGCGTGACTATATGTTTAGGTGTGGTAGCCTACAACTGTGCGTCAAACATACGAAGCCTGTTCGGAAAATAACCGGATTGAGTCTACAAAAAATACGGTTCGAACTCCCATAAACGTTTAGTCATTTTCAAAATAAGCACCGTCTGCAGCAACGCATTTAGTACGGAATGCCTCCTTTCGGATGGCCAAGAGCTTCGCCGACACATTTTGTGTACTCACGCCACATCCTCAAATCTCGGAGGATTGTTGTTTTGTCTCTGGATCGTATCCGTAAACCCAGGACTCATCCCCCGTTATGATGTTCGACAGAAGATGCGGATCTGCACATGAAATTTGATGCTATGTCGTTGCTCAATGTTTTCTGTCATTTTCACCAGGCGACGAGAAAAGAAAAACGTTCTGATTTAGCATGTTGCAACAATTGGACATGGCACCCATAACAGCTGCAAATTTCATTACGTCATCAGCAGAAATATCGTCACACGATCCGGATAGGAAAAAGGTGCAGCGAGTTCTACTATTTGTAGCCTCATTCCGGATATTTTTCGGACAGGCCTCGTATATACAAGATGCTCAAGCAGTGGCGAAAAGTCACTGTTCATTGCTCTCCCTTGTTTACACACTTACAAAGCTGATGTTGGGAAAATCTGTAGGAATGTCCTCCAACCTGTTTCTTGCATCTCTTCTGGTAGCTGAAAATTATTTCCTTGTTGTTCACTAACATGGCTTATTTATTTTTTGTTGAAGTAGGTTGACAAAAAGTTGGCTTTATTTTTCATCTTGCTCCAAAGTTGTTCGAGATCGGTGCAATTGAAATTTTCCAGTTCTTGATCTGCCATTCTAAAAAACTCGTTTTTGGTATTAATATTGTTCCAATCCTAAGCTTTTATCTCTTTAAAACCGTCATTTGTTATTTCCCTTGTTTTTGCAGCAATTCTATTATGTATGTTAATTTCAAGCCGCGCTGTTATTGGTAGCATCTATTAATTGCCAGTAAAAATATTCTATGAATTTACATGTTAATATAGACCATCACTGCTCTTCATTGCTTACACTGTTCGGAAATCCTGGCTTGCATAAATACTTGCAGCTGAACGTTTCTATATCTCTGATGTTGGCATTTATTACACTTGTCTGAAGGCGCAAGTCCAACACGTTATTAATCTGAGATTGCTTCCATAAGGTTCCACAATATGTGATGTGCTTTCCATCTAAAAAACAGCTTCCTCTTCAATGAACATCTTTTGTGTCATTTACAGATTCTAAAATATGGGCCAAACTGATTTTGAAGGGCATGTTGCTTCGTTAATTCACCTCCACACTACCCATCTGCGTAGCCATTTTGTTTTACAAGTGCTGCCATCTACATACCGCTGGAAGCTCGAATAAAAGGGGACCCGCAAATCCCATGGATTATTCCAATCTTGGATATAGCTATCAATTATATTATAGAAGGAATCTAGAGTGCCTATAAGGAGAATGGCGACAACTCGGAACGGATTTTGATTGGTTAACGCTCCGGACGCCATAGTTTTCCCAAAATAGCAAGCCGTTTGTATTACAGATATAGAGAAAATAATAGTTTTCGTTCCGTTTTTCGCTTTATTGTGCTTACTTACTTACTTACTTACTTACTTTTCAAACCCGCTTATCCGTTAGGGTCGCGGGGGCAGCAGCCCTATGGAGGATCTCCAGCGATCGCGATCTTCCGCCATCAGGCGCATGTCATCCCTGGTAATATTCAAGCGACTCGAACCCAGATTCTCCATGTAGTCTAGCCACCTGGTTCTAGGCCGACCCCTTGGTCTCTTACCCACCGGCTTGGAAAATAACAACTGCCTAGGAAGACTAGTGTGCATGTTTTATTGTGCATGTTTCTTAAATTTTGCTAACAAAATTGCATTATTAAAGTTCAAAAGTTGTGGTTTTATTAGATCAGCTTTAAAATTAACGATTGAAGTGGCGAAGAGGGAAGGGAAACAATATTTTTTCATAATAAAGTATTTATTGTTTTACTATTGTTCATAAAAATGTGAATCTCACAAAATAAAGTGATTTTTTAATGATATAATAATAGATAAATATTTCAAGGAATGTTAAAACATTTTTAATTTATTTAATTTCAAGGAATTTTTATTCAAGGGCCATTCGGACCCAACGAGCAAGAATTTTATCTTAAAATTTTTAAAATAAACCATAAAACTAATAGTAAAAATAACATTCAATAAACACAACATATTTAAGTCTTGTAATGTATTCAAACGAAGAAAAATTTTGGAAGATGAAACTTGAAATTTAAGTATTTTATTTCAGTTGTTATTTTATTTCAAAATTTTTTTTTCAGTTATTTAATTGCTAGACATTGAAGTGATGAACGAGGCCTGATGACGAGCGTAGTTGTTCGCGCGAAAAGTTTTGCCAATTTTTGTCTCCTTTAACACCTAGACGTAACTATTATAATTTTGGTTTATATTTTTCAATTTATTTGCAACTTGCAAACACGAGAAAGTGACGTTAGACCAATTCCACGATAAAAAGAATGTAAAAGGGAATCTAGATTTTTTCTTAAAACTAATCATCGATAATTGAGGATTTTTTTTTTCATCTTTTGCAATAGATGTCAAATTTTTATTTTTGTTTAAATGTAAAATGTGTATAGACTGCTAACTATAATCTTTTTGGTTATTGGCTTTTAATTTCCCTTTTTGCTGAAAAGGTGAAAAAATCAATTCTCGAACTTCTATCAGCTGATCAAATAATCACATTTATTAGGAAAATTAAAACGTTAATGTGCTTTTTTTATAAATTCCTTGATCTAATATACAAATAAAAGCTTGGTAGGCTAACCAGGTTTTTAAACTCTTATCATCTAATGACTGGTCCTTCTTAGAGGAATGTGATAAAGTAATAAAGTCGATACTTTTCATCAAATACTCTCTCCTTGTGTCCTTATAAAAAAATTAACAGGTATCCCACCTGGTTCACCAATGAATCAAAAAATTATTAAAGTTCAAACACAAAATTAGAATGACAGAAGCAACTGTGTCAGAAGCATTTTACAAATGACTGCTTTTTAAAAGATCCCATCGTTTTGGAGTTGATTGGTTTCTCTCAAGGTAATCAACGACTGAAAACAGGTGCAGGTGCTGTTCCTATAATTTTTTTCGCACAATATACTGCATCCTATCTTCAATTTAATTTCTGATGAATCACATTAAACTACTATTTGATCATGTTATTTTTTTTCGAACCTAGGTGTGATTATTCTTCATTAATCACGAGTAATCGTTGCGGTAACTTCGGAAGATGACACTTGATGTATCACATAAAGGTTAATAACTTAATAATAAAGTATTACACCCTCACGCAATTTTATTGCATTGTTTAGGTGGAAGAAAGGGTTTGGACGCCTGACAATATATTATAGCAAAGTAATAATAAATAAAGGCTATGGAGAGGATAAATAAATTTGAAGTGATTTTGAACTTCACCTTGCAGCCTTGTTTCCGGAGCTGTTTAATGCAATGAAGACGGAGGAGAGAAGGAAATGGCAGAAAGTATTCGTTTTGCTATTCTTTGCGGGCGTCTATTGTTCTTATGGGGTGAACAATAGCACTTGTTTACCGAATAATGAAAGAGGGTGATCCTTTGAATTTGACATCCACACGAGTGGGGTTGTTATTTTCTATCTTAATTTTCCTTTCTAACAACCTTCTGAACGCGAATGACAACGCTCGCCTCTTATTGGATTCCGTGTGGGTGGGAAGAAAGAAGATACAGAAAGCAAAAATAAAATAAAATAAAATTTAATAAACGCGATGTTAAGAGTTGAGGAGGAGGTCGAAAGAAGAAGAGATCGAGTGTGTTGGATGGGGTGGATCCGGTTTCGTTTTTTTTTTTTTTTTTTTTTTTTTTTCGTTTTCCTCAACCATTGTTACAATATTGTGAGCAAGGCAAGCTACAGCGAGATGGACTTGGTGTTCATCCGAGCGAATCTCTAAAGTAACTGACGTAGATAATTGAAAGTTCGGGGCCGACGATATGAGGAAAGAGAATGGGTGTGAATGGAAAACTGTCTGAATTAAGCTTATCCTTTAATGACGGCATCGTCATCCGAAGTTTAACGCCCTTCTCATGCCGAAGCCATTGGCTTGCTTTTGACTTAGCGTTTACGCGAGGCTTCCTTTATTGTCTGTTTCTTTCTTTTTATTTCAGTCCGAATAAAAAAAAAAAAAAAAGAATGAGGAAATAAAAGTCTCTTATCGCTAATGAAGATGTTTCATTGTGGGGGCCGTCGTAATAGGTGTTGATAATCGATGAGAGCCGAGAGATCGTTTGTCGATCGCATTCCTTCTCGCTCGTTTCCTTCCCTCCCTTTGCCTGCATTGGAATCGAAATTGCTCCCCCTCCCCCGTTGGATGTTTGTTTAAGGGATTTATTTAATTAATCGCTCTGGGTTTCTGAGGAGAAGAGAAACCGTTTTCCAAACAGTCGGATCGATGACAAACCTATCTCCCTCGGCGCAGTATTCTTCAGCAATCGCCTTTCGATGGGTTTCCCATTAAAAAAAAAAAAAAAAAAAAAAAAAAAAGAATAACCCCTTTATCGTCGTCTTCTTTAGCTTTTCTCCTCTCTTTTTTTTTTGAAATTTTCCTTTTTTCACTTTAAAGTTGATTTCTTTTATCTCTTATTTTCTTTTGCATTTGAGCAGATTAAGTACATTAAATCCTGTAAAGATAAATGCTTAGTCGTCGATTGTGTGACATCATTTCTCTTCTATCCGTCTTTATTATACAAATCGCATAAATCAAGCAAACGGGATTGTAAGCAATTATAGATTACCAAAACGGGGCTGTAAAATATTAGTTACCAAAATCTCTGCCAGGCAGAAAACTTTCATAACGCTAACAGTCATACGACAAATGACCGTAGCCAGATTACGCGATGAGATCTTGGGTTCGGCAAACGTGAACGAGCATTGTTGTGAAGCAAACCAATACCTCTACTGAGCCTCGTAAGGTAGTCTCACCTAGGACGATTAATACTGGACTTGACCATAGCCTAATGATGAGAAGTCTGTTCACTCCGGGTCGGTTTCATTGTTATAGCTGTTGCCAGATCGACGTCCTACAACAATAATAACGACAGCAGCGTGCCAAGCGTTCAGCTATCTCCTTCTCTTTTCTGGATCTATTCAGGTAATGTTTTGCTAATGACAGGTCGTTATCAAAAGCTTTTTACGATTTTCTTCATCGCATTTTATCTGACTGCAAAAAAAGGCATGTATGCAATTTTCTATTCATAACAGCAAGAATAAAAAAAACTTTAGAGGTCCTATAATTTTTTTTTAAAAGATTTTATTTTATCTAATTTAGGGAATCCAATGAAAACCATTCATCAAATTTTCTAATAAGGCAAAATCCTTTTTATTTCAAACTATTTTGAATAAGAGTTCCGTTATAACAACCTTAATTCATATAGCTCACGGTTGTTTTATTTTCTTGGGTTTTTTTTTTGTTGTTTTGTTTTTTTTTCTTTTCGAAAAGAAAAAAAATAGAAAAACGTTTAGTGTAAAGGACTTGGAAATTAAATTTCTTCATAAAAATTTCTCCAATTTAATAAACGACATTTTGTCTCCGTTATGATTGCAGTAGTAAACAATGGATTTGGCAGTTGAGTTTATCTGCCGCTAGGGAACTTAGACAACGTTTGAAAACGAGAGTGGACAGACTTCTCATTATTAGGCTATGACTTGATAGATATTCATGGTCATCGAGCTTCGGCCATTTTCCATTGTTTCGAGAAGCTAAAGAAAACAGATCGCGCCAGGTGCCGCATAGATCGAATCAGGGCCGACCGTGACCTGCGATAGAGGTTTTTCATTGAAACGGAAAATGAAAGTAAATTTTCTGTCTGTCGATAGGGCGGCGCTGCAGGCGTTTTTGGGCCGAATGTACATGTAGCGCCACTTTTCAACAGAGTTCCCGCCCTATTGGGAGCTAGAAACTTTAGCTTAATTTAAACAATGGAGCTCGATGACCATGAATATCTATAGACCGTGCTTGACACTGACGCCATATTTAGATTTGAATGCGGCCCATGAAGTGACGTAGAGATACAAAGAATTGATATCCTGATGGTGAAAATTATCAAAAGGACGTACAAAGCAATACGTGCCGTTGTTTGTTTTGGATGAAAATAAATTTATTCGATTTTTTGAAACAAGTATTTAATAATTTTTATCATCCAGTTTTAATGGCTCAATTGTTAGACTTTTAAATTAGTAAAATTAATTGTAATCTGGATGCTCATATAAATCATTTTCAACTGCAGCTTATTTGGATTTCATTATAAAAAATTTGCAAGATACAGTTTTGCAAGTAAATCCATATTATTGACATAACTTATTAATAAAAATGCTATCTAAAATTACAGAAAAGAGAAAAATATCATTAAATTTACTGATCTGGAAACTGTCCAAAATTATATAAATTCATATATACTTTAGCTTGTTGGGTAAAAAACGAAACATTTAAAATTCCTCTTGCATGACAACTCCACAACATAATAAATAAAGCGGCAAAAATGATGAACATTTCACGTCCTTTTTACAATTTTCACCATCAGGGTATCATTTCCTGGGCCGCATTTGAATTGCATTCGCTCTACGGGAGTGTCAAGTCCATTGTTAATCGTCCTAAGTCTCACAATATGTGTCAGCATGGGCTATGTTACTCCGAGGCAAAATGTGACAGGGCGTATTTCACAATCGGAGTGATATTTCAATTGCCTGAGGCATTTTAAAAACGCGTAAACAAACACCAAACGCAAGCGAATGTTTCCGTAATGGCGTCTGTAGCTAGCCCACAGATATATAGTAAACAATTTAAAAGTCTAACAATAGTTTACTACATATCTGTGGGCTAGCCCAAGGATGAAGGTATTTAGCGCGCATGCGCGGAACTGCCACGCAGCGCTGCAGCGGCCGTATTTCAAAAAGATTTTTACTTAAAAATCACGCCTCATATGTTGTTTTTGTTGAGGAGCCTTAAGAATACTATTTCTAGGTAAACAAAGCATTTTAAGCTCCGTTATATCGCAGTCTATTTACAAATGACTGTAATGGATTGATACAATCGCATTAGGTTTGGCAAGATAGCGTTCAATGAGTTTTGGAAGATATGTGTCGGAGAAAGATCCTGTTGAAACGTTTTGACATGGAGAGTTCTCTATACCGACCCTCTTGTTGAAGTTTGTGGAGGCCTAGCAATATATAGCGGGAAAAAAACTGCACAGAATTCGGAGCGCTTTCGCCTTTTATTCGCTTCCATCAACTTCATCCTGTTGAAAGATATAGGAGTTGCACAAAGTATTATGAACACCTTTGATTTTAGACGTTTTGTCGAATATCCAAGAAAATATTATCCTGAAACTTCAGAGGTGTAAAGAGCATGCTACGCCACCTATATTTCAGCGAAGGTTTTGTCACGAAGGCAAATAGGGGACCAGCAAGAAATTGAACAAAAAAAAAATAATGTTTGGGCTCGCCTTGTAAAAATAATGCTTGAATGCGTTGTAGTTATAGCATATAATTGATAAGCGCCAACCTGTGATATGACATCTAGTGGAATTACTTCGCAAACTGTAGAAGGGTGAACAACAATTGAGTGGAGTCTGCGACTAGCGAACGTGCCGCCATCACATGAATGAAGAAGCTCGTGAAGAAACGCGTGAGAATGAAATGAATGTTTGTTGATCACCCTTTCAGCGGCCATTAACTTGCCATGGTGGCGACATCTATAGGTAGTGGCGCTTGTCATTTATGAGGCTTCTTTTACTTACCTGTCTTCATTTGGATAAGAATAGCACGTATATTCATTGGAGATATAAAGGTTTATTAAAAAAAAATGAAATGTTTTTGTAAGTGTTTTGTTTATAACATGCAGGGTTTTCAACCCAATGCAATGCCATTGTAGTGTGAAAGAAAATATAATTTTATTCTTTCACAACACATTTTTGTTTCTTTCTTAACCAATTTCTTTATTTCCACCATTTCTATTTAGTTTGTCGTATTATTTTATTGTAATATTTCTTTTCATTGTTCAATTAGCCCTTTTTGAATTTTAAGTAAACTCCGCGTGTTGTATCAATTGTTTATTAGTTTACCTCACGGTCTATAGATATTCATGGTCATCGAGCTCCATTGTTAAAATGAAGCTAAAGTTTTTAGCTCCCGGTAGGGCGGGAACTCTAATGAAAAGTGGCGCTGCATGTACAATCTGCCCAACTGCGCCTGCAGCGCCACCCTATCGACAGACAGAAACTTTACTTTCGTATTCGGTTTCAATGAAAATCTCTATCGCAGGTTGTGGTCGGCCATAGTGCGATCTATGCGGCACCTGGCGCGATCTGTTTTCCTTAGCTTCTCGAAACAATGGAAAATGGCCGAAGCTCGATGACCATGAATATCTATAGACCGTGATTTACCTTGTGCTTCGCGTGGCATGCATTGCTCGTCATGGCTGCTCATGCATTGATTGTTCAAGAAAAAGATACCACTGCGACTGTGGGTTGTCAACTTCACTTCACCAGCAGACAGCAACCAGTCAACTTCACTTCATCAGCAGATAACCAGCCACATCTTTTCATCGTTCTTCTACTTCATCAACATAAGCTTTCTACACCCAGTTGAGATTGAACATAGCCTACACCTCGGAGTTTGTTCTTAGCTTGAAACATTTGGACTTTGACTTTATTCATCGTTATTGTGAAGCCTTCAGCAATGACATTTATTGTTGAGTTTTATTGTAAATTGTTTGTTCGAAACAATCGTCTGTATTTCGCCGATTCAATCTGTAAGCCTAATCAATGTTTTTTTATTTTTATTCCGTTTATGCTTTAGTCTCGCTGCCTATGAAGTCAATTCTTCTCTTCATCCATTCATCTTTATTGTATGTATTGTCTTGTTTGTATTGAATGCTGACTCAATATTTTTAAATCGGAATTCGTCATTATTTATTTTTAAACTTTTCAAGTATGGCGTCTTTATGACTTGATTTCTTTTTACTTGAAGGTTGATTATGGTTAGTTAATAGATGGATAATATTTATCCTGTTCAGAAGATTTATATTATCTTCAGAGTTTGGACAGTGGGAGCCTGAACAACTCCAGTTATAAGACTGTTGTGTTTTGTCCTTACGCCATTATGCTCTTGCAGCAGAGTTGTTTTTTTTTTTCTTTTCTTATGAACGGAATTGTTTTACCCTATGACGCTTTCCAGTTCGTAATTTGTTTATGTCAACATGTATTGTCCAGGTTGAGGCAATGCAGTGAGTGTATTATCGACGTAAGATCATATTAATCAATATTTAATATTCTACCATTATCGATTATCGACCTAAGATTATTATAAATTATATTTTATTATTTCCCACACCATTTTAAAAAAAATTGACAAACTACAGTAGCGACAATACCCTGCAACCAAAATAGATGAAATCTGAGCATTTTTACTAAATGTTTAATTGCGCATGCGCAAGCATTGCCTAAATGTCTTTTGCTTATTGGTCAAATTATTGACTCGTGACTTATCTTGGGATCCACAGATTGATTCACTTCTAATTAAGCTTAACTGTAATATGGGGCTTATTTCTAGGCTAAGTTATCTTCCTTCAGGCATTTTAAAATTATCTTATTCATCGATTCATTCTAATTTAATTTTGGTATATTATTTGGCAACTACAAACTCTAACATAACCAGACTCCTAAAACTGCAGAAATGGTTTCTTAGGATCCTGTTAAAATTACCATTTAAGTACCTCTGTCTCTAATTATTTTGCCATTAATAATATACTGAGTGTGAATCAGACCTATAAATTACAGCTAAGCACCTTTATTTATAAAGTAATAAACTCGCTTATTCAATTACCTACTCCAATTAATATGAAGTCCACGTCTATCCTACTAGGCGGGCTCATAACATTTGTCTTCCTTTGCCAAAATTAAATATGCTGGTAATAGGATATCACATATGGGTGTAAATATATAGTGGGCCAATTTACCCCATGACTTACGATCTATGACTAATTGAAATTCTATCGTGAGTTAAAACGCCATATTCGAAGCGTTTGCTTCTAATAAATTTTGTTGAGATTTGTTGCCCTTTTGGGGTTGGGATATTTTCATTAGATTATCATAATTACTAACATTTTAGCATATTTTATGGGATTTTCTTTTCTAGTTTTGATATTTTAATTACGTTAATCTTAAGTATAACATTAATTTTTTCTATCTATGTTGATTTTTGGTCCCTTTGTTTTATACCATACCGGTTCCATTGGGTACCTTTTATATTTTGAATTAATAAATAATAATAAATGTATAGAAGTACTCTTATAAAAAGCCCAAACAAATATGAAGATTCAGAAAGATATCGCCAATAGAATGAGTTGAATTTCAGTTGCTCTCAAAAATAAACAAAACCGAAAAGGGGTTTTCTCCAGATATTTTTTTTTTTGAACCGGAGACCAATATCAACTTCTTCTTCTTACGCTGACATGAAGGCATATTGACTTCATAGGAAGGAGAAATTTTGCGACCTGGTTGCGAACCAGGAACAACGAGTAATACGCTCGACGCCTCCGCCAATTGGGCTATCACCAAGAATTATTTATTTCACTTTTTTAAATAGCAATTGCAATCATTATAATCCGAAATGATATGACCAGAATCTTCAAACTACATGACAATCTGGTAATAAATCTCCAGGAGAATTATGTTAACAATTACATAGCACACATAAAAACTAGTTCCTGATGTACTCTAGACGAACAAAATCGGAAGACGATGGAAAATACGGGTCCCGGAATTCAGAGTAGTACCACAGTCAAGGGAAGGGAAAAACCAGCCTTCAAAGGCGAAATCGACAACCCGGATGACACGATTAGTAGTACAATTGTTGCATTCTATAACGTTGATAGTTGAGGAAATTTTGATTTATCAATACCTTAATTTAGTCTCTGAAGCCTTTCTTTAATCTTTACTTCGTAAACGGTATTCATGTTCAGCATGACTCCTCGTTTTGGATTATAGTATTTTCTGAATTATAATGATTTGTATCAATCCAAAAAAAAAATCTCCTTCATTAGAGTTCAAGTTGTCACTTAAGCAAATGGGCGATTTAAAAGATTAGCAACAACTTGAAAAAGACTAACTGTTGAAAATGACATGAAAATTTTAACTCTGTCTTGGATGAACAATCTTTGCTGAAGGTTAGGTTTGATTTACTTATCAACATTTACTAAGAGGTTTAATGTCTTCCTGAAGATTTAATTTTGGAAGCTTCGAATTACAAAATTACATAAAAAACAGTTCAGCATAAGATCGATTTGAAGTTAGGCTTTTCCCTTGATTCGGAGTAGCCCACAAAGTCTTCCAGATATTGTTGGGTGAGAATTTGGACAGGTTTTCTCCATTGGTTTCACTTGAGGCATCGTAGCTTCCCCATCTCCCTATCTATTTATCTGAATCGAACGTTTTTCCTAAAGGGAGGCGGGGAGAGAGAAAGCGTTTATTGTTCCCCTCGGTTAGTAGTAGCAGAGAAGGAACAGCGAAGCTTTAGGAAAAAAGACAATAAAATTGTGAGTGAACGTGAAAATTTGTAAGGAAAATCCCACATAGTTAGAAATTGTCTCTTAGTAGCGGCATTGGGAAAGAAGAGGGGGATGAAGAGAGAAGAGATAAAGGGGTAAAATAGGGAGAACAGAGGAATGGGGAAAGGAATTGGGAGTGATAATTGGTCTCATCCATTGTACAGGCGGTTTCGAACACGGCTGAACTAATTGATTGCGATCGGGCGGCGAGTGTCGACGATTGGAGCGCCCTCTTCGCTTCCGGTTCTGCCTCGCCTTCGGAAGTTACGTTGAAAACATTTTGGAGCCCTTTAAACTCTCACCAATTAGGCTCAATCGGCGGAATCATCCGAACGGCAGCGTTCCGGGCTATCGATTCAGATCTCGTGATGCTTAGCGCCATGTTTTTTTAATAGACGAACGTCTCCCCTCCCGGCCTCCGGAATGACCGATGCACCTCGTTCGCCGTGCTTAAAGAACGGTGGCTGGCGGCGAGAGTATCTGGTAGAGAAGAAGGCACATTGAATACTTAGAAAAAAAATATCTCACAGGGAATTTAGTAATGATGATGAAGATGGTGAAATAATAGTAATCTCATATTGATGGATTTGAGGTTGAGCCTTTCTTTCCACCCCCGTCAATTTCTCTACCAAAAAAAAACCCAACAAAAAACTTTCATTCTTTTTGATGTATGTGAATTTAATTTTAATATCCGAAGTTTTTGCTGTTTCGTTTTCTCTTTAAGGGAAATGTGTGCAGAGTGTCTATTGAGTTATCCTTTCGTGTGCTTAAAATAAGCGCATTTTTATTGCGAACGGAAGAAGCAATGATTTATGCCGTAGTAGCTCACAACATTCAATTTTGAGGATAAGGTTTGGTATGGATTAATTACAATGGCTTGAGCCAGCGCTTATTTTTAACAGGCATGCGGTTAATGGACAGGATTGACGTCTGATTAATGCGTCTGTTGCAAAAGAAGGAACCCGCCTTCCTCATTTTCGAATAATATCTTAAAATTTCGTGGATATTAAAGAGTTGTCAACTTTATTTCGCTCTTTGCTTGGATTTAGGTTAGCGCATGCGCCGTATGTCTGATAACGCATCATCGCTGAGGCGTAAAGTTGGGAGACGGAAAAAAACAGGGGGAAAATAAGTGTTCTTCTTTCCCTTTCTTCTTTTTCTTTTTTTTACTTTACTGCCTCCCCCTTTTGAGATGTGGGTGTGAGAATCGAATAACTGCTGTTGCCACTCTCACGTGGATTCCGGGGAGGGGTGTTCTTTCCCATTGGGTGCCTCGGTCTTCTTTCTCTTCCACAAAAAGTATACGAGAGAGCGAGAGATAGAGAGAGAACAAGAGATGGAGGGAGGGGTTCGGTTCCTTTTGCCTCCGTTCATTTCGTCTTTTCGAATCGAAGTAAGGAAGAGAGAAGTAGTGGCAACGACTTAGGTATGGTGATGTATGAGACTGTCTTGGGATCAGCATTTTTATTTGCCTCTGCCTTTTTATCTTATTAAATGACTTGTCTGTGTGGCGAGAATGCGCTTAAAGCACCGGAATCGATGCGCCTTTGCATTATTGCATTATTAAAGTTGATACAGTAGTATTCCGACCGTGTATAGCATGGATACACATTGTACGCGTATCTGTGCTTTGGATACACTAGTGTCGCATGCATTAGGGAAAATTTCGTTGAGACGGTGGGATAAAAACTCCCGATCCAAAACTTTGTTTTTCCTAATATTTCAGTGCTTAAACCTGTGTTTGGGCATGTAGATTCTAGAATAACGTACTTTTAGTTATTTCTTGCGTCTTTATTATTTCTATTTTGTACTTACAGCGCACGATATTTATATAGCCTGTAGGTACAGAATTGCGGAAAAATTCTACGTGTTCACTCAAACTCTGTTGATGAATTTTGAAGCCTGCGGAACTTTTTGGGCTATGGGTTCGATACAGTCTAGAAGGAATGGCAGAGTGCAAATTTTTTGGGCTGAGTTCAATAATATGGCTATAAGAACTCTACGGTCAGAATGGTAAGTGCAAATAGAAATAAATAGGTACCTTTTCCACTGCGAAGCAGTGCAGGAGTGACGTTATGGGGTTGGCCTTTAGCAATGGTTGAGGGGTTCAGTGGCTTGTGAATGCGTGTGGAGTGTTCTTGGCACTGAGTATGCTGACATTACTTACAAAATTTCACAGATAACTGCTTTGCAAAGTGCTACAGGCACAGGACTCTCTTGTCCTGTTCTGTCAATCTTGATCATTCAGAAGGCTTATTCCAGCAAATTTGAACCCCTTTGCCCTTCCATTCGCATATGGCGTCATTAGGGTTACCAAATGAAAATTTCCAAATGCAGAATATTGCTCAGCAAAAAGCAGTACTTTTCTAAAAAATGCCTGATAACTTAAATCGAAAACAAAATTACACATATTTTACGCACAGCTTTTCTACAAAAGCTAATTATCTTATTTAATGATCAGTCTTTGCTGTAGTTCTTTTCCTTGAAGCTGTATTTTTCAACAGGACTTACTTTTTAAAGACGACGCGAGTTCTTTTCTTGAAGCACATACTTAAAAAATTCTTCACACCGACATCTTAAAACTAAAATTCACAAATAACATTTCTTTTACTTATTCTATTAGAAAGGTGATGAGCATGCCGAATATGCCTATGGTGTTATCAGCCTCTAAAATCTAAATGAGCAATCTGGTAACGAAAAATACTGGCCGGACATAACCAAAATGAAATGAAAAATTGCTCAGGTCCAGCAAAAGTCGGACGGTTGGTAACCCTAGGCGTCATAGCTGAGACAGCGACCGCCAAAAACCTGTGGTGCTTGTTCATGTAGTACCTTATTGTGGATTCCATGTTGGAAGTCTGTTAATTTCATTTAACTTGGCATCATGTATCCCCAAATATTCAATTATGTTTCAGGCCAGAGCGCATTATTACAGCACATCCTGTGACATGTTGCTCATTATTGCTTGCCTAGTACCTTCTTCACTGTCCATTGATGGGTATGCGAAAATTAATTGTAGGGCAGAGTATACTACAAATAGATTTACAGTATTTTTTTGTAATCTTTTATTTGAATTTTGGCCGAAAAATAATTTCATTATTATTTGATAGATTTTTGAAAGCTTGTGCATCATGAGGTAAAAAATGAATGTCTTTAGTTGTCAGTTCTTCTTAGTTTCATAATCCTTTCTCAATCGCTTGTCTCGCGTTTTCTCTCCGGCCATTTGGCATAGGAGTTAAGGGTGCTTGAGCAGCCGTTAACAGGCGCTCTTCATTTTTATTTATTGTTTTATTTATTTGAATGACCACGAAAAAGAGGTCGACAACCTAGGATTTTTTTCGGGGGGAAAATCCTGAGATCACGCACTTCCTTCGGAAGGGAAGTAAAGCCGTTGGTCCCGTGTAGTCGTTTGCCGGCTGCACGTTAAAGAACCCTTGCGAAGCAAAATTTGCTATCCCTATAGCGCCGTCCTGAAATGACCATAGCATTTGAAAAAGACGTTAATACCAAACAAACCAAACCAACCTTTAGCCTCCGGGAAACTAAAACCGACTCGCAACTCTCTCTCCATCTTATGCGTTTTTTATTTTATTTGCTTCAAAACAATGAAATTGGGTATAAATCTTAATATTATTTTTTGGTTTTTCTCTTATTCCTAGAAATTTTAACATGGAGAAACCCAATAATAAAATAACTTAAAAATAAATTAAAAAATAATTTTACAAAATTTTATAATAATTAATTTTAAAAATGATTTATTTAAAAAAAATCGAGACTAAACTCCTCCTCCCTCCGATAAATGTTAATGTTCCAGTTAAAATAATAAAAACTCCAATAAAAAATAATGTTTTTCCTCAGTGTAAAAAATTCATTTACATATAGTAAAAACTTAAATTTAAAAGATTGGGTATTCATTCTTACATAACTTAAAAGTCCAATCATTTGATGAAACGCTGTGGAAAACGATCTTGGAGCCAAACTTGTTGAAAATTCTTGAAACGGAGGTGTATGAGTGTGCACTATAGAAGTTTTTACAATAAAACCAAAATTGATGAATGAACAGTTTTATGAGGATGAAACTTGAAGTAAATTTTGAAGCACCAATTTAGATGACGTTGAAAATAGGTCCAAAAAACTAAATATTAAGTGAATAATGTTCCAAAAATAAAGAAATTTTATGGTTTAAAAAAATTTTTAACACTCGAACATTTTCGAACTGTGCCAGCCGTTCATCTTCAAGAGCACATACAGTAGAGAAGTGATACAAACAACATACCAAAAGAAAATAAAATTTAAAGGAAGTCACATGACAATCAGCCATCACATGACATCCCAATCTCCATGGATGTCATGTGATGCTTTAGCCAGAGTGGTGTTTGCTTTTTTAATGAAAAAGGCCTCTTTAATTAAACGTTTTTTCCAATTTTCCTCCCTCCCTAGAATTGTAACGTCTTTTCAATTTATTTTATGGCCTGTATAATGACCGTGTCTGGCTAAAGCATTTTCACAGTAATTAAGTCTAATCGCTCTCTCATGCTCTTCCAAACGGGAGTAGAGAGGGCGACGGGATTGGCCAATGTAATCTACATCACAGTTCAAACAAGGAATTTCGTAAATAACATTGTATTTTGAGACTAAATTACGAAATTCCTGATCTTGTTCGTATAATTCTTTCAAATTATAAGAATCTACATTATTATTAATAACATTTTGAGAATTATTTTTGAAATACATATTGACTAATTGTTTTTTAACAGTATTGTTGATCTTGGGAATAATTTGAATATTTTCATCCTTAAATTTAAAATCATAGTTAATGAAAATTCTTTTTCTTTGATTAATATATTTTGAAAAGTTTCTTTTCCTCTTTTGAAAACCTCTAGTGTTCATCCAATTAATATTATTTATTTGTTTATTTATTTATTTATTTGAAGGAAATACATAAGATATCCACCCAGGTCCGGTAAGGCCATTGGCCAACAAGTTAGGTCCCTGGGTGGAAGCAATCTAAAAGATAGTTATTAAATTGAAAACAGTTGTAAAATTGGTAAGATATTAATAGGTGGATTTATTAAGAAGAGTCTTCAGTTTGGATCTAAAGGGAAATATGGAAGGGGTAGTGCGTAATTCGGGGGAAAAAGTAGTCCCATAGCTTGTATCCAGAGATGGGGACACTGTTAAGTTGATAAGTATATTTAATTGCTAACTTGGGTAGGGAATCTTTATGAATTGGGTATTCATTCAGCAATATTTTGTCAATTAATTTTTGCATATACAAAGGCAATATTTCTGGAGAGCATAGAGATCTTGTATGAAATTTAAGATAGTATTTGCTTTATAACTCCAAGGAATCTTGGACTTATAATGAGGTAGATTGTTGCCTTGTGTCTCTTTCTCCTGTACATTAAAGAATAGTTGGTTCTGATTTCTAATAATCAGCAAATCTAAAAAAATTAGAGTTTGATTTTCCATTTTATTCACCTGGAATTCAAAATGGGATGTAGATGAAATTTGAGAACTAAAATTAGCAAGTCATTCAAGTTAGTAATTACAAATATATCATGTACGTAACGTATCCAAAGGATGATGTTAGATGACACAACAGAATCATTAATTAGTTTTGTTTCCCAATGATGTAAATGGATATCTGCTAAGATAGGTGACAAAGGATTGCCCATTGGTAAACCATTGTGTTGTTTGTAAATTTCATTATTAAAAGCAAATTGGCATTATCCCTACATAGTTTAATAGAATTCAGAATACTTATAACAATCTCAAAACTAAAATGAGTTCTTAATTTCGTTTTGATGACATCCAACACATACTGGATCGGAACGTTGTTGTACATATCTTTAATGTCCAAAGTGCACAAATTCCATGTACTTTATAATCGAAGATTAATTAAAATGGTTTTCAATTTTAATGAATTTTTAACAGTGTAAGTGAAACAAAAAAATTGTTTCAAAAAGGTTGCCAAAAATTGAGCTAATTTTTATGTGGCCGATTCATATGTGCAAGTAATCGGCCTAATAGGAAAATTTTCTTTGTGCACTTTGACAATAGTATAAAAATTTATTGAGACATGAATATTTAGGTTTTAATTTTTTTGCTGTGTCTTCATCTATTATATTAAATTTCTTTAAAAGTTATCTGCCTTTGTTATGGTTTGATTGAAAAAAATATTTAGAATTATCTTCTAATTTGAAATTTTCTAATTGTTTTCTAATTTGAAATATGAGGGTTATAGTCTTCAGTTCTTTTCAGATAATAATCTTTATCTTGTACAACAACGATCCGGCCCTTGTCTGCATTACTTATCATAAGATTGTTATTATTTAAAAAGGTTTTAATTTTTTTAATAATTATATTATTTTTTTGGATGGGTTTCGGCTTATTTTTAATCACTACCTTCAAACACATTTTACGAACCTCATCCTTGTTGCTGTTTATTGTGGGGCTTGTTCTATGTCACCTATTCTATTTGCTAAACTGATGTTATCGTTTAGAGCAAATTTAAGTCCTTTGTTTAATAAAGACAAGATATTGTTCTGAATTTTAATTTCAGATAAATTATACACATTGGGGAAGTTATTGTTTACTATAATATTATTAGATTCCTTTATTGTTTCATCTTTATTATGAGGGGAATTAACATCCCAAGTATCATAATTAGCTTTATCTGCTGGAGTTTTTGAACTGTGATGAAGACAAGAAGGTCTAAAAAACTACGGGAGGAGTTTATTCTAGAATTTTTAAAATAAATCATTTTTAAAATTAATCATTATAAAATTTTGTAAAATTATTTTTTAATTAATTTTTTAAGTTATTTTATTATTGGTTTCTCCATGTTAAAATTTCTAGGAATAAGAGAAAAATCAAAAAATATTATTTTATTTGCTTATTTATTTATTTGTTTGTTTATTTATTTATTTATTTATTTATTTATTTATTTATTTGTTGTTTAACTTTTCTGATCGTTCGTTTATTTCATTTTTATTTTAACCTTCTCGTCATGTCTCTTGTTTCAATTCAATATGGATGGATGAGCGCGCGAGCTCGTTCATCCAATAAATTTAGTGCACGTGCGTTTGCCACTACGGTAGCTGTCGTCTGCATGATCGATATTTTTGTTTCAGTCGCCATCTTGCTCGTAATTTCGAGCTTTGTTTTTTATTTTTTAATATTTATTTCTTTGTTTATCCCTTTTACTCTACTCTTGCCAACTCATCCCCCCCCCCTCCTCCATTGTTTGTGTTTTTTGAAGGCGCTTTATTTCATGCCGTATCTGATGCAGATTAGTCGAATGTTTTCAGTATCTTCTCGAGGATTGCGTTTTAAACTGAGATATTGATTCGTAGACCTAACCGAGCTTGTCAATCCATTTGTACAATGATTTTCTACTATGGTGAATTTATTTTGATATGAATTTTGTATTCTTTAAGATTAGAAACAAAAATAATGCTTGGAGATAATGCTCTAAATATTAATTGGTAAAGATATTAATAGGAAAAAACGGAAGGAAATTTTCCGCGACCTGCATTCGAACCAGGGACTACAAGTATTACCCTCGTTGCCTCTGCCAACTGGGCTACCACGAACGTGGGACAGCAAGGCTGTCTCCAAGTGTCCTAGAGACTACAAGATGGTCAAGATGATAGGAAGCCTTGCTCATGACAATATAGTTCAACAGAAAATGTCTTTCACTACGTATTCTACCAAATACGCAAGAGTTCGGATGAAGCATAAATCACTATAATCGCTTAATAACAATAAGAGCCACTAACTGGATATGGTGGGAAAAGATGCATAATTGAAGAGTTGAGATTTCTATAGAAGGAAAACCTCTTATCGCTCAAAAACATCCGAGATATGGAATCCTGATACGTATTTCGAAGGCAAGATTGAGAGTAACCATAAAATGTATCAACAATATACACTGTGTGCACGAATGGTTGTCTCGGTTTCGTGATTTCATTGTAGGTGTATTATTTAGGGTGTGTCTAAAAAGTCCGACCGGTTGCGGCTGGTCAAAGCCCGTCGCAAAGCTCGTTTTGGAGCCACCAGTGAATGACTCGAAATTTTAACTATGTCCGATGGACGCGGGAACGATGCAGGCATACGTAGCTGGCTTTATTCATTTTAAATTTTCTCCCGATTCGGACGACCCTCGATTCATAAAGTAACGACCGGGCGCGATGAGCGTTTTCATAATGCGACCGGAGTCCAACGCCGGTCGCCGGTCGCTCGTTGGCTGCCTCGGTGAGTAGAATCAAAATGGCGGACGAAAGTAGAAAATTCAAGTGTTCGAGTGCCCGATACGTAATAAATATACTTTGGAGAAAGGAGATGGCGAAATAAATATTGGGCAGCATCAAGAAACAAGGAATGAATACGAAAAAGAAAAGACGGATGATGAAAATTTATGTATGTACACAATTTTAAATCGTACTAACTTAAAGGATGAGGAACCTTGCTGCGACGCCATTTTGAATGAACGAACAAACGGAAGCAAACGGCCGCCGACCGGTCGGACCACAAGATCTGTTGGCGACCGGTCGGACTTTTTAGACACGCCCTTAACATATCATCAGAGCAAATGCATAGAGCTACTGGCCAAGTTTGAAAAATGTCCGGGAGATCTACGTTTCCGTTGGCGGCCGCTAGAGGGCTACAGATGCAAAATTAATGGAGCGGTCGTGTCGGAAATGGTCAAATGGTGGAAAAGGTGTCGGAAAGAAAGCTGCCATGGCCTCCACGCTACCCTGACCTAACCCCGTGTATGGGGCTTTTTGATGGAGTTAGTGTTTGTGCTGCCATTACGTATCACCGATTTTTTGCTCAAATTGACAGAGACATGCTTCATTGATTACAGATTTTGTATCTGTAGAGTCACCAAAGGGGCACATTATCGAGCACCTGTAACAATGCAAAAAAACTTGGCGAGTTGCTCTATGTACTTGTAAAGTTTCGTGATGATCTGTTAAATAATACACCTACAATAAAATCATGAAACCGGGGCAATCATTTGTGTACACCCTGTACATTAGCAGAGGAACGGGGTAAATGGCTAGAATTATTCTCATTGGTTGAGCTCAACAGAAGGAGTTATTCAGATGATATATACAGGGTGTCTCACCTAAAGTGAGCCAATAGCCAACTTCTATAATACAAATCTGACAGCGCTTTCAATGGAAGGATTATTGTACTTTTATGTGAGGGGTCTTTCTCTTAGAATTTCATCCTCTCTTTATCTGTCTCTATACTTGTCCTCCTTTCTCTCTGATGTCTCTCTTTTATCTTTGATTTCACCTGTGACGTAATCGGAACATGGCGAGTTTTGTTTGAATAACATATCCTCGTCCTCCAAAAAACGCTCTTTAATCGGACGTGATGATCCCCAGATGGATCTCGCAAGTGTTAAAATAAAAAGTCCCGCTTTAACCTAAGTTCAACGCCAAGAACTGTGCATCAAATTATGAAAAAACTAATGGATTTAACTATCAGTCAACAGGTAAAAATGGTTATAAGGGACCTCCTGGTAACAAGAAATCTCAGCAGGAAGGGCATGGTAATGAAGAACCCCAAGGGAAGGTGCTAGTGACACAAAAATGCGGTTTGGGTAGAGGAAACACGAAGGAATGATATCACTTAAAGTTTAGAACCTATATATTGACGTATCCTTGACTGAGACTATTTCCAAATAAGAAAAATTTCTAATTAAAAATACAGTTTTGGAAGAAAAATTGAAGTAATAGACGTATGATATATGAATCGAAAGTGAACTTACGCTGAATTGATCGCTATCAATGTATTCCATTACGCCATTCCCAGATGGGGTGGGCAACGATTAGTTACCCTGCATCTCAGACACTAGATACTCTTCACAATCTTACTCCACAACGCACGTACCTGGCATATCTCACTCGCTTCCTCAACATTCATAAAAGCAACGCGCACTTCCTTCGAACGCACAAACTAACAATCTACTCGTCTTTCAAATACACCGTTATTGAAACGTCCAGGTTTTCCTAAGTCTGTCCCGCTAGCTTCGGCCCACCACAGCACCATTGTACACCTTCTTGTATATGCGTTCCTCTGGCATTCCCACCGCATGCCCCAATCTCTCAAATTGTTGGGTGATTTTCTCCACAATATCCACTAACGCCATACACGCACGTACAGAATCATTGCTCACACGATCCGTACGTTTCAGCTCACACAGACGTCTCAGATAATCCGTCTCAACTGCACAGATATGACTCTTGTGTCTTACTTGCATAACCCAAGTCTCAGACCCATACAGACACAAGGCACAAAGACGCTCTGATATACCGCCATACTCGCTTCTGTTACTCTTATCGGTTGTGCAGAGGCACCCACTACTCTTTTGCCCGTAATATTCTCTTCGCAATTTCTCCGTTCATTCGACCATTGCTCTGAAACAGGCATTCCAGGTAGACGAACTCAGACACTTCTTCCAGCATACCTTCATTCAGTTCGTCATACAGACTCGGGGCCACTCCTATCAAACACCACCACTTTCGACTTCTCGCAGCTCAATTTCATGTCCATTCTTTCACAAGCTTCATGCATTCGTGACACAAGATACTGCAGATCAGATTCACTGTCAGCAAGGAGGATGGCATCGTCAGAATCCAAAAACACCCCAGCATTCAGATCATCATCTCCAGTATACATTTTTTCAAGTACAAGTTAAACAACCAAGGAGACAATACGCAACCTCGAAGCACGCCCCTACCTACCTCAAACCATTCAGACATCTTGTCACCCACTCTCACACAAGCCCTCTCATACAAGTTTGGCATTGTATAACTCTTTCACAGCCAATAGCATACTCTTTCCGAACATCTCACAGCTTATTACGGTTCACTGTGTCATATGCTTTCTCAATTTACGTCCAGATACCAGGTGCTACCCAAAATTTCCCGAACTGTACCTCTATAAAATACGGAACTTACCCGGATCTTTTAATTTCCACCGTCACCTTCAAAGTAGTCTCCTTGGGCATCTATATATCGCTTCCAGCGTTTTTCCCACTTCTGCAAGCATTCTTGGAAGTTCCCAGGTTCGAGCATGTTTAAGATTTGCTGCGATTCCGCTTGGATCACTCCAATGACTCAAACCGCCGCCCTTTTAAGCGCAATTTCAATTTTCGGAAGCAGTAGAAATCGCAGGGTGCCAGGGAACAGCGGTTATGTTGTTTTTGTTGAGGAAGTCCCTCAAAGCGTTTGATGTGTGCGCCAGAGCATTAACTTGATAAGTCTTTCTTGTTCCACATCTGTGAACTTTTGCGCCTCACGTTTTCCCTCAATCGTCTCAAAACGTCCCGTATGACAATCCAAGGCGATCACAAACATCGTGGATGGTCCGACTTCGGTCCTCTCGGATCAAGTCACGCACTTTCGTGATCATTTCCAGAGTTGTGCTTGTTGACGGTCGACCAGAATGCTTGTCGTCTCCACAGACTCCCGACCATCTTTGAAACGCTTAAACCACTCAAATGTTTGGGTATGGCCTAAAGCTTCTTCACCAAAAGCCTACTTCAACAGTCTGTGGGTTTCAGCCGCAGTTTTCTTCAGCTTTAATATCAAGAATCGCAACACGACCAACACAAAGAGTGACAAAAACAGCTCAAACTCAAAATCACGTGGACATAGGATGACACCGGATGGCACAATTACAGCTGAGACGTACTCCTAACACTATCTATCGGCAAAACTTCGTACCTCTTACGGTTCGGTCAGAATAAAACAATTTCGGGAAATTTTGGGTAGCACCTCGTATTTCGTAATCCTTCACAATCTAAAGACTTGATCCATACACACTTTCTTTTCATAAAGCCATACTGAACATTCTATAAATTATGCGTACACTGAATAACCCGCTTCATTAACAGATGAGCAAACATCTTCACATCAACACTCAATAGATTGATACCTCTGAAATTCTTGCACTCTCTAGGGTCACCTTTCTTTTATACATCCCTCCAGCCGGACTATCATTGCATAGCATCGTCAAGTACTCAATGACACCGACTCCATCCTGCTGCAACATCTCTGCACACACCCCATCTTTACCAACAGGTTTTCCTTATTTCAAATTTCGCACAACATTCTCAACCTCTCATTTTCGATTTGTTATTCTCAACCTCGGCCAGAGAAAATTCCAAATTTGCATTCCCACGCGTCACAACTGATGATGATCACTGGATCGTTCTGAATTTTTTAGAATTTCTAATGTTGATAATCTCGTCTTTGCTCAGCTTACCAAATTACGGGAGATGATTTTAATATAGCTATGTAATGTTTTCCGTGTTAATCGAGGCCATCCACGTTATTGTACAGGCTGGTTTACATGCACGCCTGCGATTGTGCGATGTTTCGATATTTCACAAAGTTCGGACAATCATTTCTCTGATCCAACAATCACACAATCTTTTCATAGCGCAACATTCACCATGTGTTTAATACTGTGAGTACGTATATTTCTCCCTCTTGTGCTAGGAAAAAAGTTTAATTTTGTTCCGCAGTGTAATAGATTGAACATCAATATGCGTACTGCACCGGTGTTAATATGTACAATAGTGTTACCCTATCGCCTATTTGCAGCCAAATATTTTACAGCTACATTATATTATCACAAGATTAAACAGAGTATAAAAAAACTGACTTTGATGAAACTTTCACTATCGCCTAGCTACAGGTATTGGACATTGAAACTGAAACACCTTCGCAAATAGCACTGGATACCCCCAGGGCTGAATAGAACCTTCTGCTAGGTAATTAATGCATATCAATGAATCACGTGTCAGAGGTCATGGTAGTCACTCCAGTAGAAAAGCTCGATAGTAAGCTTCAAATTGTCTGTGCAGAGCGCTATAATGGGAGACATATCCGACTTCAAAAGAGGGCAGATTGTTGGGGCGCGTCTAGCAGGTGCATCTGTGTCCAAAACTGCCACACTTTGTGATGTCTCACGTGCTACAGTATCCAGGGTGATGTGTGCATATGAACAGGAAGGACGAACCACGTCCAGGAGGAGCAACTGCAGGGGAAAACGGAAGTTGTCGGAAAGAGACGTCAGGACATTGACCAGGATTGTTGCACGAAAGCGGAAAACCACCGCAGCAGAAATCACCGCAGAATTGAATACACACCTCCAGGAACCTGTGTGCACGAAGACAATCCGTCGTTACCTGCATAAATCCAACATCCATGGCAGGGTTGCTATACCGAAGCCTTTCATCAGTAGTACAAATGCCTCCAAGCGGGTTCAGTGGTGCCGGACGCATAAAACCTGGACGTTGGATGACCTCAAACGCGTCATATTCTCGGACGAGTCCAGCTACACTGTCTTCCAAACAACAGGGAGGGTATTCGTCTGGAGGAGCCCCCTCTGATGCCTACAACCCAGACTGCTTGGCACCCACAGTCAAACACGGAGGTGGATCAGTAATGGGTGGATCAGTAATGGTTTGGGGTGCAAACTGTGCAGGACCTCTACCGATCCTACCCAAGACGTGTTACTGCTGTGCTGGCTGCCCACGGTGCCCCAACACCTAATTAAATAAAGATTTTGGATTTCTACCAGGTGTTTCAGTTTCAATGTCCAATACCTGTATATCAGTCCATATCTTGAAAACTACTGAATCGATTTTGGTGAAACTTGGACTGTTCCCTAAATTTAAAGATACTTAATAAAAAAAAGAATTATTGCAATTCGATTTCTAGTTTGAGAAATACGTGGGCAAGCATAAATACATACATACATACATACATACAGACACACACACAAATGAAATTTGGCACACCTGTTTAGAAGCCCACATAGACTAACATATACGAATATTGTGCAATTCCAACAATATTATATACAGACGAGTCGAATTGATAACCTTTTTTTTGAAGTCTGTTAAAAACCATTCGAACATCTTCAAAGAAGTAAGGAATGAATATGGTGTGGGTCCATCATTTGTTCAGAAAACCGCCACCATTCTGTCCAGGGCCGCCCCTCTTACCCACGGGACAAGGGTGCCTATCTTAAAATATAACCTTGCACAAGGGCGCCTCTTACCCACGAGACGCCCCTGATTCTGTTGCACGCCATTCTTTAAAAAGAATAGTGTACGCTATTCTATTGCTGACTTTTTGGAAGAGAAGAAGAGTTCTAGCAGCTCGCGGCTAATGTTCCCATTCATTCTACAAGTGTTCTGTAAACTGTGAGGAAGCCAGCCCACCAATTCATTAATCACTATTACAATATCCTCTAAAGTTGGCCGGAAGATTTGTCAGCAACAAATGGAGATCGTGAGAAAATTAATCTTAAGAAATTGAATTTTAAGATTCAAAAATTTAGATTGAAAAAATTACATTCAAAATTTTATGCAGAATAGTCCGAGTAGATATGCATAGCGACAGGGGGCTGCCATTACTACGGGTACTCTCCCCCTTTTAGTATACAGATACTCACGTTGTTTGGCTCACCGTCTACTGCTTTGACGGCATAGTCGTTTGTTCACCGCCTACTGACTGCTTTATGGACAGGTTACGTTCGTGTTGAAACAAGATTAGGCTCAGTCAACAGATCGAGGCCCAACCTTGAGAAACCCCCGCACTATATCAAACATGGGTATGTACCATTTATCTGGTATTATCCCATACCCATTTCCGCCCATCGGACGTTCATACGTGTCCACTACTTTGCGAGGGTGTCTGGATACTTCTTATTATGCAAATAATCAAAGATATGAGATAATTCCTCGCAATTATTAGACTATTATTGATTGAGAATTACTGTTTAATTTTACTCTTCAATTTTATTTTAATTATTTTAATTACTTTCTATCTCATTTACAGTAGCCAAGCGGTTCATTCGCTGTTTGTTGTCTGAGAATATTTCGCTTGTCGAATTTGGAAAGGTTTTTCTACTCTATAAGGGTCCAATGAGGCGTATTTGAGGGGATGGAAGTGATCGGGCGATACGTTGCTGACTCCGTCTGAAAACGCCCAACGTCAACGAAACGCTCTTGTGCCCTTTCCAATCTTGTTTTGATTTCCTATTTCTTTTTACCCCTATTTCTTTCGTTTCTTCTTTTTTTGGCCATCTACTCTATCGCGTCAGTGCAATGTTTTGGAGGAAAAGAAGATGTAGTTTCCTCTCCCCGTCCTCCTCTTCCTTTGCCGCACGATTTATTTCGATCGGTTCATTTATCAGAAAAGAAGTGTGCGCGTGTGTATTTGGTTTAGAGATGGAAGGAATGCTGTCGAGTCAAGGAGAAAAATCTGTTTCCATTTTGCTGGTACTTGACGGATAAGTCACTGAGAATTTTTTATGTCTGATTCCCTCTGCCCCTATATATATATTTTTTAATCTTAACGATTTTATTTTTTTCCCCCTCGCATTTTTCTGTCTACAGTTTAGGTTTGTATTTGTAAGTATCCTATAACGATATTCGGAACCGTGGGTTTGATTCTTGATTTTTTGAGTGGACGCGATTATTTTTGCTAGAGTGAGTCATCCTTTTGAGTTAGGTTTGACGTTGTTCGTCCACGAAGAGGGTGAAAGTAACGTGGATCTTTTTTTTTTTTTTTTTTTTTTTTTTAAAGAAAGAGTACGTGAGTGTAGATTAAATAACGGTTGCAATGGAAACATCCGCTTGTCGTTCATCATTTGGCCGTTGCAACAAGATATTTGCCAGTATATTATCTGCTTTTTCCTATTCGTTCTTTTTTCAACGTCGTTTCTTCCTCCACCTCCGTCACGAACCAAATGCCAGGAAAGACTGGTCGTGCAAATAGGGTTTCTTTCTCTTCTCTATTGTACCTGGTTATTTCTCCCTCCCACACTCGGCTCTACTTTGAAATGGATAACCGACCCAAATAACAGAGAGAATTTAGTATTTTTCCTTTTTTTCACCCCTTATGCTCAATTGTCTTCCAAAAGCTGACTATTCGTTAGGGTTGCATTCAACCGTCCAAACGAGCGATTTATGGCGATGAGGGACGTAAAAATTACCGTAAAATCAAAAACAGTTGAGAGTCAGTTGTAACCATTTTATCTTCTCATTGACGTTTTTTACGTTGTGGGAGTTTTAAATTACTACATACGTGAAGAAGGAAACAGTTTGACGGTTATACATAAAGAAGAAAGTACGACGCAACTTCTCTTATGAAAACTTCATTCATTTTCTCGCAATAATATTGCGGAATTTTCGATTTGAAGATTTATAAGCCATTTCTTTTCTTTCATAATTTGTTGTTGACAAGTTCAATAATTGGCGAGGATCCATGAAATGAAAACTCTATGAATTTGCAAAGTGGATCACGTCCTTTTTTTCTGTTTTCTTTCAAGTTTCTTTCATATGGTTCCCTGCCTCTTTCATTATTGTACAATCTTAATTTGGAAATTGTACTCGAAGAGCACTTAAGCTCGTCCTTTTGTAACTGATTAACCTATTATAGACCTCCTTACCCCCATAAAACAGTCCTTTTTTTCCTGGCTCATCTACCCACCTACCTTCTTCCAGTTCATCGGGTCTTTCTCCACTCATTAATGCTGTGATTCGAGGTGCATTAGAACAACCGTGAAGGAGGTGGGAGGCACAGAAGTTTAATTTTTCTTCAGCTTTTTTTTATTAATCCTTTGTGACTCTCTCGCCAAGAGTTCATTCTGTGTATTTCTTTTTTTGGTTTCTTCCAATTTAGTGGGTGAAAAAAAGTCAAAATTTAAAATAAAGAAAACTATTCTCTAGAAGGTTTTTCTTTCATATATAAGCTATTCTCTTGTCACTTTTTCAGAGTGTTGATGATAAAGTTTTCATTTTTTTTTTTTTTTTGGAAAATATAAACTTTGTTGCTTCTTTAACGATATTTTAATGTAAGAAGATCGACAAAAGACTCGTATTTTTCAAATGACGTGCTCCTTAAGTCAAACTGACGTTAAAATTCATCGTGGCACACGTAGCCCAGCTAAACTACTATCTTGCTAGGATTGATGTATATATAAAAGTTAGCGTACGTGAGGATGTTTGCCACATACCCCATAGAAAATATTTATTTTTATTGTGAAAATAACGTTGGCTATTCATGACCATGTCTCCGCGAATATGGAAAACAGTGTTCATTATTGTATCAAATTGAATAGCTTCAGTACATCTGGGTCTCACTTTTAAAACAGTAACGACGTTTATTGCGCTTTAAGACACCGTCACTCTGTTTCGGCTTCGTAGCAACTTACTAATCTGTATTTCTTGGGGCTGTATACAGATTATAGACTTTAGAGTAAAGCTACAGTTAAACAGTCTGTAATCTTTACGTCTGTTAATGGATAAATTTGCATATTGTTTAACAGAAATTTATGAAATGTTATTCATGGTGCTTAAATTATTATTTTATCAAATTGAAAAAAAAATTACATTGGGGGAAGATAATTAAATCAACGTGGTTTTCCACGCGTTAATTTTTTAAGGCCTGTTGCACATGACTAACAGATTAACGCAATTTCAGAACATACACGGTGGAGTAACCAACAGACTGAGAAATGGAAAGCAGGTTCCTCAACTGTCTTGGCCACCAGAGCCGGCTTAAAAAGATACTCCTCATGTAGTACACTAGCGATAATAAATAAATAAGATAATCTCGTTTCTTCCCACCCCTCAATTAGTGACCCATTACGACGATTCAGATCAGTGGTTCGCAACCTTAGTACGGAAAAGATTAATAAATAACTTTACACATGGTAACTTTATCACTTTTCATAATACAACCTCAGACAATTAAGTTCGGTGAATGATGTCACACCCTAATCTGTGCGAGCTTTACGCGAGTAACAATGCATGTGAATACAAGCCCAGTCATTGTTTAAGCAAGTTCAGACAGGTCACGTTTGTGCGTGCAATGGTTTAGCAGATGCTCGTTTCTTCAGTTGAAGGTGTAGCGTGCGCACGTAACTGTGGATAATGGATCAAAGAGGAACACTGCCGTAATCGTGCAACAGTTTCTGGCCAACAAAGGGGTCGTATCCATAGCTCATCCACCTTATTCACCAGACTTGGCACCGGCAGACTTTTTCTTGTTCCCACGCCTGAAACGGGCCTTAAAGGGACACAGATTTGCGGACATTCCAGACATTCAAGCAAATGTGACACGTGAACTTAAAGCCATCCCTAAGGAGCTTCCAGGACTTATACACCCGATCCCAAAAGTGCATTGCCTTCCAGGGTGATTATTTCGAAGGACAATAAAGTAAATGTGGCTCTATCTGTTTTGCATTTTGTTGTGTGAACTCATTCACCGAACTTAATTGTCAGAGGTTGTATAATAGGCGGTACGAGAAGATTTACTAAAAGCAATTGAGGATACGTGGTATTGTCAAAACATGTTAAAAGCTCAAACCAGTTAAAGATACCATTACGGTATGACGAAGTCGGTCGTTCTATTGCCAATTTTTTCGAATTTTTTTTATTTTGACTTCAGATTTGGATAGATCATCAAAAAATAAGTAAAAGTTATAATAGCAACATATGGCTATCGATTCGGGAAAATGGCGGTCAAAGAATAGATAACTAAATTTGACCGCCATTTTAGGCATGTTCTCTAATAGATAGGACATCTATGCCCATTATGACTTACTTTTTGATGCTCTATCCGAGTCTGAAGTTAAAAATAAAAAAAAAAAAAATCGAAAAAAAAATTGGCAACAGAATGACCGACTTCGCAAATTTATTATCTGTTTAACATCATTGAATTTTAGGAAATACTGATTCAGACAAACGTTTAGTATTGCTTCGAATTAGTCTCTTATTTTGTGAATGCATACAAAATAAGCTATTATATTTGTTTTCAAGGAAGTTTGCCAAGAAAGGTCGAGTAGTTCTCTAAAACGACGTCGGAAATTCAGATAAGTAATTTATTGACGGCCGAGAAATTTCTAACTCAGTTAATAGATAAAATATGAACCCAACTCATTTCCAATATAGACGTCAAGTTAGACGAGTAAAGATAATCAAAGAATTGAAAACAAATATTTGGAATAGCATGCGATTTTATCACATTTTTTTGCCCTAAGTGGCGAGATGGAGGCTAATATTAGGTATCCTCTGCTTCGAAATAGCGTTTTATCTTAGCCACGAAAAATTTTCAATTAATTTTTGATTTCTACTGCAGAATGGCTCCATCAATAAATGCTTTGTGTATGATCAGAAACTGAAGAAAAGGGAAAAGTCGTGTCCCGTTTTTCTGTTATTGCTCAAGTGAAGCTCGTTTTCAGAGCCAATTTCTACTCTATTTATCTACTAATCATTTTTGATAACAGGTAATTCTCAAATGGTTATCGCTTCGGGCACTCTTTGCATGCTGCCAAGATGTAATTTTTCATATTACAACGGTTACTAGAATCCCAAAAATGTATATCGATTATAATAGGGATTGAACCGTCACGCTTTAATTGTCCCGTTTATTTCTACTTTTTATACTATTTAAATTTTCACTTCGATTATGTGGCAGAGGTAAAATAGCCCTAATGAAATCTTGTGAATTTGAATTGTTTTATTTAGATATGGAGGTTTAATTTACATATCTAAAATATACGTGAGTATTATAATTTTTGTAATAATTTTCTTTGTTAAATCGAGTTTTGCTAATTATAGCCTTGATTGTAAGCAGGATTATGACCTAAATCGTGTCAAAATTTTGCTTGTGACTCATAATCCTATTATGTATGGTAAACTTCTAGAGTCCATGGAGAGAGCCAGAAAATTGTCCAATCAGCTACTTAATAGTGAACGTAGCTGCTTGGACGAGAGTTACTAAACACAAAGAAAATACTGGCTATCTCAAAGTCTGGTTAATTGAGGAGGACCTTAAGGTTTTTTTCAGGTTTATCTCCTATTTCAGTGTAGTTTCCCTGGTTCGTACATGTGACGAGTGAGTTTGGGAACTCTGCTCTAGTACCACTCGCATTGTTTCTTCCACTCCACTGCTCGATTGTCGACTCGGTTCATTGTCTCAATTTTGTAACAAATTGTTATCACGCTGACTTTGTCATCGAAATGTACATGCGTTTTATGATGATAGTTTTGTGGATTATATGTTTTTTACCTTTTGCAAGTAGTAGATAAAAACTAGTAGATCTCCACAGTTTCTTGGCTCCATTGGAATATTTTACTGTTTAACGATAAAAAAAACTGAAGATTATGATCAAAATGAAAAAGGCCAATTTAAAGAAATCTACCATATAAAAAAAATTAGAGTACTAATAATGTAATATATGAAATTCCATGCGAGAATTGTAATAAAGTATATATACCGAACCAACGAAAAAAAACAAAAAACTTCAGGCACAAGCGAGCTTGAAAGGGCAATTAGACTAAACTATGAAAATAATCATGTAGCAACACATTGCACTGAAAATAAACAAAATCCAAACAAAAACAACAATAGAGTTTTGGCAAAAGAAAAGAAAAGGAAAAATTTCAAAAAGATGAATGAAAAAAAAACTTTTTTATAAAATCAAAAAATGAAAATTTGGCAAAACCATCTAAACAAGCATCAGAATTAAGGCTACCAACCGTCCGGAGAAAGTCCCTAATCAGAATAATTTAAACAAAATTCTTTGACAAAAATGAATTAAAAACCAACAATACAATAGCTAACCAACATAATATTGCAAACAAGTTTGGAAAAAGTACAAAACAAATTTCCTGCGTAATCTTTTCAAACTCTTTCATCCTACATGTTTAAATAATAGTATGCATATAACTTATCTTCTAAAATATTTTCCATGTGACAAACTATATTTGATGTTTGCTATTTATTTAAGCTCTATAATCATGTCCAATCACGTGTACCCAAGCTCAATTCCCGAAAACAATGAAATTATTTATTTACCTTTCCTAAAGAAAATAATTGTAAATATTTTACCCTTCTATAGAATGTTTAAATTATGCAATATTATATCCAATCTGATTGATATCAGTGCAATGAATTATAACGATTTCAAAAAAATTATTATTGAAAATATTTCGCTCACCTGTAAATCTTGACTATTTTTCTTTGATTACAATTTTTTTTCATATTAATAATTTCATTTTTATATAATCTATAATTTTATTTTACTTTAATTTCTCTCTTTCATTGTAATTTCTTAGCTGTCAATGGGCACTCAGCCTGTTGCTTACAATTTTAAATAAATAAATAAATCTGAAGATGAGAAAGAAGAAAGGACTTGAAAAACGTTAAAGAGTTCTATTTTATTTTGAT
This sequence comes from Rhysida immarginata, assembly GCA_023313115.1. Classification (NCBI taxonomy): domain Eukaryota; kingdom Metazoa; phylum Arthropoda; class Chilopoda; order Scolopendromorpha; family Scolopendridae; genus Rhysida; species Rhysida immarginata. The sequence continues at coordinate 1,005,643 of JAHWFO010080555.1, read as the reverse complement.
ATCTACTTTGTTTTAGATTTACAATTGACTGTTAGGGGCCGTTCAAGTATTACGTAACGCAGTTTTTGAAGATTTTTGACCCCCCCCACTGTAACGCGCCATAACGTTTCGCTTCTCTTTAAACGTTTCATAACACCCAAATGACCATTTTACCTAAAAAAATGTCAATTATTTCGCGCAAAATACCGGAAATAAATTGTATTTGTTATTTGTGTTTGTTATTGTTTCCATCGCGTTTGCAGTAACAATAAATAAAACAAGACATTCTTATTAATTCAACGCATTCAAGTGCACGTTATTTATTTTATCTCTTATAAAAAACGATAACACATAATGTAATTAAACTTGCTAAGTTTTACATTAAAATACAGATTAAATGTATCTGAAATAAGAGTAAGTAAGAAAGAGTAGTCAGAATCTACTCACAAAATCCAAAACTTTGGTTAAAATCAGCCTTCTAGTACAGGGTTTCCGTAATTAAAGGATCCTATTGCAAAGCTGCCTACATGCGAAACCAGTCATCAGAAAAGTGTGAAATTTTGTAGAGGACTAATGAAGGGTTGGGAATTTGTTTCAAGGAAAATAAAATATTAGTTACGAATTTCGCCACCAGAGGGCGTTTTATGTTGAATACCTGTAGTAAAAATGTAAATATATGTGTCAAGCACCAGCTGTTACCTATCGTATAAAACCAAAGGAGATCCTATTGTATCGCGGAGATCCTATATGCCGCTCACAGTGATCGCGCGTTGTTGAGTTAAACTGTTTTACGAAAACAGTAATTCCGCAGTAGTTGCTCTACGGAAATTTCAGACTTTGAAGGGGATGCGAAAAGGTTCCATGAACGTGAATAACCTTCGGAAAATGATAACGAAATTTGAAGAAACAGGATCATTGTCAGTTCGCGATGGCAGAGAAAGAAAACCCTTGTTTGCAGACGCATTAGATGAAGTTTCGCTTCAGGTGGAAGAGGACAGAGCTGCAAATTCACATGGTAGCACCTGTGTCCGGCGTATAGCACAGATGTTGGATAGGCCACGTTCAACTGTCCATAAGATCATGCGGAATATCCTCCGATATTATCTGTATAAGCTTTCACTTGTGCAGCAGGTGCTTCCACATGATTTTGACGATCGACTCCAGTTCTCACTTCAGTTTCTTGCGCGCGTTGAAGTCGCATCTAATTGTCTTCCCTTTGGGTTCAATTACTTCAAGACATCGCTTTGGCATGTCAGCAAAATGATTAGCAATTTTTGCCATGCATTTCTGATGAATGTATTCAGCCGCGTCAATGCAGATTGGCCGTGGAATATCCTGTGGACAGACGAAGCGCATTTTCACTTGGACGGCGCAGTGAATACACACAACCGCCGCATTTGGAAACCAGAACATCTACAACTATTATACACGCTAAGGGTCCCGAACTAAATGAAAGAAAACAATTTTTTTGGTAAATACATAACACAAATTTATTGTGGTTAGGTACGGAACCCCCGGTGCGCGAATCCGACTCGCATTTGCTTGTTTTTTTAATTTTAACAAAAACTTAATGTTACATAACGCGTTGCTTGACCCCCCCCCCTTCCCCCTATAATGCACCGTAATGTTTTACAAGATCCCCTTCCGCCCAAACTGCGTTACGTAATACTTGAACGGTCCCTTACGAATTTGTTATAAACAGGCTTCAAAACTCCAAACGAGTGGGATTTTCTTCATTCACTAGCTTGTGATGGACAAAAAAAATCATCATTAGAACTGTTCTGTGCCTGAGTGTGGGTTTGAAAACACCATTATCGGAGGGGTGATAATGTTTGATATTTTTATTTTGAATTTTATAATCTATTTGAGAAGTTAAATACATATAATTTACATTGGATTGTACGTATTTGTATATTAGTAATGACCGTTTTTATGGTGAAATTTTTGAGCAGTCTACCTTTACAACCCTCTCGAGAGGAATTCGTTGGAACCCGATTGAAAATAGTTGAAGAAGCCAATAATTTCCCCGATTAAGCTTGCCGTTGTTCGACTTCGTCCCTATCATTCTTCCCACTCTTATGTGAGGATAATTGCTGCATACGAAGTCCTCCGGTTAATTTTTAAATTAACCGCAGAGTCATCAAATAGCATGCGAGTTTGTAGGCCTCAATATTTACACCAGCAATTTTTGAAAATGCTAAGTGAGTTCCATTTCGATCTGGCCTTTTTTCTTTTTTAAAATGTGTCATACATTCTAATTTTCATGAAACATTTTTCCGCTTTATTTCGCTTACTTCCTATACATCCGTGAAGTCTTCTGCCATTGGAATAAGCGATACGCATGTGTAGCCGTTATCACATTGAAGAGAGAGTCTCCAATTTTTAATATATCATACGGAGTTTCAGTCCGGCAACTCCATTTGCATTACAAGTATACCCCTCCATTAAGCGGGTTTTTTGTGCCCATCATTAGGCGACGACGATGAAGTGCCATCTATCGCAAAAGTCACGATCGCCAATTGAGCTTCTTTTGCGCCCAGACGATGGATTCCTCGCGGTCATTGGGTTGTAGCTAGGCCAGAAGATTTATGTGCCTGTGAGGTTTTTTTTCTTCCTTCCTCGCTTTCGTTTGAGAACAATGTGTGGCATTCGTTTTGGCCCAGAGGAAATGCCACCGTGTGGTTGTGGGTGGGGAGGGACGTGGCCATCCTTGTAAGGTCGTTCCCAAGGCAACGCCAGGAAATGGTTGGAATGCCTCGAGGAGGTGGAGACAACGACCAACACGCAAGAAGAAGAGCTCTCAGTCGTCATGTCACGAATCGTTTCCCAAGCGGAGTCCTACCTCGTAGAATAATTTTATATCTGTAACAAAGCAGTTTCATTGTGTTTTTCCCTGTCAGTTTTGTGGTATTCGGATTTAAAAATTGAACTACTGTCTTTCGTTTTCGTTTTCCTGTGATTATAATATTTAATGTGATTGCTTATACATTAGAACATTTACATTGTAACATTTAACAGTGTAGCGTTTTCGTTTAAAAGCATATAATTCTTTTTTTTTTTTTATTTTTTCTGAAACGCTTGGTTGGATATTTATCCCCGTGTCTGATGGGTGCGGTATTTTTAGCGTTTGAAGCATTCGCAAATATTTCGACCCACGCATTTCCGCACCCCGGGGTAAAATTTTACATCTGTGTGGCGTGCTTTGTGTTCGAGTCAACGACTTTGGCCCTAAAAGGACTCGACATATCAAGTTTTTATTTTATTTATATAGGATACGTAATTACAGCGCCCCCTCCTAATTTCGAAATTATTTGACAGAGAATAAACTCTTCGTGATTAATGTGTGTTCAAAAATTGTTTGCACATGCGTTAAGAATATTAATCTATTAAAGCACTTTAAATTGTGGTTTTTTTTCTTTTTACTAATCTGTTTTTATGCTAATTTCTTTGTAGTAATAGTTTGTGTTTTGGTGTAGTAATAGCGAATCCTCCCGCTACTGCTCGTCACATTTTGATGCTAAAACCCTTATATCATTGGATAACGATGCCTTAACTAATTTTTCTTTTGCTGAAATTGTGTACATCTTTGGTGGATTTTGTATATACGGTATTCAGTATATATAAGTATTTGGAGTTTTGATATGATTCAGTGCCACTAAGATCCCTCATTAATTTACTTAAATTTGCCTATAATAATATATTCGAACCGCATATTTATTAAATCGATAAACTTCGATCACTGATACTCTAACAGAATCGGATTGTTAACTCTATCGTCAATTATCGAAAAATAAATACCTAAAACGGCTATACAGAAGACTAATCGAGAACAAATACACATTATACTTTCTTGCTGCATAGTTTAAAAAATTCTACAAGAGTAAAACTGTCTCAAAGATACAGGATAGACCCCACCAAAAATTCTTTCAAATCATCCGTTCAAAAATGCCCATATAATAGCTTTACAGATTTGGAATGAGGAAGCCGAACGTCTTTTACCTAAGTGAAAACGCTTTTGGAATAGACTGTACAGTCGGGTGCAAAAAGGTTTTTACCTGCTCCGTAGGAACTGAGCTTACCGGATGTTGATCGATTGCAAAATCAGGTACTTTTACTAAGAGTCAAGGAAGATTAGACTGGACCTGTCCCTTCTGAATGAAAATAGGGTAGCAAGGATGTACTATTCACGTGCTCAACTATGACTTAAGTCTAAACCTTTTTGTACCCGACTGTACATTTGCACAGGTCTCCCACTTTATCACTAAAAGGGAAAAAAATGAATTTTTTTTTCTTTTGCTAAGGAAATTGTTTAAAAAAAACAAAAAGAACAACAACAACAAGAACTTTATAACTCAAAATTGGATCATCAGAAACAAACAATTTATTTGCAAAGTTATTCTCCATAACAGTATATTAATTTTATTTGGTTCTGCTTTTTTGCCATTTCGGAGGAGATAGCTGCACATACGTACAACCCTATAACGGATTTTTTCAAACTTTTGACATACGAGTATCTTCTCGAATCATGAGTTTTTTAAGTCTATTTCAGGAAAAATAATTGAGTTGGGGAAACGAACATTCTTATTGAGTGATCAACCAATAGTTTGGGGGGGGGGGGAGAAGAGGAAGAAGTAGATTGTGATGATCATGGTGACAAGAACAAAAAAAGCGGCGAGGGAGTCTTAAGTTTCTTTGTCAATCTTTGCAAATTAGTGCACTTTAAAATAGGAAATTACTTACAAGATCCTACATCAAACGTCAGCTTAGAAAACGCTTTGTGGGTAGATAATCAATTCTTACAAACAAATAAGAGGGAAACAACACTTATAATTGTTGGAACCCTTAATAAATTAAATATATAGTTTTATTTGGAACCCTTTCAGATTTTGCAAAATTTGAATGCATTTTCATGGGTGCTAAGGTGTAAAAATACTTTTTACGTACGCTATCTTGCATCCACAAAATAATACGCCGCAAATACGTACATGCAACTTGTAAAACTAGAACTCCAGCCATGGTTGATCATTTTATTTGGCGTTTGTCATTTTGTTTCATTTCAATATTTTTCCGATCCTCTATAATATTGTACATAACGAGGCGTTTTATGTGCAATATAATGAAATATGGCCGCTGCAGCAGTTCCACGCATGCGCGCTAAGTATCTTCATTTTTTTGGCTGGCTACATACATCTTTACGGAAGCGTTGACGTTTGTTATGCGTGTTTAAAATGCCTCAGACTAATTGAAAATTCCTCCGATTGTGAAATACGCGCTGTCACATTTTGCCTCGGGGTAACAGTGAATGCTGACATTGTGAGACCTTATGTGGCTCAGTAGAGGGATCGTTTAGCTTCACGACAATGCTCGTCCACATCTGGCTCCTCGAACCCAAGATCTTATGGTGTCATATGGCTGGGAACAACTCGATCACCCTCCGTATAGCTCTGACTTAGTGCCCAGTTATTATCATTTGTTCTTGCACTTAAAGAATCACCTTGGCGGTCAGCGCTAAGACGACGATGACTCTATGAGAAAAGAGATAGCTCAAATCTCACAGTCAGTGTTGCGATCTGCCATTTTCAATGTCGTTAACCGCTTAAATTTGATGATAGAAGAAAAAAGTAGCCATATCCAGCAGGTTATCCAATGAAAGATGTAAATCCCTTATTTGCATATTTTATGATTGGAAACATTTTCGCTTTATGCCAATATGAACAGGTTAAAATATCATTATAATCTGTTCATTAATAAAAACCGTTATCAGCTCTCTCTCTCTCTCTCGTATTGCTCCTCAATTCTTCTCGAATGATAAGAAAGTGAGTAAGTTATTTTTGGGCCACGATGTATATTTAAACCCTAAAATGTTTAACTTATAACAAATAAGCAGGCTTTTCACACGCAAACAAACTAAAAATGTACCGCGTTACTGATTATTTTATATAAATTTGAATCGGTTTCTCTTATCACCAGCCAACAATAGTCCCTAAAATATGCTCATCTCAAACTCCCCGGCATCGCTGCCCAAGTTGTTTTAAGTCCTGATGAAAACATTCATCTTGTGTATAAATCATGCTTTCTAGATTCTCAGGATAAAATCAGAATGTGAATCTAGAACATCTAGAATTTTTCAAGACATTAACACCCATTTTGTGGTAATTAACCAAAATTTTGGAAACAATTTGCCTATAGTTCTCATTTTATTATTTCCCAAGAATTCTTTAACCATCATTCTAAAAAAATGTCCATACAACTTTCAAATTTGTCATCCTTTAAATTTTTCTAATTTGTGGGCCCTTCTTTAAGTTTGGCCTCGGATAAGCTTGGAAAAACATTTTGCAAATACTTAAATGCAGCTCCTTATTGGTTAAGTGTTTTTATAAAGTTTTTCTTCAAGCCTAGGGGAGGTAAAGTATGCTTTTTTGGTGGAACTAATGGATTGTACTTCACATTCATTTTCCCAGGAATAAATTCATTTCTAACCGGCCGCCTTTTTAACGCAATGGTGTTTTCTGATTCTGTATCACATAAGCATAAAAATATTTTTGTCATTTTAGACATCAGACGTGTGGCGTTACCGAAAAACGATGTACAGCGTTCGCGCTATGGAACCAATTTTACAACTTCACTCGGAAATCTATCTTGTGAACACTGTGCTTAAGCAAATTTATTTTCTAAAAAAAAACAAACAAAACAAACAAAAAAAAAAAACATGCCAACGAACGTCAAGTTTCTCTGAATGACGACATATCGGCCATGTAATGAGGCAGATGAAAACGAGTTCTCCTAACGACCCATTGTTTTCACATTCTTTGAACCATAACAGAGAAACAATTAATTTATTAAAAGTCTTGTTCGGACAATAGCAGACTTGTTAAAGGAGTCATTAAGGAAGGTCTCTTGGGAGATCATCCCCCGCCCAGAGAAAAAAAAACAACAAAAAAAAACGTCACCGGTAACTATATGAGGTGAAAAAAAAATTAACACTATGAGCCAATACTGTCAGTTTTGAAAATAAAAATAAGTACATGTGTAGATGAATATTTCAGAGTGATCTCGAACACTTTTGTTTAGTCCTAAATAAGAACTAACCAACCTTCAACTGCGATTTTCTTTTCCCTTATCAAAAAATGATATTACAAAAGAACAATGTCTTGGAGCCAATGTTAGTGCTTGGCTGGCTGTGCAATCGTCACATCAACTGGAAGGAAAGGAATGAGAACAAATGACACCTCAAAGCGAATCAAGCAAGAATCCAATTTCCTCAAAAGGAGGAAAAAATAAAAAAAGGAAAAAAAACCTATTTTTTTTTCCTGGAAAGAGGAGAGAAATCAATGAGATTTAAAATCGAAAGAGGAGGGCACGGAGAATAAGCGTCATAAAAAAAGGAGAATAAAAACAAAATCTTCCTTTATCCTCTCCCTAAAAACCACCATCGATCGTTTCATCAATTGCAGATCGATCAGTCAGTCAGCTGATTCTCAAGCTTACTCTCCCTTTACAGAGGACTCAACCCAAACCCTCTGCATTCTCTCCCTCTCCCAATAGTTACCTTCAATGCAAATAGCCAAAGTTATCAACAATAAATCAATACGATTAACGTCAGATTGCCATATCAAATGCTAAATCAATAAGCGCAGATAAGGGGTGTGGTGCTGGAGCATTGTGCATAGTTAAACACACTGGAAGGCAAATTAACCATGCAGCTCAAATACACAACAACATAACATACAAATGAGATACGAACGAACGGGGAACTAAAGAGGAGGCATTAAAAGGGAGTGCAATTAAATTGGATCGTGTAGTGTGAAATATTTGACGTCTATATAATAAGACTGGGGGAAAGAGTCCTACTTCATTAATGCGTTAGAAATTAAATACTATCGCCAATAAAAAGGGCTGGGATAGCAGAAATGGGGGAGGGGTGTAATGAACTAGGAAAACCCATTTGACATGGAAGAGGGGGGGGTTGCGGTTGAGGATAGAAGAAGTCAAGTTAAAATTCCCATTTGGTGAACACCTTCTTTCTCTGGGGAGCTTTAAGTACGAATATTCTAGTACGAAAGAAAGGCGTTTGGAGGAGGGGATGGGGGGTTGAAAGGTAGGACAGCGAGACATAAAGAACGGAAAAATTAGTGTTGTCACCATTGCATTCTATTAAGCGCTGCCAAACAGAAAGCGCTTCAAGTCTCCCTTCAACGACCTTTGCAGGGAATAATGTTGAAATGACTTTTTAATCCGCATAAAAGCTAGTAATAAACGAGATTTCCAGCTTATTCTTAACGGCTGAATCTACACAAGATAATTCTGATTAAATTCTGTCGTTAATTTCATTTCGGTTTACTCACCCTCCAAAGAACAGCGTATTTGTGCAATTTGGTGGAAAGGTATTTGTTCAGTTTCGTACCAATCTTGTAGCTAATTAGGTATTTTTCAGGATGAGGGTGCCCTGCTGGTTGCACCGATATAAATCTTCCAGCAATTTTCTCTGATAGTGGAAGGAAGCTGGCGACAAGGTAATGAACAAAGATGTTTATTCGTTTGTTTATTAATTTATTTAAGTCGGAAACACGTTGAAGTTAGTAATGTAAGTATTAATAATGATGGATACATTTTTTGTTGTGATTGGTATCATTTGGGACATGACAATTCATAATCATAATCTTAGGAAGCCGAACAATGAGATTAATCGGACCAGGCAAGAAGTCGAGTTCGAATCGCGTTGGACGATGCCATTTATTGTTACTTACCAACAGGGATAGGTAGGCATAATGAGTGACGTCAAACAGTTTTAATTGAAATCTGATTTTGAGCCTTTATTAGGACAGTTTCCCATTATTATTGATATATCAATATACGTATATTGTTATTATTTTAGCAGAAATGCTGTATAATAACGTGAAAACTACACGAGGAAGTAAGTGATAAGTTGGCAAAGCACGCTCAACAATATAACGGCGAATACACGAATTAAATCATTAGATGTTTTTCAAGAAATAATCAGTAGTAGAAATTAACTTTAAGTTTGCTGCACATTTAACAAATTAATAATATACAATGTATAAATCTATTATGGTATTTCATAGGGAATAGCTACCAATCTTTCGAAATGAAATACAAGTATCTTCTGGGTTTATGCTTTAAAAATAACCTATTGGCAAAAAAAAAGTTGTATTCTCATACATTGGCAAAAAAAAAATAAAGTAAAAACAATACAGTATCTTAAATAAGAAGAAAACATATATTTATGCAGTTTACAATATGCTGTTTACTATACGGGATATCATAATGGCTTTCGTTTTCTTATAAACTATAAGCATAATATATGACGGCATGAACAATTTCGGTATCAAAATATTAGAGAATTTAAAAAGTAATAAGTAAAAATATCAATGTTCGAAATACAGAAAAAAAATTAATAAATAAACTAAGTATTTATTGATGAAAATAGGAAAGGAAATTCCACAGCTTGGATTCGAACCGGGAAACTTCGAAGGTCCCCGGTTCGAATTCAGCCTGTGGAGTTTTCATTCCTATTTTCATCACTAATTTAAACATCTGAGGTTTTACGTAGGATAAATCCTCATCGAACATTCTTGAGATATTCTTAAATATCTATTCCTTTGTTTTTAATAAGTGCGTTAAATATTTCATCGGCAAAGTCTATTTCATTCGCCCACACAAGTCATAAACCTCATCCCTATTTCCACTCTGGACGGGCAAGTCCATTTTAAACTCCTACGATGTTCGTTCAAACTACTAGACTTTATAACTGATCAACTTCGCTTAGGCTAACTCATAGTCTAAGAATGAAAACTCCTGCCTAACTTTTTTCTAACTTATATAAGATTTTTTTGTATCTCTGTACTCTCCCTGTCACATCAAATATCTGTGAAAGATCTTTTAGTGCTCTAAGGCGATTGCACTCGTATTTAAGAGCCACCATGTCATCAAACAGATTAACAGAATTAGCGTTACTGCACATACATTATTGATATCTCTTTTGATATGGATAATGTAATTAGTACTTTAGCCTCCATGTATCTTAGAAAAATGCAGTTTGAAAGTTTGTTGTTACAAGAAATCAAATTTGTAAAATGTCCTAATAAATGTTTGTTGTTGAAAATTGAAAATTGCTAAGTGGGGTTATGAAGTGTTACCATTTGTGCACGTGCCTTTGAACGGATTTCGATCATCTTTGTGATTGGTTCGTGTCATGAACCATATTAATCGATTGGCGAAAACAGATTTTGAAAATCTTTCATAGCCGTAGAGTTACGGACAGACAGGCAGACAGAGAGAAGACACGTTTCCCCACACTGAGAGCATAAAGCCCCTTTCGGTACTTAATAAAACAGAAACGTTTGGACAGACCTCTACCCGCTTCACGTTTTCGTGGGAAGAAGCCCCCCCCCCCCCCTCACCACTTGTTCCTATTTACACTAGTGCTGCTTCACATATCATTGAGAAATGTTTAATGTTAATAGGTTTCCTTATTAGATTATCTGTACTTTTACGGTTTCTTCGTAGCGAGGGTGTCGTGCGGGAAAGAAAGGAATGCAGACGGAGCGAAGGGTAAATCCGTTTCCACCCACTTCCTGTCTCTCCCCTTGTATTCTGTATGGCAAGATTCTTCTTCTCAGAGGTTGTATCACAAGTTGGACCGACTTCTATGTCCTCCTATTCTTGAGGACGTCCGCCTGCAGAAGCCCCTACGAAGAAGTCTCCGTTGTTTTGCTTTCCTATAGACGCGTCTAAACGAGGGGAGGAAGTTCCTGGCATGTTTGCAATGGACTCTTCTAGCATTTTCAAGTTCCTCGCCAACAGATTATTGTAATCCTAAGATTTATAATAATTGAAAAAATGGAATTAAAAAAATATACCTTAGGTGAAAGTGATGGTTCTGATAATCAGCGAGCAAAACATTTGAGATGGCGCTACAAGTTAGGCGAGGTAGGCAGGGCTGCACGCCGACAGCTCCAGGGCGTCCTTGTTTAAGAGGCGCCGAGGCCCTGAAATACTGTTAAGATGGCGCCATTTCGGATTGCCTCATCCTTCAGCGTCTAAAAGTCTCATCTTGGAACCCCCAGAGTAATTCAGGCAGACGTAAATTATCATTTTACAGCCTGTGCATTTTTGTTGGTTGCGTTGAGTTAAAACTTTAAGATCTAATTATACTAATTTCCCGACAATTTCTCTACGCAGGGGTAACGATTATCCCAACGATTCGGTCGAAAAAGGATATCTTGTTAAATGATCAGCGAGCCTCGGACTGTTGTAACTTGGGACTTCACTTCTGTGGGACGAAAGAAATTCTTTCTCGTGACAGTCTTTTTTGGGCGACCCTTAGGGATCAGTAAATAAATAAATAAATAAATAAACTGAGGGATTAAACCCTTCTTATGATTATTCTATTTAGTTTGTTTCCTTCTTTGTATCCAAATATAAATTATCTCGTTATAGAAAGAGAAAGCGAAAGGGGATTGGCGTCGTGATTGAGATGATGGGTTAGAAATGGCTGACAGGCAAGGCAGTAAAAGAAAAGTAATCCGAGGAGCGAAAACAAAGTGTTCCTCGACTGCAACAACTTTCATGACTTGTGGTAGCCATCTTGTTGCAGAAATAATTGGCAACTGATTTCTGCCTTTTTTTTTCTAGGAGATCCATCTGTATTGTAGTTTAGAGCAACCGATGGTATTAATCGAATTCAATATATCAATTCCGGTTAAGCTACTACTCTGTTTATGAATATAACCTACCAATTTGTAAATAGAATTTAAATTGAATTTATATTCCGCCGTTTATTTAAAAAACAAAACAAAAAATAACACGTTAATAAACAGAGAGAGAAGAATTTAGATTAAAAAAAAGTAACTCAAGAATGGTCAATGAGGGTTAACCTTTCGCCACGTCTCAGATGTTTTTTGTCCAATAATTAAAAAAGTTACGATTAGACGAGAAGAGGAGAACGGTCAATTTTATTTACATTACTCTCCTCTTTGAATTTGGAAAATAGCACAAGAAGAAAATAAAACTTGTTACTCGACTCGTTCCTTATTTAATTTACTGTATGGAATAATTCGCCACGCTTATTCTTTCAAACGAAAATAACATGAGCTTTTTAAACGGGAACAAACACAACAACTCGAAATCTTTAATGTTTGAAATCTCCTAAAGGGTTATTGTCAACTCCCATTATTTCTGCTGGAAACGGAGATCTACAGGGTGGCCCAAATTCACTATATGATGGTTGATGTCGTATAAAATTTGATCTGAGCAGAATTTATGTTTAGGAAACAGATCACTGCACAGCGTAGAACCTCGGAAACTGTTCTTAGTATCGGTTTTCCATAGCGTGATCAACCATTCCTCCATCAACGTCAATACAACTTGTAGGCGTAATGCAACATTGTCACACGCAGACCTGAACATATCAATAGGAATTTTATTGAATTCCTCTGTAATAACGGCACGCAGTTGGTCCGGAGTGCTTATGGGATGTGAGTACACTTTTGTCTTTAAGATAATCCCACAAGAAAAAGTCCGGTTGAGTTAAGTTGGGAGAGCGTGCCGGCCATTCCACGAACCTTCGTCGCCCAATCCAGCGGTTTGGGAATTTCTCATATAACCACTCACGAACAGCTGTTGAAAAATGTGGTGGGGTACCGTCCTGTTGCTACCACAATTCACCGATGTTTTTCTAAGTTACCTCGCAATACAATGCATAAAAATTTTAAATTAAATTCGGCTCCGTTCAAATTTTATACGACATCAAACATCATATATTTAATTATGGGCCACCCTGTATTAGTAGCTTCAAAAAGTTCCCAGAATCGTGATATGCTGTGAAATTGAGGTAGTATATGTGTGTGAGCGTGCAGAGGCTTCCCCGCATTGTTTACCATTCGCAGATCACGCTCGAACGTGTTTTGACGTGATTTAAACGGAATGCTGCGGTGCACGGGCAGTCTGTTAACTGGTTGTGTAGAGTAAAAACATCGCATTTTGATTTCGCTACGTAAACTGTCAGTTATGGAGCAACGTTCGAATATCAAAGATGATCATTGGAGTGGCCGTCCACCAACTTCAATCAATCCATCCATCCACAACTAATCTTGTGAGCAACATCGTGGGAGAAGACAGATGCCAAAGTGTAGAGACAAAAAAGCTGCTGCGATATCCGCACTTCGCACCGTTCCGGGAACTGGCTTCGCAGAGTGTTTCCAAGCATTATGCAGACGTTGGCAGAAGTGTATTACTGCTCAAGGACAGTACGTTGAAGGAAATGTTGTTTAAATGTCTGTATTTTTACTGTGTGCAGAAATAAAAATTAATTCCGGGAACTTTTTGAAGCTACTAGTACATTTTGGCAAACTCACTATTATTTTGCCGAAAACTTATGAAATGACTTTTATATAGTTTGCGCTCCCATGCATTTGGAAGAAGTTTCTTGCAAATGATAGGCCAGTTAGGTCAACGCTTGATAACGTAGATGCCGAATAATTATAGACGCACGAATAATTATAGGATGGACCTAAACCACCTCCCAAGATGAAATTTGTGTTGTACCGGAACAAATAAGTATGGACAATTCAAACTAGGCTGATTACAGTGCATTTATAAAACAAATCGAACATGATATCAATCTCAGTGGTTTTGCACAAGTGAGATATATGTTCGTGTGTTGGATTGGCCAAAATTTCACGTTTGCTGCTCACCCAAGTTCTTGGGGTTCGTCTTGTAGACATTCCCCTTCACTAGAGCCCATAAAAAAATCTTAATACCTTGAGATCAGGTGAATACCTGTCGACGTCACGCCTATAGTGTTTGACCTCACTCCGACCCCACTGAAACAATTTGGCCCAGATTTTATAGTAATGTAGGTCTTGCCTAGAGGAAAATGCAAACCGAATTTCACTCCTTTACCATGTAGATCTTTTGTCCTCTCGAACCACCCCCGTTACTCCGAACCCAGTGCACCAATCAACATCAAATGAAATAGCGAAGTAGGGCATGCCTATGGTAAGCTACATTCTGATTTTGAACCTTCTACGTCAAAAATGTAGAAAATATGAAGGGGACGGACGGACATTGAGAAACCAATAAGTACCCCATTCTTCCGCTACTTAATAAGCTTATATTGTTGCAGCCAAGTGATCCTCATCTCGACAATGTCAGTGGGGACACTTGAATTGCTGAAGGAAGATTTCATTTAGAAAGTTATCAGTGATATGGCCATTATCCTAAGGTGATGAGATGATAATATCCATATAAATAATATGTAGATCAATTTAACTTATATCATTTTCCATCACCGAAATAAGAGAATTGATTTTCATAAATTTTCACTACATTATAACAACATTATTCTCAAACCTACCAAAACCGTCAAATTTTTACCAGATATCAACGTCTAGTTTTAGATAGTGGGGCTGTGGATTCCGATGCAGACATCGTGTCAGCTTTCCACTCCCTCTTTTCGTCCTTCTTCGACCATCCATCTTCCCATCGGAGGCTGTATTATAGCCGATGTTTTCCTCATCTTTTTTAAAGTAAAGCTTTCATTCTCTAATTTTGTTTGGGGGAAATATTGTTTCATGCCAATGAACTTTAAAAAAATGAAACTTAGAAATAGCGTACAAATTAAAGCTTGAAGGTATTAACTTTTCTAATAACATATTATGGGACACCCATATTGATGTTTTATCTTCAACTTTAAATCAACGTTTAGGTATATTTTCCCGTCTTCATTTTCTTCCTAAAAACATCCTACTTCTCTTATATTATGCATTAATTCAATCGTCTCTTATTTATGGTATCCATTCTGGGGCTCCACCACCAAAACAAATTTATTACGATTTCATTGATTGCAAGAATAGTTTATCAGAATTTTACTAAATTCAAAAAAAAAAAAATCGACCCTGTCGCTCACTTATTTCTTTCTGTTGGCATAATTCCAGTGTTCCACCTATACAGGGTGAATACAAAAGTCTGAACCCCCCTTTTATTTTTTGAACCGAAGCAGATCTGTCAATTTTGATGAATCCAATGAATAGGAAGTCGTGGGTGGCCTATCCCATGGTGCACTTTTCATCATCCCAAATATGCAAATTAGGACACATTCAAAATTTATCTCAAAAACCGTAAGGGATAGAGGAAAAAAACCCAATTGCAAACTTGTTCAGCATAAAAAAACAAACAAAACAAAAAAAAATCATCCAAATCGGACCAACCAATCACCCACAATCACGTGGTGAACTTACAATCATGTTGACCATTTCCGGAACAGTGTAGCTTGCCATCCTGAAACATGCCTTTTATTTGCTTTTTCGCATCAAAGTGAATGTGAGTATGGTAATTTATGTTAATTTTTTGATTTGCATGCTTTACATGGTGGAAATATCAACATTCAGTTTTCCTTGTGCAGTGTGACTGTTTGTAAGCTACATTGGTTTGGTCCGATTTGGATGATTTTGTTTTTTTTTGTTTGTTTTTTTATACTGAACAAGTTTGCAATTGGGTTTTTTTTTCTCTATCCCTTACGGTTTTTGAGATAAATTTTGAATGTGTCCTAATTTGCATATTTGGGATGATGAAAAGTGCACCATGGGATAGGCCACCCACAACTTCCTATTCATTGGATTCATCAAAATTAACATATCTGCTTCGGTTCAAAAAATAAAAGGGGGGGGGGTCAGACTTTTGTATTCACCTTGTATACTTGCTTCATCTTGCGCGTTGAATAAAAATTTTGTTAGTCGCTTTCTCTTTCAACTGTTACAAATCTGTCTCTTCTCGTTCCTATAAATTGTATAACAAAGACCCTCGTTCAATCCCCAAAATTAAGCACGTTTATCACCACAATCGTGTTTCCATTGCAGGATATAGACTCTGAGATTCGTACTTCTTCATCTCTTGTTATTTTCAAATATAATCTCCCTTACTAACGTCTCAAGCCATTTTATATTGTATAATTTTGAGTTATGTATTTAATTTTATCCCTTCAGGGACCTAACTCATCGGCCTATGGCCATACAGGACATCTCGTCTACTCCATAAATAAATAAATAAATAAATAAATAAATAAAATAAATAAATATGCAGATAGAATGTACTTTAAATTCGATGAAAATAAATTTGACCACCTCGAACGAAGACTTCTTGTAGATCCAAACGTTGGAGACTTTTTCTAGAGGAATCCCGCACAAATGTTGACCTTCGATGACCTCATGTCCAGATTATAATACACTCCTAGTCAAATACATGGTAAGATGATTATTATGCAGATGTCAGACGTTGGAGACTCTTCCTAGCTGAATTCCGCACAGAAATTAACTTTCGTGTTCAGATGGTGAATAAACTCAAGAAGTCATCGTGAGTTTTTACATCTGAGTGTAATCAAATAAATAAAGTACATTCCATCTGTACTTATATACTAGTTGTTACCCGCGGCTTCGCCCGCCCGCGCCATCTGTTGAGGAGAATTACAAAGAAAACCCCAGAAAGTGGGGAAGGGGGGGGGGGTTGACTTTTGGCGAGAGAGCAGGTCCTTTATTGATAAGCCTGCCCTGAAAATTTCAAGTCGCTAGCTCAAACCGTCTAGGAGGAGATAGAATTACAGATAAATAAATAAATAAATAAATAAATACACGCAAGAGTTTTAGTATATAGATATGGAAATTATCATATCACTTTAGAATAATTCTATTTTCCATTTTCAACTTAAGACATGGCCATTAGGTTCATAAGTTCAAGTTTATTTAATAATAGGAAGCAAACTGAAATAGATGAAATTCATTGTTACTGTTTGTTTTTCTTTATGACTGCACGCTAGAGTAATGGCTAGCTGGACAGAGACAGATTAGTGATGAAGAACTAACAATTTCTTGAAGCTGTTTTTATTAATCAACAAATGAAAATATTTTTGGAATAAAGTGAAATTAACATGCTAGAATGTTCAAAAACAAAATATGCTTCATGTGCTTCCCATATCCGTCGATGCAATTTCACAGGGAATTCAGAGAGTTTCTGCCTTCTACTTTCAGAAACTGAGAACTTCAACATTATTAGCCCAGATCAGGGTCTTTTAATCTATTATTAATCAGATTAAAAGACCCTGCCCAGATTAAACACAGCAGACATGGAAGCAGTTTGATGAAGGATTGTGTATACTGTGGTTGTGGATGTGGGTAAACAAAGGTTGCGTTTACATTCATTTGGATTAAGTGAAAATCTAAATGGTTTGTATGTAAAGAAACTCTTGCATTAGACTCATTCTATTTAAGTTGACGGGGATAGGCCCAAAAATTCAAAGCTACAGTGGGAGAAGAATTCATCTTCCAGTTTGTCTACGTTCTTCCGATTTTTACTTGTGATATTTCGTAGAGAAGAGATTTCTCGTTGTTGTTGCTGTTCATAAAAATTTATATTTGGACTCCTAAATTCTTTAAAATAGATTTATTCTGTCTATTGGGGATTATTCTTAACGAACACCGACGTAAGATGAACTGGAAAAGTGGCCGTCACGCTGTAGGCGGTAATGAGCAACAGGAGCCTTCAAATAATAACGCTGAATTAATTATCAGCATTTCCTAAGTCATGAACCGTATTGTAAGGACTGTGTTTACAAAATGAAACGTGAAATCATTAGCAAATAAAAGCGATATTTGAATTACAATTGCATATAGTTGTTGCAAATCTGATCCTTCAAAATTGTTTTGCTTAATCGTGGGCTGTGGTAGTTTTCCTTTAGGCTGCCGTACATATTGCACCGCTCTACAGCAGAGGACATGTTCTTATAATTAAATTCAGAATACAATTAAGTGAGTGGTAAAGAAATAAAGATTCTCCTGTATTCTAAAAACACTTCTCCAATTTTTTTAAAGTTGGGATCGCACGTGTCATACGATTGGATCGCATTTCCTCTTAATAGGTGTAATTGTATTTTCAATTAAAATTTTATATAGAACTTGGACAAACGATCAACCAAACCGTTCTTCCTCCATTTTTATGGATTGCGTTTAGGAATATTTCTAAATTGCTGAACAGGCGCTGGCATGATTTATATCGCAAAAACAGCGGAGCTTTTTATTTGATTACTAGCGTACCCGGCAATGCTTCGCTATTGCTAAATCTAAAAATATAAAATAACATGTCCTGACTGATTGACTGATACATCATCGCCGAGCCGAAACCGCCGAAGCTATTAATATGAAATTTGGTCTGTAGTTTTATTATATAATAGAGATTCACTAAGAAAGGATTTTACGAACTTCATCCTCTAAAGGGGTCAAATAGGAGATGGAAGTTTTTATTAAATCCATGAAAATTGGTACATGGCACTTTGGTAAGAAATTAACACGTGTTTCATGATTTTTGGAAATTTACCCATTGAGAGGGTAATCTAATTAGCTTCAGGGGTTTCGACTGAGCAATGATTGTAACAAAATTACTTGCTATAGCACAAAATTTATTTTTAATACCGAGAGATGGCGCTGGCTGCATTTTAAATTGCTCATATGAGAGTACTAATCAGCACGTGTTAGGATATTGAGTGCGTAACTCGGAAACTACTTGCTGGAAGTCGATCAAATTTTAACGGTATGCACAGTTTTATGAACCCTATTATTCCCCCAAATTTCATCATCCTTATAGAACCTGAGTTGTTAGCATGTTGATGTTGGTGGCGGCATTTATATTTCTGTTCATATCTCGGCATTCAAATTCGGACCCATGTTCATATGAACTTTTTTGCCTAGAATAACCCATACTATCTCCCCTAAAAGTTTGAAAAAGTATTTTTGAAACACACTGTCTATCCAAAAGTACTCGCTAGGAGTAATATAAAATACAAATAAGATATTAAAATGACATTATTAATCCTCGATTTGATTCGTCATATAATTTTTTTTTAAATGTTGATGAAAATGACGACAGGTATTATTGCATTAAGTAGACTGGGAGATAGCTTAAAGTAACGAATTTTAAATTATTATACAGAGTTGTCGCAGAATCTATTTTATATGATGATTCGAAGGCCGTGCGGATGATTCGATTATAAGCGATCTTTAGTCGGTTGATATCGACATTGATTGAACTCGCTCAGAAAATAACGTTGTAATATAAACTGGACACCAGTGACAGTGATATTACATGACCTAATTTGTTTGTATAAGTAACATTTACAATGTAACGTACAAATATTTTCAAACAAACAAAAAACAAAAATTAAGCAAAAACTGTGGAATGGAACAACCAAAAAGGGGAGGCAACCTCTAATCCGCAAGAAGATTTGAAATACAGGAAACGTACGAGGGGCGTTCAAATTTGACTTGGACTTTATTTTTTATAATATCGGGAGACGACATAACACACACACACACACACACACACACACACACACACACACACACACACA